>OX328125.1:37605706-37987526 GCA_946811695.1 Gonocerus acuteangulatus
TTGAATAAAGTTATTTCAAAATTTTTATTTATAAAAATGTTTAATAACAATTTTTTATTACTTTAACTTTAAACACTATTTTAAATAAAAAAAAACAATATTAGTGCCATAATGAATAGAAAGTAATACACAAAAACAAATTCTAGAATATACAATATATACTCATACAAATCAATTGGATTTAGAGGAACTTTTATTCATTGACATAAACGAATAACTTCTAATAAACAAAAGGTTCCAAATCCAGTATTTATTTATTCCGAGGTAAGAGATATTTAATAAATGAGTTTCACTTTATCTTTAATTTTTATTATTGAGAATTAAAAATAAAAATTCCATCGTAATTGATGAATTTCATTATTTTTTGAAAAAAAATTTCTAATAATTTATATTTTAAAAACTTAAAAATAAAAATTATTTCATAACAGTTATTCATTAATTTTAAAAAGATAAATTATGAAGTAATTTTTTTGTCATAATTTTTAGGAAAAATTTAATTTTTATTTCGGTCCTTGATAAAAGGTGATCACTAAGCTATAGTTAAATCTAAACGGGAAGCTTTAAACAAACATAAGTAGTGCATTTTAATAAAACAACTCATGTAAATGTATAAAGCTTGCATAAGTAGTATAAAATGCTATATTAGGTATTTTAAATGAGCCGCAGAGGTACTTACGTTGCATTACGTATTCGCTCATAAAGATCAACCGTAATATCAAAGGAAATGTGAACCCTAACAGTTATAGAAAGTTTTGTAATATATAGTCAATAACATTTAAAGGTAAGAAGTACATTAAGATTTAATGTGTCTTATAGACATGCCGTATAAACATAAAAGTTTTATTATCACAATCCACTTTGCAATAACAAACTGTGAAGAAACTGAATGTGTAGGTTATGGAACTTATTTTTTTTTTCCTATCTAGTGATTTATTTGGATTTAAATTTCATATATACACAGTTCTGTACGATTTACTATCAATAGATTAGATATGTACCTTAAAACAAGTTGGTCATTTATAATAATTTATACAATATTATTTTTAAACTCTGTATTAATAGCGGCCAATAAAAAATATATCCAATAAAAAAATTATCATAATTTACCTTACCATGTCCATGCAATTAAACAGAATGTCAAATAATCACGAACCTGCAAAAGAAAAAACAATCATGTTAGAAATAATTTTATGGAATTAATTTTTGTGAGAATCATACCGCTTACCAAGCACAATAAAATTAAATGTTTTTACTGAATTTCCAAGAATGAATATGGTGATATATTTTATTTTTCTTTGATTATTCATTTACTATTAATTTCTGTAAATTATTCGCATCCTTCTATTTTTTGAAAAAAAGTGAAGATAGATAGAGGATCCCCTAAAAAGATAAGAGAGTATTATTATATGGACAAACTTAGGTATCTTATTCAATGACGACCAAAACTTTTTAGTGGTAATAATAAATTTTGAAATGACAAGATTTCTGTTACTAAAGATACATTTGAAAAAAATCATTACACTTTTTAAATTCCAGTCAGCCGGGTTAAATAAATTACAAGAAAAAAGTATTAAAAATTATGTTACTGACGGTGTATATCGGCCTGTGAATTATACAGTGGCTTTCAGTCTCTGGTTTCGGAAATCATAGCACTTGGTCATCGTGTGAAGCTTCTTTGGTTGAATTTACACTTATTGTTGTCATATGCATCATTTCCGAGTGTAAAACGGGATATTCTGCGTTCAAATCCCAGTGACAAGAGTTAATTCTTCTTAAGGAAAAGTTATTTGAAAATTAAGTCACTGACGGCTTATACCTCTATTAGTAAAACACAGTTCTTTAAAAAATTTGTAGCACAATCGGTAGACCTTAGCGAACACGAGACTAGACCCCAAGGACATGCTTGGGGTTGCAACCCTGGATACAAGGGTGGACTGGGCTCTGTCCCCTTCTCTCCGCCTATTATCATAACAATGTGTAATTTATAGCCGTGATAAAATATGGGCAGTCAAATGCCGGCGTGTTCCGCTACGCACTTGAATTAATTACATCTACAATGTCTAATGACAGTCTGAATATGATGTATACAATATATTCAGTAAAAAAAGAAATACATATCTCAATTAGAAACGCATTTTTTATACAGTTATTTATTACTATTGGCAGAGCTCACTATGGAGGGACATTATGTTATTATTTGTTCATGTTATCATTCTGGGGTGATGTAAGCACAGTGTTAGAGCAATCGACTAATATACTGGAGGGTCCGAAAGTCGGTCGAGCACTGAAGATTTTATCTATTTCTAGCCTTGGATGTGGAGTCCCAGACCGTTCCTAGCCTGCCTAGCATTGGTTAAATTTAATGGGTACATGAATAGGGGAAAATGAGGCGGCTATAGTACTGACCACACTACTTCCTTAAGGTGCTGTATGGTCAAGAATCAGATACTTTTACAGTATCTGCCGGTCTAGGCGTAGTTGAGCTATTAATAGACTGATTTATATATTTTGTCAATTATAACAATGTTTAAATACATTTGAAAAGTTTTCTTGTTCTTTCTTTCTTGTATTCATTGTAGTTGTTGTAATGTCTTGTTTAGATACGTGGTACCATCAGCCAGTAAGTCATGAATGCACAAGTCGTCTCTATTCTTGTAGTCTGTCAGTAAATGTTTAATTGTTATTATCATATTATACTCTCTACAGTTCCTTAATAGAACATTTGTGACATGTATCATATCGCCCCTACCATGACAAACTATCGAATATGCAACATCTAGTTTTTCAGACTCCAGACTTTTCTTTTGGATTGTGGACGATACGGCTTGTCGAAAATTGTCACAACTCTAACCCTTTAGAATAGCCTTTAATAAAGTATTGAATAAGAACATTTTTCAATATATTACTTCGTCAATGGATAGAATATGTTCATTTTCTAGTTTGCTTCGACTTGCATATTCGATAGCTTGACATTGTAGGTTCGATATCAGTGCACCTTTTTCTTTTTACTGCCTCTTGAACAAGATCTGCAAAAGGCAAATTGTTGTAACTTATTTATAACGTAGTACGGATAAGCTAGGGGAGAATCATTTTCTGATAACATCTTTGGTTACGTGCAAAAAAATGAAATCGTATTGTTTGTTTTTACAAAAAGTACAAATAATCCACAGCAATAAAGTGTATCCCTTATCATTTTTGGATCGTCGAATCCCTCCCAAAAAACTAGACTAGTATCAAAATAAACCCAGAATTGACTTTATAAAAGGTTTAATAGTAACATAAAAAATCAGTGGTTCAATACAAGAGTCATAATAAATTGAGTATGAATCCTTTTAAGATCCTTTACCCATTTTGAACATCCATTTCGTTTTATCTTCGCTTTTAAATGCTTCTGCCCATGAAATGAGTCTGCAGAAATAAAGTTCAGATATTAAAAGCTATAGTTGCTTTATTTGACAGAGATTTACTTGGAATTTATTGCCCATTGGATGGGGAAGTTCTAATTATTCTTATCAATGCTTGGAGAGTATTTAGCCATTTTAAATTACATTTACCAACCAAATAACATTTAATTGCAAGAGAATTATGAAAATAAATCGAAACAATTACACTGTATTTATAAAACATTGTTGTAATGGTTTCGACACATTCATTGTTTGCTAATTCAACTTTAATTTTTTCAGTTAAGTTTCAGTTTATCACTTGTTAATAATGTGTTATAATCAACAAGGAGCATGGCAAACGCATAAGTTACATGGAAGATTAAGTAATTACCAGAGTTCAAATTGTGCGCAGAATTTACTTATTTCTGTTTCATGTCAATAAAGGAACAACCAAATTGTTCTCTTCGTAACGTCCGACTTCGAGAAAACATCGACTTAACAATAGACTTAAACGATTTCCTTATAAAGGGAAGTATACATTAAAAAAAAAAAAAAAAAATTATAAAGTAAAATAAAATTCACATTTCTTTAAAATTTGCTTATTTCAAGCAAATTATATTTGTTTAAATGTAATTTCTATCTATTTTATATGTTTATATGATGAGCTGTAACATTTAGTACTTAGAAATATAGAGATATAGAGACAATCGTTAAATTATTCGTTTTCTTGGGTTCATTTAGAAATGACACACATTTTATTTAGGCGAGATGTCTACAGATTACCATGCTATTCCTAGGATGGGACTGATATGAAAAGAAAACCCACAACCCCGTAGTGGGAATCGAACCCAGACCTTAGACACTGGAGTTCACGCATAAGCGCTCAGGGCAATCGGACCTACTTATAGGCAAAATTATCTATACATAATAGTTCTAAACAAAAAATAAAAATCATTATCGGGTGATTTTTCCCACGAAACGTTAATACATAGAATATATGAGTAAAATTATCTATATATTAAGGATTCTTAGAGATAATCATGCTATAATATTTTCACCTATTTAAGGAAATAAATTATGCTTTAATATGTTTAAGGTAGTAAATTATCATAAAAAGCTATGGAATACCCAAAGTGTGTAAATTGTCACTCATGAGTGACGAATAGATTGTTTTGTTTCCTTCAGCCAGCCTATGTATTAAACGTATGTGTATGTTACATATGCGAAGAAAAATGTTCTTTCTCCATTAAAGAGGAGGAATACATTTCCGATACTGATCCTAGTCAAGGCCACTCTTTTGGTCTTGAAAGTCCTTGACAATACTCCATTAATATTAATCTAAGTAGCTTAATGTTTGTCTGCGTTAATTTCCGTGCTTATTTTTCGAGTAAGTGTAATGGATATTTAAATATTAAATGTTAGGAAGAAAATAATTTAAAAGAATAAGGTATTGGTGGCTGAAGGTTTTGCGAGAAATGGGACAAAGAAATGGAGAAACAGAAATGAGAAATACAGTGAATAAACAAGAAATGAAACAAAGTAAATAATTAGGTATCAGTTGAATGAAGTTTATTCAAGGAATAAGAAAAGATATTTCAAACAAACAAAGACCGAAGAAGTAATAGTATATTTTTCAGGAACATTATATTTAAAGGAGAAATAACTCTTTTAAATTATACCCAGGGAAATTATTCTTCCATTAAAGAGCTTCGCCGTTCCGCCTGGAGGATTACGGATATTTAAAAGAAAATTACAGTCTGCGATACCACAAGTCTCTGGGGACATTTGTTAAGGAGTACAAAAAAAAAAAAAAAAATACACCAGCGTTCATTCTTCAAAATGTACCTTCGCAATTGGGTCAATTACACAGCCGCGTCAAGGCCGAGCCCAGACCGACAATGGGTTCCGGTTTGTGATTACATGAATGAGGGTGTAATACTAGGACATTACTGGTGTCCGTACTGATTACAGCTTTCGCTTTCGGGTTTACACTTATCAACGGGTATGTTGTAATTATCGACAGTGACAAGAGCATAAGGTGTTTACGAACATAAATACTTGTGTTCAATATTTCCTATGCTTTCCTGCAGAAATGTCCGCACAGGTCTCTAAAGCATAATTCATTCTCCTTCTTTTCGTCGTCCTGAGGAAGGCTTGCATTTTTGACCGAAAAGTCATCACCATATCCGAAATCTGACTACATCAACTATCGCGATCCCAACGGTCATCGATCTTCTCTCAATTAATACCTATTCCTTTCTTAGTAGTCAGGAGATTCGGCGGAATATAATAAATATTTCGACCGTTAGGGGCAAATTAGTAATTTGAGTATTAGGTAAACGTGATGAACCGATTTTGCTGGTTAATGATCTTACAATCGTTTGTTGTGGGAATACTATACGCTATGTTTCGTTCTAGTGCGCAGAATAGATGAAGAATTGAATACATTTTTTCAAAAATTTCATGAGTACGACCTCAATATCTACATTCCTTCGGAATGTGTTAAAAGGTTATATCTTAAAATTAAGGCGTCTAGAATCAAAAAAAGGCACATCACTATTTTTACGATTTGAGATAACAGTTGATTTTAAAAGTTCAAAATGTCCCCTATATACTGGGAATGTAAAGGATTTTCAGAACTCCATGGATCATGCTTTTTTTTAATGCTGAAGTGAAAAGTTGGCTTGAAAATAAGACATATAGTGAATTTTAACACTAAGTCAGACACATCAAAAAGAAAACTTCCTTCAAAATAGATAATATAACAGATAAACTTCTCAAATTCCTCAAAAACATTCTTCTGTGATACTTACAACTTTAAAGAAAATCATACAAACGTATAAAATTAAACATGAGAATGGTTCTGTTTTTGGCGTTTTCTGAACAAATTGGTTTCAATGTTGTGTCTTGTTTTGATTCCAGACGCCTCAATTGTCTGTGGGAGAACTGTTTCTTCTGATCGAAGGGACTTTTCTACGTCTGGGGTAAAGGTAATTAATTGAGTGGTCCAATAAAACTTAATATAATGTTGAGGAAATAAATCGATATGAAGGGGGTTTTGTTTTCAGTTTTCATAATGACTAAGCGGAAAACGAACGGATTCATTGGAGAACATTGAATGAATGGAAAGGCTTCTAGATTCAGCTGAAGCACCACTCTTGTCCTAACTTAACAACCTTACTTGGGCTTATTGAATGTACCGCGCTTATATTACAAACTCAATTTCTCGAATTTCACTTCTAAAGAAGTTAGAATTTAACTGGCAAATTAGTAAAGTAAAAAGAATATATATAATTTAATTAATAAAGTAGCAGTATTGATAATTAATGTTCAGCAATTATGTGGTAAGCTACTGTGGGGGTATTTGTTCAAATGTTTGATTTTTTTTAACGTTTTAACATTTCAAAATTCGCCATGGTGATTTTTGCTTTCTGTCCTGTCATCTTTCTCTCTGTATCGTTCCAATTTTAAAGTATACACGACCTAAGCGTTGGTGGTGGAAGACTCTTCAACTTGCCTGATGACTGAATCGATAGCGCTGGAGTTTCTTTTGTTTAAAAAAATCCTTAATAGAAATAAATCAATTTTACGAACTTAGTATCTAATGTTGGCTTTGCTATATGGTAACGCAAGGTGCTAATGGGCCGATGAAAAATCCTTGACCACTTTCAGCTTTTCACATAAAAATATCTTCATCAGTCGTGACCGAGAATTGATTTTAGCCGAAAATTGATTCCTTACATATAATAATTTACATTATAAATATGCATAGTAAACTTTTCATGAATAAATAAGAGCAATTTAAATTAATTGGTTTAAGTTTGAAATTTACAACATCTAAATATAAATTATAACAGAATAGCTTATATTATGAAGTCAGTTACTGTACCAGTTATTTAAAACCTTTTTAAGAGGTTTTTAGTTATTTGTACTACATCTGTGTTTATCTGTTGTCACAGAATTATTGCTATTTACTGTTTATACAGGTATAATGAACAATGTTTATGAAGATGGACCCAAACTAGCGCCTCCGGTGGAAAGGTGGTAGATCATCAGGAATAGTATTAGCGTAGAGAAAATTACCAAGAGGATTCAGATGAGCAGGGACTTTAATATAGAATTTTAGAAATAGACATTCGACTAGTTCTTACTCGGATTAATAGTTCCTGGCGTATAGTAGAATTGAAAAATGGATTTGAAGGGTCTACGGAGTACATTTCATTGAAGGACATTAATATGTCCGGATGTAGAAAGCCATTCCAGCCAAAAAGAAGATCGTATAACGTCGAATGAAGCCTAGATAGGTATACAGATATCTCATGTTCATTAATGGGTAAACTCGCCTGACCTGTAATGTTCATAGTAATCCTGCTTAACCCCTGGGTTATTTATAACAGCTCAGTTTCATTGGTGGCAAATCTAATGACCTCATTGTTCATCAGTAATGACCTCAAGTTAAATCAGTGATAGGATCCGTCATTTAAACGAACACAAAGTGCTGTGTACTGCGTTTTCTGTATGTGGATACCAGACTCGAGATGCGCTAATGCCTGAGCTACATGTGTAAATGACAACAATTTTTTTCATCTGCTTCTTGTGAAGGAAATGCATTGTCATTGTTCGTTTTGAAGGAAGCTTACAAATTCAAAAATTCCACGAAGTTTACCATCAAATAAAAGCCGAGGACTCACTTGACTGAGCAACCAATTTTCTTTAAGGAGATTAATTAGAAACCTATTTTTTTTTTTTTTTTTTTTTTTTTTACGTCGTATCTACAATTTGGCCATTAGCGCCGGGCTGTCTACAGGTTGCCACCCTTTTGTAATACCAACAGCAGGTCGTCGGTCACCCAAGCAGGTACTGGCCACGCCCGACGTTGCTTAACTTCGGTGATCTACTGGAACCGGTGTATTCAACGTGGCTATGGCCGTTGGCTAGAAACCTAAATGAAACAGTTTTGATTCCAGAAATAGCTAAGGTCATAAAGCTATTAGAGCCATGTTGAACTGTGAACAAGAGTCCAAGAATAGAATAGGAGTAGCAATTTAGATCAAGAGGACACGATTTCTGGGACTCCTATTGACCCATTGGTGAATTACTGCAGGAGAACAGAGCCCAAACTGTGGGGGACGGGTGTTCATCATTTGAGGCGGGAATTGTTACCGCGGTAAAAACTACTTAGACAAACGCGGAGGGGATGATTGGATAAGATTAGGCCCGGAGAGTGGGTGAAGGGGGGGGGGGAATGACTTTTCCAGAGTTCGGTCTGAGTTCCCTGGAGTCACGCGAAATGGCTACCTTCCTTATCCGCCGAATTAAGATCGAGCATCATACAACTCTTTTAGCTATATCAACTTTTATATTGGACTATTGGGGTGTATTAGTTGAGTTGACTTTAGTTTTGGTGTAGTCAATCAACAATTATAATTGTTCTGCATATTTGTCGAACGTTTCGGCATGCTCTTTGGCACCTTTCTTCTGCTACAAGTCTTCATCCACTACCTAGGCACTTGTCGCTGCAGAAGGGTGCCTAAGAGCAAACCGAAACCTTCAAAATATAGATTTTTCTGAAAATATGACTTTTTATTTTAGCGGAAT
Source organism: Gonocerus acuteangulatus (assembly GCA_946811695.1). NCBI lineage: Eukaryota > Metazoa > Arthropoda > Insecta > Hemiptera > Coreidae > Gonocerus > Gonocerus acuteangulatus. The sequence continues at coordinate 37,614,688 of OX328125.1, forward strand.
TCCCACCATTCCTTGATTGCTCTTCACCTCAACGGCTAACTATCTTCCTCACATAATTTAATGAAGTTACAGAGAAAGTCCGTTCTTGAGGGGCTAAACTGGGCCAATTCCTCAGAAAATCAGCGAAAATGATAGAAATGCATTTTGCAGGAAACCAAGCCAAACATTTTCTTTTGTAGATTTGTGTAAGAAATCCAATCAAGAGAAAACTTCATTCAACAAACATTCAGGACTTTCTTTTGGAAGCGTTGATCGTCGGGTTTTCGGTCAATGTTCTTATTTAATAAAACCACATTTTATTGTTAAAATGTATTTTTATTACCGCCAACGTTTCGGCTCGCTCTACAAGCCCTCTTCAGGGCTATGGAGAAGATTGAGAACTTCCTTTTTTTTATTCTGGTTCTACGCCTACATATAATGGGAAGTTCATGTTTCACACGACGTTGGGTGCAGAACATTTAGGAGTTAACTACGTGTTAGCGCGGAGTGCCCTATTCTCTATCAGGCCAAAACTACTTCCTCTCTTCAAGAGTGGTGTAGATCTCTTCTCCATACTTTCGTTCGTGTTTTCCTCTTAGACTCTTGGTCCCAGATTCATGTGGCGACTAAACGTTTTTTTTTTTTTTGCGTACTGTATTAAGAACTGTTCATTTATCACAATAAACCATTATTTAAAGTGATGAATGTTTGATGAATAAATTTTTCTCCCTATTTCTTGAGAAAATTACTTAAGTGGATTAAAGCACATTTAGTTGGCTTCCTGCAGGAGATATTTAAATCATGTTTTCAAACATTTGCTCATTTAAATTGATTTTAAAAGCTGAATCAATTATTATAACAAATACCTCTGGTTATGAAACGAATTAAATATATTCTCCCAGCCTTGCAGCTCAATAATGTTCGTGATTTCTAAATAAAAACAAAAATTTAGAATAATTAGTAATGGTTCTAAATACCTCCAGGAACCTGAACTAACCCTCTCCTTATAAATAAATATTGAATTAAATACTACTTTTGAAAACACACATTTTTCTTGCAACGTTAATAATTTTATCTTAAGATATAATTAGTCCTTACTGTTTAGGGTATTTTTTATTCTGAGCAACCGAAATAGATGAAATAGGCTTCACCCCAGGAGTGCTTTACGTTGAAACGTAAGGTACCTGTGCGTTTTATCATTTTGCCAATTTGAGCGTTGCAGATAATCATATACTCTTTTATCTATTTTTTTTTTTTTTTGCGGTGCATCAGCCTTAGACTATTAGAGCCTACTCACCCACAGACTTTAGCAGTGCTAAAGTCTGTGGGTGAGTAGAAAAGTTCCTTGCTTAGAAATAATTGCCCACGCTATCCATACTACCTCGAGGAGACATTGTATTAAGGAATGGTCAGATATCGTCCCTGTCATGTCAAACTATCGAATATGAAAATCGGAGCAAACTAGAGAACGAACATATTCTATCCATTGACGAAGAAATATATAAAAAGTCCGTCACGTAGGAGCTGCATAACTAAGCACTTTCCTCAGAATTTGTGTAGTGTAGACTACATTACTGAATAATTTGCTGTAAATAACCTTTATAAATAAAGGGTGATTTCTTATGAGAAGTGTTCAATTATTAATTTTGTAAATAATTTGCTTCCAGAGTTACGTTAATACACGATGCTGTACTCAATGTTGGGCAAAACTAAAACTAAAATTAAAACTAAATTCACTTTTTGGAATAAACTAAAAATTTCAACCTAAAAAAAAAACTAAAACTAAAATTTTACTAATTAATGGATTTTAACTAAACTAAAACTAAATCTTTGGGAATTGACTAAAAACTAAACTAAAAATTTAGTTTAGTTTAGTTTTACTAAAATAACATGAATTAATATAAATCATATGTTATTTCGATAATTAAGTAAATTATTAAAACTAATAGAACTTGCTTAAGAATAAGAAATGTTGGCTTTTTCTCGTAATTTGAAAACATATGTTCTTTGATAAACTAAATTAGTTAACTAAAAACTAAAACTAAACTAAAATCACAAATTTAGGTCTCTTTTACTAAACTAAACTAATTGCATTACTAAAAACGGAGTCCATATGATTAATAATTATACAAATCTAAAACTAAAAATATAACATTAGTTTAGTTTTAGTTAGGGAAAACTAACGTTAGTTTAGTTTACTAACGTTAGTTTTGCCCAACCCTGGCTGTACTACTTAATAAATACACTAAAACTTCATTTTCCGTCTTTTGATCTGACGCAGGAACAGGATACAGTCCCCCTAGTAGAAAATAGCGCTCCTCGCGGCGGCTTTGGGAACCTACGTCTGGCTGGCTAATTGTAATGAAACAGAGTTTAAAGTAAACCCTCCTTTCCAATAGACCGATTTACTTCATTTTCACAACACTTCTTTCTCATGAGATACCCACGAGGTATACCGCGTTTCGTTACAATACAGCTGAAATTACGACCGGTATGAGTATATTAGGACTTTAGGTCCGGAGTAAACTCAGCCTCCAAATAACCCGATTTAGTTTATTTTTGCAACCCATTTTTCTCTGTTGATTAACATCACGAATACTGAGTTTCGTTGAAATGTAACAACAATTACGGCTGGTAGTGGCAAATTGGTAATGTGGGTCCGGAGTAAACCCCGCCTCCTAATGAACCGATTTAGTTTATTTTTACAACGTATTTCTCTCATTAGATAAACATAACAAATACCGAGTTTCGTTGAAACTACGGCTGGCATGGTCAAATTAGTGTTTTTGGTCCGGTGTAAACCCCCCGTCCCCGTGGACCGATTTTGGTGGTTAACGAACTCGTTCAATCGTTTGCTAATTGAACGCTATATACCACGTTTCGTGAAGAAAAAACAAAAACTCTGGTCGCTATCGTGTTAACAGACATATATATATATATATATATATATATATATATATATATATATATATATATATATATATACATTTTAACGGAGGACATTTTCGGTGTCTACTAGGTATGATCGATAAAGAGCTGCAGACATTTTTCAAAAATTCCGTCATGAGTGCAACCTCAATAGCTACTTTCCTACGGAGGAAAGTGCTAAAAAATGGTCTTATTCTATGCTTTATGTAAGCAAGTAAAGGCTATTCTGAAGGGGTTAGTGTTGCGACCATTTACAACAAGCCGTATCGTCCACAATCTAAGAGCAAAGTCTCCAATACGAAAAAGAAGATTTTGCATATTCGACAGTATAACATGGCACGGACGATATGTGCTCTATTTACACAGCTTTTGGGGATGGAGGAATGCGTTTCAAGAGAGATGAATCATAACGAAATATCATAGAGAAATGTGCATGGGCGGCCTGGACATGACGATGGATGTTCGAGAGGTGCATATTGGAGTGGTCACCCCTTCAGGAGTTATGTATTGCATGGAATGACAGCTTGTCAGCCGACTGAACTCGAATCGACGGCGGAGGCCTCGGTCCGAATAGCTATGAAAGCGGCAAAAAAAGAAAAAAAATGGGAACACGAGTTTCATCTTCAGCCGCAATAAAATTGAATGTAACTTTAATGACGGAAGCGAAACGAGCACAGAAGCCGTGAGACTCCTGGACACTATTAGTGGCTGTTTTTGTCCCCCCAGTTCTAGGGTCAGCACGGAAAAAATGGATCAAAACAAGACAGCTAGAGATAAAAGGAAATGAAGAAGATTGTCGTGCCCTCTAGAGGTAATTATACATCACTAGGCCATAATCTTGAGAAATTCTTTATCTTCCTCGCTAATGGTTGGAAGTTAGCGGGCCACAATACTTAGCAGCAGCCTACTAAATAATTCCTACTTCCAAGGACTCGTTAACAGTCATCAAAGTGTGACATCAAAATAATAGCACGTCCATTTTACTATTTCACTTACATGATGAGGGGGTTGTAGCGACAGTGATGAATGTTCTTATTTACGATCTAGTGTCTACAAGGATTTACTATTGGAGTGGTAAAATGCATTTTTTTTTTCTAATAGCAAAATAAGAACCAAAGAAATATACATTTAATAGCTATGATGATTGTTAGAAGAAAAACAGAAAGATAGAGGTTGAATTCACATTAAGTCCTATGGTGTTCGCAAATGAAGACAAATTCATGTAAACGGAGAAATTTATATACTATGTAGTTACTATGGAAAGAAAGACATTATTCCAGCCCGTTAAGAATTGGCAATACACCGCTAACACACTCATATCTCAGAAATCAAAAAATGAACACACAAGTACTTTGAGCCGTTGATCGTTGATATTGTGATGGGTAGATGTTGGCGTTGTGTGGTATCTTAATAAAACTATACGCTATCCATACTAAAAATATTTTAGTATTATTTTAATTTTTCCGACGTTTCGACTTGAAATTAAAGCCCTCATCAGGGCTCCGAGACGAAGAAGAACTATCCTTCTAGGAAGTTCTAGGAAGTGCGTACATTTCTGGCAAATATCCGTATATTGCAAAGGACGTTCATCTATAACTGAATGTAACCCATCCTCCACCTTATATAAGTGTATTGAAAAACAGAGGACGACATACGCAGAGAATTTACGCCAGGTTGGATTTTGTACAAAAATCCTGACAGTTTACGGTCGGGTACTTAACTTATTGCATCCGTGGGCTTCACATCACGGAATGAGAACTTTATTCATCAAGATGAGCCTAAGCTACACGTTTAAAGTATATAGTAATGCTCATTGCAGACCGCATAAGGTTATTGAGTTAGAGGTTCGGATTAAGTACCCCTGCAAGGATTACAATTTTTGAATAGAATTCACGTCAAACATAGTTTGGCAAAACTACCACTAGGTGCGTCTCTTTTTTGGTATGAATTTATATAGACTTCTGACTTATACCACTACGGGCGCTCTATCCCGATCCTAAGTTTTTATTGTAGGCTTTTATTATTCATCAAAATCAATAGACCACACATACTCTGGAAGGAAATGAATTACAAAATTAATAATAGAAACAGTTGCTCATTACAAATATAAAAGAGCAGAACTGTTCGTGTTTTTATTTTATTTATATATATTATTTTAAGCAAATTATTCGGGTATGCAGTCTACACTACCCAAATTGTGAGGAAAGTACTTGCGTGACGGATTTTTCTAATTGGGAAACATCCTACGAGATCAAGGGAGACACAACTATTTCCAGGCCGCCAATGGTAGATTCATTGCATCATCCTCCAACCTTATGTTACAACTTGCACCCTAACTGGAAATAAGACATCCCCCCCCCCCAAAAAAAAGGTATAAAAGTCCAGCTGAGTGTGCATAGTAAGACTAAATGCCATGTGCCTGTAGAATAATAAGTCTAGAAGCAGTAATGCAGAAAATGGAGAGGCTGCTGGTGTCCACCATTACCTCTCCAACAGTCCAACTCTCTACTTCCCAATTAACATAGCTAATTTAGAACCTCGTTTCCTTCTCACGTACAATACCTTCTCTCTCTTCCTCTCTCCGCTTCCTATACTTCCTATCTCTGTCTCTTTTATCCCCCACCCTTCGACCCCCCCTCTCTCCTTAAACTCTCACGAGGATCCTTCCATTCCTATCACACCCCTGCTTCTTTTTTCCTCTCCTTTAATTCCTCCAACAGTACGCCATTCCCCACCTCTGGGTTAAGTCAGTTATACAACTTTAACCACCTTAACTTTGCTCCTGGTTTTATCTTTCATTTAGAGAAACTTCATTTATCCACTAATTCAATTTTATTACCTTCATTATAAAGTCAATTTATTCATTTCTAGCAAACTGTCTACCAACAATATCTAAAATATTTAACTGCTATAAGAAATTAGTTGTATTTGATAATACGATATTAGATCTTCAAATGGAGGGTTCAGAGCACAACAAGTCCATGTTATACAGTTTTCAGAAAATGAGTATTATGCGTTTTAATTGGAGAGACGTTATATAATTCATATTGAGTCTTAAAACGATTTGAACTTAAACACTGATATTATTTATGTATAGCCTTGTTCATGAAATAGTTATAACTTGGACTGGGCTTCCTTGTGCTCAGAAAATGACTCCCAGATGAGTAGCAAGAGCTCCTACGAGTGGCAAAATAATGAAGTTAAGACTGTCTCCTGTAGCACTGAAAAGTGCCATTATATTAATACTCTACAATGCCATTACAACATAAAATGCCAAAAATGGACTTGGTCTAGTTGTGCTCTGACCCCTCCAAATAATTTTTCTTAGACGATACACACACAGACGGACCAAACACATACTCCTGGACACCTGACCTCATCTCAATAAGTCAATAATTATCAGATGTATTTATTATAGTCGTATTTTGTTTTTTTGTTTTTTTTTTATAATTTTTCCCAAACATTCAACAATACTCATTGTGTATGTAGTTAGTCAATAAACAAAATAACATGTAAAATATATAATAACATGTAAAACTAAATCTACATATTGTATATTCACTTTGTAAATAAAAATTTCTTCTTATCTTCTCTTCTCTCCAAATAATTTATTATATGTATATTTTTTGGTGTGCAGATTGTTTTATTAGTTTTGGTTTTAGCACATACAAAAGGAAATATACTATTGAGCCTACTGCTAATTAAAATTTTTGAAAATTGTCGTCTACAGACACCACAATTCACCAGCATGATAATGTATATATATATATATATATATATATATATATATATATATATATATATATATATATATCCTCTGCAGTAACCCTACTAAAAGGCCTTACATTGAAGGGATAATAAACACATTAAAAAATTAATTTTTTGTTATTGATCGTTTTGTTTTTCTTTTGTTTGCCCGTTTTTGGGCCTATCAATTGTCTTTAAGATAAGGTATGCTCTCTTATAAAAATTGCTGAAACTTGAATGATGTTTATCGAGTAGGAATTTTTTCTTTAATGGACGAATTACATTCTTTGGATTTTTGGAATCCTATGACTAATGAGAAAGAGGTTTTGCGAAAGAAAACGGAATAGTTTTATTAAAAGAGTTGGGTAAGCTCAAAGATTAAATTGTTAATTTGCTGATACGCTTACAAGTATATGTACTTATTAAGGGAGCATATAGTTTCTTCAGGAAAGCTCTCTTTTAGACTGAGATTCTCGTACCTAACACTGAGGAAGCTTGCAGAATGACTTGTGAAACGTCTATTACGAAGATTGTGACACGGAGAGCATAATGTCTGTGATGACTTGTACTGTGAAAGTCTATATGGGAGTATTGATTAGAAAGAGATATTTGAAGATTACCAGCAACCTGAGAAAAATACGTTATTTTAAATATATTGGCAAACATATATATGTTCTTGGGATATACATGTTCTTGGGAACATATATATGTTCTAGAGGTCTATAGGTAACGTCGTAACTTTCCAGAATGTCTTCCGAAATGTGATTACTCCGAGAATATAGAGGGAATCAACTAGATGCTGAACGGAATCTTAGTATGCCTATAAATACTAAAAGGGAGGATCAGAACGAGGCACTAAGTATTGGATGTGCGGTCATAAATATATATTTGTAGGTAATGCATTGACGAATTAGGTAAACTGCCTAGAGAGGGGTTGGTAAGGGAGATTTATCTCTTACTGAATAATAGAGAGATTTTAAAACTAAAGAGGGGCACGTTAGCGGTAAACAGGCATTTAATGTTAAATAAGTGGGGTCCTTGGCTCTCTATATACTCTGGAGGGAAGTCACAATCGGTAATGGAGGATGGTCCAACGAGAAAATACCTTTTATAGGGAACGATTTCTTCTATTTAGAAATGATACTCATTTAAAAATAAAAATTCTAGGACTAAAAAAAAAAATGTTCGCGCGTTAGCTCCCTTACAATTAGCGAGCAAGCTGCATATATTATAAACCGTGTAGAGCAGATGATGGGTAACAGTCGTTCACAAGCTTGTGCATAAGCAGCGCATATTAAATTTTTTCTACATTTGCACAACGACATGGCCCTTGTGGCAAAAGGTTCAACTTTCTGTAGTAAGGTTGTATTCTTAGTCTGAGGATGCAAAAAACTGGATGTGAAACCGGTAGGGAAATTTTAATAAAATGACTAGTATTTAAAAGTTCCTTCATTATTTAATAAATTGGTCTGTATACAAGTGCAAGTTCGAGTACTATTATATTCCGATTTAATTGAAAATAGTTTACAAAAAAATCTTAAATCTAAAAGAGAAGGGTTAGAGTGTTATTTAGCAGGATAGTAAGCGGGGATTCCCGCGAAATTCGGGAGAAAAAAAAATTAATGGAGGATAGGAGACCTGGTTTCATGAACTGCATCTTTCAAAGTTTTCATATAAAATGGGAAACGTAGAATTTTTGTTAGGGCATAAGACTAACAAAGTTTTAGGCTAGTTCATATAAACTGAGATGTATAAAAATTTTTCTAATATTTTTATAAATAATAATTTTTTTCGTTTAGGCAAAGAGGTTGAGCAAAAAACGCTCATCAAAATACGCTACGAAAACTAGATAAGTAAGATATTATTTGAAAATTTATTAAACTTGTGACAAAGAATATCGATTTAAAAATTGCGCAAAATAAAAATATTTTAACACTCTGTAAATAGTCGAGGATCGGTTATGATAGTTAATAAAGCTAAGTTTTTAAAATAGAAAATAATTTTCAATTTTAAATGTTGTGCAGCCACGCTTTCGAAAACGGTCTGCGCTCCCTTTTGAATAATAGGGATTTCATTAATAAACGTGATCCTTTACTTAGATTTTAGCATTGGTTGTACAACTATGGATAATAAAAAAGTTTAAAAAATGTACTTTGTATTTTAAAGAAAACATCATTGCAAGAATCATCACATTCAGAAAAATCAAAAGTATGAAAATTTAATGAGTGTATCTAACAAGAATACTCTCCGTGTTAAAAGTAAGTGTAATTTGATGTGAATGAATGAAGTTGAAAACTAAGTGCGGAAACGATATTCATGAAGTTGCGAAGTATTTAGCAGGGAGGCTAGCAACAAATTAAACTCTCAAATCGAATGCACTAACAATTTAATCTATTCGCCACAAAAGGAGAGAAGGGAGGGGCTCGGGGCCGATTAGCCTTCGGGTAAAACTTTAAAATGGAGAACCACAGGGCTTTATGAGAAGCATTATTTTACTTAGGGCAGGGCTTTTTTCTTCCTAATTTCCCTTTGGGAAAATTATTTCCACTAGAGAGAAGGGCGAGAAATGTGGGGAAAAAAGCAGCCATTTGCAGGGATAGATAGGATGTTTCCTAATAAGTTGCAATGATTACACAAACCTCAGCATGAGAACTCTTTTTATCTCTAAATAAAGCAATTGTAGAACGCATCCATCTAATATATATGGCCAGTAATTTCGCTAGACAAAAACAAAAAACAAAAAAAAAAAATCGAACTAAACTTCAAATTAATTTCAATAGATTAAAATAAAATATGAATTCATAAATACAAACTAAAAGTAAAAAATAAAACCTTTTTTTTTTATTTATTAAAATGGTTGACAGCTTTGGCGATAAGAATTATTTATAATATAATGATACAATTTTAAATAGATAGATGTTTGAGCTTTCTTTAGATGTAGATAGAGTTTTACAGATGGATGATGATTTACATACATACAATGATTTACAAAGGTACAATTTTAACCATTCGTAATATAAAGAAGAAAAACGAAAAACAGCAGGGAAAAATAATCAATCAAAACTATAAGGTAGTTAGGTGTGATGGGGTCAGTCAATATTATTAAAATTATTTTTCTGAGTCTAGTAAATCATTAGTAATTAATGGTACCTATTCTATTAAGAATTTAGTTGTATTTAGAAGTTCATAATGATTTCCTCGACAACATACAATGCACCATCTGCATTTGATGCATCTTTTATACGATGAGGGGGGACACATAATCACCACCGTCGTGTTTTAAAGAAATGTGCAACGTTAATAGATTTCTAAAGAGAAAATTGGGTTCATTAATAGTTATTAGTTCTTCCAATTGTTTTTGTGATCATTGATTTCTATTAACGAAACTCATATTCAATCAAAAAGCAAGAAATCTGGCAGGCTCACGCATACTTTTCGAGAGTCTTTTCGTACCTATAATATGTACAGAGTGTCACAAAAATAAGGTCATCCGTTTGCCAGATGATTCTCCAATGCGACGTCGGAAATAATAACCCCCATATTGACCCCCGCAAAATTGACCTTGAAATGTTATTTAAGGTAAATTTTTTTTATTGCATATTTCCAATCTACGTGTCATGAGGTAGAAAAAAGTCAACGGCACTAGACGCCAGAAATGACTCTTTATGGTCAAAATGACCATTAACAACGTATACGTGGGCCATTCCATTCCAATTGGGGGTCAATATGGGGGCTTATTTTTTTCCGATCTCGCAATGGAGAATCATGTGGCCAACGGATGACCATTATTTTTGTGACACCGTGTACTGTACATGATCGTGTGTCTTATTCTCATCCTTGATCAAATTACCTCTGCACGTCTAAAAGCCCAAATAGATCTTCTCCATGGTTTAGTGTGTTTTTCAATAGTTCTTAATTTATTCTGGAAAGGTACTTCTGTCCACATGGATTCACAATTTGTTACGAACTCTACTCGTGAGCCAAGCTTTCGGATTTTGAGGAATTCGTTTTAGCTTTGCAGCGCCTCCTAAAAGTTTTCATTTGTTTGAAAGAGTAACCAAATGCTAAAACAAAAATAGAAATACCGGAAGATACCTGTTCGAATGCAGAGTGAAGTTGGTCAATCCACAGACTCCATCATAAGTAGGAATAGCACGTGTATGAATAAACCATTACACATTATGTATTCACGCCCTGTCCTCTACATACTTATTCCCCGCCAATAATTATCTACCTTTTCGTCACATATTATTGAAGAAACTCTTTCTTCCACTCACCAGGTATTTTGTTTTTAAATTTTATTTTGATCTCTTTCTGTAGTTTTTGAGTTGCGGTTTAATGGTATTTAACGTATGACGCATATAACGCTATGTGTCTATTCTCTTAATCGATGCTAATAATTATCACATAAAAGACATAACATTCAAAAATTTTGGAGGAGATATTTATTTTATTCCTAGGTTTTAGGACATGCGATTCATTCATTAAGCGAATGAAAAATAAACGAAAAGGAAGAATGTAACAAAAGGCATACATTACAATAAACGAAAAGGAAGAATGTAACAAAAGGCATACATTTTTGCTAGCTTGACTTAAGGTTGATCAGTAATTAGGGATTTATTTGAATAATACAGCAACGACTAGGGTGACATCTTTAAAGACTCTTCATTGTCAGTTGCAGGTGTACTGAACTTATACATGCCAGTCGACAATATCAATTGAAAAAAACTAACACTTTAAACTGATATGAAATTTTTCATTAATCAGTAAATAAAACGGGCCAATTTAAGAACCAATAAACAAAAAGTCACTTAAACTGAATGTAACAGGAATACAATTGAAACACTAAGCAATATTCTTCATTAAGATTAATTCCTTATCAAACAGCAGCAATCATTTACTCAGTAAACTATCAAAAGTAAATATTTAAAAATCATTAATAATCAAGGTACCTACTCTAATATATATATATATATATATATATATATATATATATATATATATATATATATATATATATATATATATAGTATATTTAGGATTATGTCCGACCATGTATAGGAAGCTCTTTCCTCTCATTGCGGTGTACATCACCTTTCATGGTTTAATACACCCATCAATAAATTTAAAAAAAAAAAATCTAAGTAGTGAATTTACTTTTCCCCAGAAAATTCCCCGAGTGAACCTCTCGGAACTCTAATTTTCGTCATTTTCATCCATCTTTTTAATAGCGTAACAATGTAGCTTAAAAGCCGACATGAAAAAGGCGTGAACACGTCTCTTCACTTTACCAGGCTTCATTAATCCCATGCAATGTTGAATGCAGGGTAATTCTCATTACGTTAAAAAAAGCTTTTGTCAGGGTTTATAAGGTTAATGGACACATTCGATGACCAAGAGCTTTCGCTTTTGAATTGAAGAAGAAATTGTTACAAGCCTTTCATAAAATTACGACAGGTAGCTAGAATGAATAATTAAAAAAACCTAGTATTTCTTAAGTGACACAACTCAAAAATTGGTTATGATTGGGAAAGACATTGTAAATATATCTTTAATAACCATCAAAACTGTATGTACATAGCTTCAGAGCTTGTACACCAGAAGGAACTTGTGTCACTCTTCCTGTCTTGATGCTATTCCTCCTACATAGGCAAGAGTAACAAATTTTCAGTTGAACTTTATTTTGAGTTGTCTCACTTTAGAAATACTAGTGCGATATGTTGCTAACGGCCTAACACGTTAAATATATCGCTTTCCGGGGATGACTAAAGTAACGCCACGTCGGGCTACGCTCTAGGATGGGTGACCAGCAGGGAATACTATGTTTTTAATTTATTGTTAAATAAATAAAAATTTCTTTAAATAATAAAAATAGGACTGTTTTTTATATTCAGTGACTAATCTACCTCCGGTTAATCGAATTTTATGCATTGACTCCATCGATATTTGAAACAGCTGACTTAAAACACAGCTGATTGTTCCTATCAGATTAACTTCAGTTATGACCTGGCCATTTCAGGGGAAGGTATCCCTACTTACCATTAGGCTTTACTTAGCTTTTAGGCTCTTGAAGAGGCCCAGATGATGCGAAACATATAGGGCGATTTTTCCTTCTGCCTCCTCAAGAAATATTAAAATAATTTATGTATGGAAACGCATATATGTAAAATTTTATGAATCTCCCATATAGAAAATTTATTCTTTTTGCTTTTCTTTTAAACTAGCTCATAATGAGAAGATGCTACAGAATAAGAAGCTAGCCGAAAGCCGAAGACTGGGACAACCTGTCTTGCTAATGAAGTTCACACTTAGAGAGAGGATGTTTATGCTGAGCTAAAGCTGCGGTCTGAGGTAGGGAAGAGAGCTTTATGTTAATGTAACTAACCAAATGGCCAAACCCTTCAGGTATTCTACGGTTTGAACCATTAGGGAAATTGTCCTTCAAGTCCTACGCTAAACGTAGTCTTACCAACATACTACAAAATGTCTTCCTACATCCATTCTTCTCTCTCTTTTTTTTTTAATCTTTAATGCTTCTGTGACTTAAATTTGTATTTTTTTTTTTAAAGTATGTCATAAATAAAAATGAAAGGACCAAAATACACAAACAACACAATACGTGGTACGCCAATTTAGTACGTGGTTGATTTCATATGGTATAGCTAATAATATAGAGAGTATGTTCAATAGAAATAAAATTTTGGGCATGATTGATTTCATTTGGTATACCTATCAACGTACAAAGTATGTAAATAAAAAATACAATAAGAGCACAATTTCAAGTATATGAATATAATATTCTGAATAATTTATTATTCCCTGCACAAGGCTGGTCTTGTGAAACTGGTTTTGTGATTATCATTCTTGCCTCTCTAAAGCTGTGGTATTGTGACGTACTGACTATAGCATTGTGACATACAGAATGACAGTTGAAACCAAGGACTGTGGCGTTAGCACCCACATTAGAAGGAAGGTCACTGAAACTCGAGGTCAGGCATATAGATTCTTTTTAATATGCTTTCATTGATAAAAAATGCAGATTTAATTCAAATAACATTGAAAAATGATGAAGTTTAAAACCTGGTAAAAACTAGACCAAACATTAAGTTAAACACCACGAACTTCACGTTTCTATCTCGTTCAGTTCTAGATATATGCCGTTCTGAAGTTAATAAAAAGAAAAATCCAAATTTTCTCTCCTTGTGCCCATTATTTTTCAGCGTTCCACTTCTTTTTTGGAACCAACATTAAATTTTCTTAATCGATACTGCACATTTAATGTTCACAAGTTTCTTTTTTAATCCGCAATTACTGATCAAAAAATCTAATGACAAATTCAAAGTTGCCAAATCTCTCTAGTTTGACCACCTTGAGTACATCTACTTGCGATAGACCCTGTATATGTCCTCAAGAGCAGCTTCTTTTGTAAGGATTCATAGCAAGTTGTTCTTGGTCTTTGAAAATGCTTGGCGACCGAGGGAATATGACATAACTCATTATAGCTTGAATACTGTATATTCAGGGTTATGCGTGGTTGCACGACTAATGCAAAGTAAGACTAAGCTGGAACAATGAAATAAAAGAGAAAATTCTGCTCTATCCTTTAGAGTTTGTCATGAATAGTGAATGTATTGTCGATTGAGCAATTATGAACCCGAAGCCGAGGAACGGGGAGAGAGAGAGAGATAAAGTACGGTCCCGCACAATGGTCCTGATAAAGGGTGTGGTTAACACAGGCTCGATATCAGTGCATTGGCGGGATTATCCTGCCAAGCCCTGTTCTACAATCAGCTGCAGCTAGCTGCCGGCGTCAGCTGCAATCGTCTCGCCGATACAGCTTACGGATCAAATAGAAATTACTACTGGCGGAAATCGGAACTATTTCTGCCCTGAAATTTTCAGCAAACGGAATTGTGTTCAACAGCAGTAAAGACTCCACACCATCCTGAATAGATATGCGGTACATGACAATTAAAACTATCAGATATTCAAATAGGAGGAAGAAGAGCTGAAAGATCCGATTAAATCTGTTGAAACACAGAATATAATTTACCACCACACTATCACCAATGGCGACACGACCCGACCAAACTAATACGTTACTACACAATTCAATATCTTGTGATAGACCTAATTATGGAGGCAGAACTCTGAAGGAGCACTTGCTCATTATTTAGGGAAGTAGAAATTATACTAGTAGATTTCCAGACAACTGTATTACTAGTTATTTTTGTTTGGACAGGAAAGGATATTAGTTGGAAAAAGTACAGATTTATCGTTGGCAGCATTGCATATTTTTGGTTATATTCGTTTTTATAATATATTCTTGTTAAAAAAAAGTATTCACTTAATCAACCATTAACTCCATTTTTTCATTCTTTCATTACTTTGTTATTATGTACTCTTATTATCATGAAAAATATTGAGAGCGAAACAGTATGTTCAGCAAGTATTTAGCAGTGTCAGAGGATACATTATGAGTTTGGAGCAATGCTTCTTTCATAATGAGTCCAACAGAGCATTATGTTACACTTAGAGCATTTTGGAGGTTGCTCTTTTGACATTAAATATCCGCGAGTTGGACTTTATTGTCAAATTCCAGGACTAAAAGCTAACTTACAATGCCTTTGTATTGTAGAAACAAAAACGCCATGACAGTCTTTAGTTCCAACAAAACGCCATCACAGCTTTTAGTCCCTGGGGAAATTAATTATTAAATTAAATGTCGATCTTCATGAGTAATTGAGCGGTGATATTTCTTAAAATGTTGCCTTTAAGTACAAAAGAACTAGCTGCCATAAATGTCCCCTTAAGACAGTTTCATCAGCTTAGGTTTGTCCTAAACATTTTCCCACATGGCGCGATAAAAAAACGTTGGCACGTATTAGTTTTTTTTTTGTGTATTCGATTCTCCTTTCTTTACATATGAAGCTGGTGCTCCGTAAGTGTCAATTACGATTTTTATTAATTATATATTTTTTTTTACGGTTAACGTTCATGTATCCTTAAAAAGAATCTGTACAAAGAACCCATGCAACTCTTAGTAGAATCTTCGTTAACCGAAACTAATGCTGATAAATGTTCTGTTAATTTGTGATAAATAAAAGCTGAGAAACTAATTAAAAACTTAATAAATGAAAAAGACAATACGTCATGGCTGACATATCGAGGAGCGCTGGCTTATCTCTTCTTGTTCCTTTCTCCACATATTCCCAGGGTCGGGAGATGAGAACTCTGTCATTTTACTAATTGCTTCCTCTTATTATATATGTATTCTCGTAGGGTTGCGTGCGCAAGTCACTTCTCATGACGGCCGCGTTTTGGAGGGCTGTCAGGCTGTTTTAACCAAATTGGTCGTACTTCAAATCAAGGGACTATCTTCTACTGTAATGGCGAAATAATTAACAATCAAGATAAAAACAACATCCTCCAAGAAACATGGCTTCATTAGGCGCCCACAGGTGGAGAAACTTTTTGTGTGTTGTCTTGTAATAGTTCCAGTCAGCTGTATCGAACACTATCAGCAGATCTTTTGGAAGAGATACAGGATCAAGACGGAGGAACCCTCAATCAAATAAGTGTTCTCAAATAAACCAGCTCCAATCTTCCCAGAGCACATTTTCTGTTGTTGTAATGTTGCTCCTCAGGAAAAAGATATATTTCCCAGGATTCCTCTCCGGATTCGTCAGGTTATTGAAGAATGTTGCCTTGCCAACTCACCTTGGATGAGTGATAGTCTGAAGAAGCCGGACAGGAATCCGGCGAAATAATGCATTATGGAGTGTAACATATATATGTGCGTGATTCTAACTTTTATGACTGCTGTAGTCGGATTCATACTACCTGGATAGGCCCGGCTAGTCCACTTCTTCTTCAGTCACTGGTGGATTTAGTCATAGTCGTCGACACGCGCCTACCAGTGAGTAAGAAAGCTTTTTGTTTCCAC
Organism: Gonocerus acuteangulatus; assembly: GCA_946811695.1. Taxonomy (NCBI): domain Eukaryota; kingdom Metazoa; phylum Arthropoda; class Insecta; order Hemiptera; family Coreidae; genus Gonocerus; species Gonocerus acuteangulatus. The sequence continues at coordinate 37,631,288 of OX328125.1, forward strand.
CACTACCTCTCATACATGTAACATAAATAATGCTTAGCTTCGGTTTTATAAGAAACTTTTTTTCCCTAGATCTAGTTAGTCGTTTTTCTTGTCACTTTTTCACAATGCACAAGTCCACGAAAAATACTCAGATAAAAGACCAAATTGTTGAGAATAACTATTAATATTCAGTTTCCCATCTTGACCTTTGAGTGGCATTTATTGCCGACCTCATGAAAAGCGTCTTGTTCAAAAAACAATCTTCGGAATGCCTGGGGTCAAATATATATCTCATGCTCCGGGAAGAAAAAGGAGAAAATAATTGTCATTGAAATTGCTTTTTCTGCCCTTATTTATATGCATAGCGTTTGTTATTCCATTTCCCCTTCATTCTCTCCCTCTGCCCCCAAACGAATCAGAGGCCGAAATTTTAAAAATTATCTCATTTAGGCCCGAGATGAATACATATTAAACTTTCAGGTATAAAAATATTGAATTAGTTTATATCCGTACGCTGCAGTTTGCAGACATCTCAGGATTTCAAGAAATTTTAGCTTTTTAAGATTATGACTAAAACATTTACTTCATAAAATGTATTGAAACCCATGAAACACATACACTATTGTTCACTCCTGTTTTAGAGTGACATTAAAATTATAGACCCATCTATTTTAACAAAGAGCCAATAATTATTGGTTCTTTGTTACAATAAACTGTTTCCATACAAAAGCTTTCCAAATGATTTTAGACATAAGAACGGAAACGCAATAAGAATCGGGCTGTAATTGCCGCACTAAACGTCTCCAGCTGATAAAATATTTTGATAATACTGGAATACTACAATTACACGTTATGATTTACTTCATTGGAAACTTTGTCGGCACCTTACGACAGGCTTAAAACGTACTTCTTGTAGATCCAAGGTATTTACATGTAAACAACCTGTTTTGGATTAATTATAATTCATCCAAAACATACAGAATGCAATTGATGAACGTATCTTGGACGAAACAAAAATAAAATAACAGTAATTAAATTTATGAAACATATAACACCGATAAAAATATATTTATCCTTTAAATAAATCATTTAATGCTAACCCATTCTAATAACATTTTCCCATTAACAATAAATACTTTTATAAATAAAAACAAGCTTTCAATTTAATCGATTTATTTATATTATTTAACCTATAAATTGAGGATATAAAACTTTTGAATTTACTCACGGATTGCTCTTTAGTTTTAATGCCTATTTTCATTATTACTATATAATCTTGTCAATAAAAAAAAACAACATTTATTTATTTCATTTTTTACGAGTTTTATATTTTGTTTATAGCAATTATTTAACACTTGCAGTGAAATTGCAGTGATCCAAAACATATAAACATGGGTCCTATGTTGTGAACTTGATGAATGAAATGCGTTACTTTCTCAAGTAGTTAACACTTGGGCTTCTTCAGGCCAGCTTTATCTCCATTAAAAACATTTCGTAATTTTGACTTATGAAAAACGGAGCTGCCCCATTAGTAATCTCATGATTTTTAGAACCTCCAAAAAAAAAAAAAAATCTAAATTGATTACATACCTTATTTTATCTATTTACAAACAAATTGGTTACTGACCTGAAACAGAGAAAAAAAAAATAATGGTAAGAAATATGTAAGAATATATAATTAGCAATTTATATTTTTATGAGCGTCCAGTTTTTTTTTAGAAGCCTGTATTGTCCTCAAATTTGTGCGACTTTTGAGATATTGAATAGTCAATAGATGTATCTTGCGTTGTTATTTTTAGTGAAAAGTTACACTTTTGTATTCCCTTGGACGTTTCTTTGTATTAGGGAGATTGCGAAATATTGATGAACATTTTTTTACTAACGAATTTCAGCTGTAGTTTGTTCGTTAGCATCGTCCTATTTCGCAATAGTCCCATCCTGCTTTTTCAGACTTTTGCCCAAATCACAATTTTAGTAAATGGGTATTTTTAAAATCATCTTAATATGGACAAAACCCCGAAGAAGCAGGAATATCACGTTGTTAGTGGCTCAAACTAACACAGCGGATAACAGCGAAAGCACCAGTAATAGAAATTCTACCCAGCGAAGAGACCTTAGGCAGAAAAATGACGTTAATTTTCGAAAAATAAAAATTCTCATAAATATATTTATATATAGTATATATATATTTTTTTTAGAATAGGAAAAACTTTTTTTTTCCTAAAAAGGCGGGGAACACATATTTTATTTATGCAATCGAAAGAGACACTAAGCAATAACCTTAAAACCATTCAAGAGGAATTTCATCTTCAACAGAGATTTTGCATCTGTAGTCTACATGATGTGGTGGCAATGTAATTTCTAGGAGCTTATGTTAAGTCAGGAATATAGAGATGTATAGACCACGGGTAAAGCATTGCCTAATGTTGAGATACCGGCAAAACGAAAAGAAACAAAAAACAACATATTATAGAAATGTATCATGCTTTAAAAAGGTGCAAGCGTGATGCTATACGTTACACTAATCATCATTAGATGAGAATAAGGAAGACAGGTGCATGGAGAATATTTCATGGTTGCCAGAGTATGGGAGGGGTGCATTTAGCACCTGTTCCTCCTGATAGGTAACGGTCTACTGGGTGGGGAACAGACAGGTTTTACTGGCGCGTCCTACATCCACGTCCCACTTACTGTATCCGCCTGGTCTATGGCAGAGGAATTCTACCGAACAACAACTACCAAATCAAATAGAAAAGCCGAAATTGTTGGTAACTACTGCAACTCCGATGACTTATATTGGACACTTAGAACTATGAGCGATTGGTCGCATTATAACGATCTCAACAGAATAATAAATCTTAGAATACGATCTTATGTTTGAGAAAAGTAATCATATGAAAGAAGAAGAATAAACTACAAACTATTTTAAAAAGTAAAAGCAACTAATGATACTACCTATGTGTAAAGAACAAAATACGTGCCCAATTAATATCAGAGCAAAGGAATTGTGAATATGGTAGTAAATATATTAGCTTACAGTAAATTAGGCATTGCTATATTAGTGATATTGGTATACGATCGATTATTTTGCATCATGGCTTTATCCAAGTTAAATGATGAATTGAACCAATCAGAAAAAAAAACATAGAATGTTTAAAGGGGAAAGTACTAATTCATAATAAAAGACTATGTCGTAAAAGGCGTGTAATAAATATGTAGAAGTTTTACTTTTTTTAAAAAAAACTATTTATTTTTAGATTGAATGTAGATGTGGGTATTAAATGAAAAATACTCAAGATTTTTGTATTCCTTGAAGTCAAGAAGGGCAGTAAATTGTCAAAATGACTAAAAATTCACAATGTGCTTCTTTACTGGGACCAGGCTACGCCTGTGATCATCTTCTCTTAACAGAGACTTGTTGTAAATGTTCAAGGGTACAATAAAAACAATAATTATTTATATAGATGAGTTTATAATGCCAACGTTTTATCGGTAGTGGAGTGAACAGATCAGATCTTACTCTTCCCAAAGCACTGATAAATACTTGAAATTTAAGCCGATATGTAATAGAATATTAATGGAAAGTAAACTTTTTATTTTATTTTAAGATATGACCTTCTGCAATTTTTTCAATACATAATTGAAAACAGAGGCAAAAACTTATAATATTTACATAAATCGTTAAATATGTCAGTTTTTTTTTTTAAATTTGTTATAAAAGTAAGGTATGTATCATAACACATGAAATATTTTTCAATAATTTTTAGAATTATACTAGATAGATCTTTAAAGCCAAGCCGGAAACGAAATTTGCCTAGAGCACCGTCATGTTGATAGTAAATCATAACGCACAAGTTTATGTTGAAATCTTCTAACAGCATTCGGAGAAAATTGTTGCGCCAAATAGGAGAATTAAAGTTAATTCGTCAACATTAGATTCGTGGTCATATTTCCCTTCTGGTGTTTGTTTTGTCCCATGAGTTTCGGCAGGTGGTTGGAACTGGTGCCAACAGCTGGGAAGCAGTCTAATCAGTGGCTTTCTGGCATGATTCCCTCGCTGACCAACAAACCGGAATATACATTCTAACAGGTAGGGACCTTCGCTCACGTATACACACACCTGCTCCTAGTTCCAAGGACGATAGTCTGGGGTTCGGGTTTCAACCCTTTGTCAAACCAGGGTCTGGCAGATCTTTTGTCTCAATTCTCCCCTTCTCGGGTCAGGTTTCATTATTTTGTTCAACTCTCGTTATTGTTTTAAACCTTAACATTATAAAAATAGAAAGGTCAGTATTATTGTGAACTAACAAAACGAGAACTAGTAATTAGAAGCACAATAATCCCTTTCCTTAAAAGGTTGGGTTTAACGGGTTAAAACACACTGATATTTGTAAAATATATATATTTTTCCTTTATGAATTCCCATATTTTCCAAAACATTGGAAATATATAAAGATATGCAGATAGATAGGCGTCGAGATGATACGAAGTCAAGGAACGGTTGAGAGTCGGCTAACAGAAACCGTAAGATTTTCAGAAAAATCTATAATTTGATCGTTTCGACATGCTCATGCGCGTAGGAAGCATTCTTTAGTAATAAATGCCTAGGTGATGGAGGAAAAGCTTGATAACTTTTAGGTGGCCATAGATAAGTGTGCGATCACAATCCTATCCGTGGTCATCTAAAAGTTATTGTGGACTCCCTCCATCGCCTAGGAATTTATTGGTAGGTATAAAGAGCATGCCAAAACATTCAAAGTATAGATTTTTTCCTAAAAATCTGACATTTTTTTCTTAGCCGAATTTCAACCATTCCTTAATTTCTTATCACTTCAACGACAATCTTCATCTTATTAAGATAATTATTGTGTGAAATAATTAGATACTTACAAAGGAAATATTATGTTTTAATTTCACGCAAGCATTCCTGACATTTACTGCTGAAGTAAATTAGTAACACATTTAAGACAACCGGACCTTCTTTTGAGCACTGCAGCGTGTAAAAACACTTTATGTGTCTTTATTAATTATTTTTGATTTATTAGTTATTTTTGCTATATTCATTGTATTCATTCATTATTTTTTTTTTTTTTAATTTAAAATATTTGGGCTGAGAACATTAGAAATTACGTAGTATTTAACAACGATAGGGCATACACAAATGTTATACAAAAAAATTAACTCCCTCAGTCTATGGATGCCAGAAGGAGAACATTATACAGAAAAAATCGCCCAATTTGATAAAAATAAAAATTATACAAACATTTTTTGTAAATTGTCTGTAAGCATCTTGAATAAGAAATGGGGACAAAAAAAAATATCCAGGAAAGAGGAGTTGTCAGTTCTTCAAGTATAAAAAGTAAATCAATTGAATTATCGGAGTTTTCCGTATTGTAATTTACACTTATTCTTTTTCCGATACGACGGGCTGGAAATAAAAGGCTCAAGTATTAGGGAAGGAATTTATTTTTGTGTTCTATAAAAAGCACTAATTTATAAAAGTGTTTTGTGGCAACTGGTGGAGTTGTAATTCCTTCCTTTTTTTTTTATTTATTTTTTTTTTTTATTATTCCAAGACAAGCGGAGAGTCGTTGAAAAAGCAGACGAATACCAATTTTATTGGAGTCCAGTGTAAAGAGTGTAGTTTAAATTGCCGGACTCGGATAGGGTTGGACAAAGGGTTGAGGGATGAGAGGATGGTTTGTCCCAGAACCCACCCCCGTTCCTCGCCCCCACTTGAAATTCCTGGTACGGTCCCTCTTTCCGCCCGGAGCAGAGAGAGAGAGAGAGAGCGAGGTCGTATTAGAACTACTGCATTATAGAGACAGCCGCCAACTTGTGAATATAGATTACTCCGGGAGCTATATTGGCTCGGCGATTATATTTACTGGCTAGACTTTGTGTAGAGCGCATAGGCTGCTTCTATTGAGTAAACCGAGAGATAACTATTATATCCAGTATTCTATGTAATTTTCATATCAATTTACTTGTGTTTAATAATTACAGCTGTTAAAAGAACAAAATGATGACTATCCAATTCCAGATGGTCCAAGAAAGGTTGCATACATTCAAAAATTATTTCTTGAAATCCTCATCGATCCTACCCCTCTACATTTCAAAATGACCACCATTAAAATTCTTATATATATATATATATATATATATATATATATATATATATATATATATATATATATATATAAGTAAAGATGGAATGGTTGGGATTCGGCTAAATAAACCTCAATATGATTTTGTTTTAAAATTGGTAGCTGACGAAGGCTACCAATGAGTAGCCGAAACGTCCGAAATATAAATTTTTTAAAACAAAATCATATTGAGGTTTATTTAGCCGAATCCCAACCATTCCATCTTTACTTATCACCTCGACGGCTAACTATCTAATCATCATGATATATATATATATATATATATATATATATATATATTCCTCAGAAGGTGGGAAGTGTACCCAGCATTTCGGCCGATATGGACAAATTAGTCATTTAAACCCAGAGTACAGCAAACTACCTCCTAAAAACTGGACCGATTTTATGCGTAGTTAAGGGATGGTTGGGATTCGGCTAGGAGAAAAAAACATTAGATCTTCAGGCGAAAATCTATATGGGAAGTTTCGGCTGCACTTTTGTAACCTTCTTCAGCTAAAAAATAAATACACACAATTACAAGTGAGCGATCCTTGGCTCTTTTTTCCCGTTTGCTGGTTGCGTGTGTTTTAATATACTCTGATCCTTTATATATATATATATATATATATATATATATATATACTTACTGACAACCACATTTTGTAGAATAACTACTTATCTCCCGAAGGTGCATTTTTAATTACAAAAACTATTGGTTCCTAATTTATTGTTATGAAATTTAAAGGTTTCTTACTGTTTGATAATTCTCACTTGTAATTGTGTATATTTATTTTTTAGCTGACGAAGGATAGAAAAGTTCAGCCGAAACGTTCAATCTAGATTTTTGACTGAAGGTCTGATATTTTTTTCTCGTAGCCGATTCCCAACCATCTATTGACTACGCATCACCTTCAACGGCTAACTATCTCCATTTCAGGATCGATTTTATTTTTTGTTTAATACAAGTATCTATATAGACACTAAGGACGTATACCGCTGCAATATAACACAAATTGCTCCCGGTTTGTTCGAATTAGTAATTTGGAGGAAATCCCCCCTTTCAGATAGACTGATGGTCAAAAATTTCGTTACATCGTTTAATATGGGAAGAATAAATACAAAATTTCACTGCAAAAAAAACAAAAAAAAAAAAAGAAACAAGAAATATGTCCGCTTAAAGGGGATCATTTTCGGAATCTAGGCAGTAGGACAGATGAATGTTTGAAGGAATTTTGTAAATATTCTTTTAGGAGAACAACTACAATAGCTAAATTCCGCCGGAATGTGCTAAAAGAGTGGCGAAAATAAGTGCTTTATCAATCTTCTAGTTTAGATTGATAGCTCAGAATTCAAGACCCGAAAATATTTTATTCAGCAACCTTTTTATGTAATGCATCTTCTATCCTTCATGGACCATTTTGACTCGTACCAACAATACGGAGACTTTATTGTCCCTACAATTTACCTGAAATATTTATTAAGGTTGAGTATATTTTAATTAAAAATTTAAAAACAATAAAAACCTGGAAAATACTCTGAGGAATGCAAAGAAATAAAAAATGTCCCATCCAGTACTAATACAACTTTAACGACAGGGTTTTTATCGAGGAGAAGAAATAGAAGAAGAAAAGGGGGTTCGTCATCTGAGGAAAGAGGCAAGTCAAATTATTGGTAGCCGAGATAACGAGTCTCCTAATAGAGGGTGAACTCCTTTAGATATCTCTTATCAAGATTATCACTATCAGGAATTTATCGGATCTTTTCTGTATCACAATTCTATATAGGTCATTATATTCTAACATCAAAATGGCGGTAGATTGATAATTATAATATATTCACTACTATATATCTCATTAGTCAATTTCATTTACTAATTTATAATAACAACGTCGTAACAGGAACACAGTGCAGAAAAGAAGCAGAAACCACACAACGCTTTCTAGGTCGCTCCCTCATTATCAGGGATATGGCAACCAAATAACAAAGTGAAAGCTTAGAAACATTATCAAGGTAGAATTTGTAAGGGTTCGGTCGTGGTGTGTTTTTATAAGAAAATGAGCCTCAAGCCTCCATCAGGGGTATAAAACTAGGACGGTGTTAATACTAATATGTATATGTACAAAAGAAATGTCAAAAACAGAGAGACAGGAAGAGGGTGAATGATACATTTGGTATTTGTTCGTCATGGCTAGAGCTTTAAATTGGAGGTAGATGAATTCAGATTTTAATCTTAAATGGATAACATAGATATCTACTCTCAATGAAACATTATCAATATTCTGGGGGCAGATTTTCTCTGTTTGCTGGGATTCTAATTTATTTCGGGGAACTAAAATAAATAATTTATATGCATACGTATAACGTATATTTAAGGAGTATCGGACGATTTTTAACCCGTCCATCAGGACAGCGTGCTTTTTTAGCACTTTCCTCCGAAGGAAAGTAGCTATTGAGGTTGGACTCATGACGGAATTTTTGAAAAATTTCTTCAAATCTTTATCGATCCTACCTAGTAGACACCGAAAATGACCCCCGTTAAAATTATATATATATATATATATATATATATATATATATATATATATGCATATATATATACATATATATGTGTCTGTTAACACGATAGCGGCCAGAGTTTTTGTTTCTTCGTCACGAAACTTGGTATATAGCATTCAATTAGCAAACGATTGAACGAGTTCGTTAACCACCAAAGTCCGTCCACCGGAAGGGGGGGTTTACCCCGAACCTAAGACACTAATTTGACTATGTCAGCCGTAATATTTGTTATATTTCAACGAAACTTGGTATTCGTAGTGGTAATATAGAGAGAAAAGTGAGATATAAAAATGAACTAAATCGGTTCATTAGAAGGGGGGGTTGACTCCGGACCCACAATACCAATTCGCCACTACCAGCCGTGATTTTTGGTATATTTCGACGAAACTCGGTATTCGTAGTGCTAATCCACAGGTAAATATGTCTTGTAAAAATAAACTAAATCGGTTCATTAGAAGGGGGGGGGGGGGGGGGGTTACTCCGGACCCACAATACCAATTCGCCACTACCAGCCGTGATTTTTGGTATATTTCGACGAAACTCGGTATTCGTAGTGCTAATCCACAGGTAAATATGTCTTGTAAAAATATACTAAATCGGTTCATTAGGAGGGGGGTTTACTCCGGACCCACAATACCAATTCGCCACTACCAGCCGTGATTTTTGGTATATTTCGACGAAACTCGGTATTCGTAGTGGTAATCTACAGGTAAATATGTGTTGTAAAAATAAACTAAATCGGTTCAATAGAAGGGGGGGTTTACTCCGGACCCAAATTCCTAATATTCTCATACCGGTCGTAATTTCTGCTGTATTGTAACGAAACGCGGTATACGTCGTGGGTAACTCATGAGAAAGAAGTGTTGTAAAAATGAGCTGAATCGGTCAATCGGAAAGCGGGGGTTTAATTTGTAATATAGTTCAATAGAAAAGCCCGCCAGATGTAGGTTCACAAAGCCGCCGCAAGGAGCGCTTTCTACCACTGGAGTGACTGTATCCTGTTCCTGCGTTAGATCAAAATACGATAATATGAGGTTTTTTGTATTTATTACGTAGTGTAGTAGGTACCATGTGTAAACATAACTCTGGAAGCAAATTAATAATTGATCAGTTACTCATTACAAAATTAAAAGAGAACTATTCACGTTTTTATTTTATTTATGTAGGATATTTTAAGCAAATTGTTCTGGAAAGCAGTCTACACTACCCAAATTCTGAGGAAAGTGCTTAGTCATGCAGCTCCTGCGTGACGGACTTTTTCTATTCTAGTCTGCTTTTGGTGGGCAGTTAATTACTGAACTAAGCATGTATCCAGGTCATTTCATTCATTTTTATATATTTCTTGGCCACTATATAACAAGAGCGGGTGAAGGAAAACTCTTCTTCAAGTTCAAGTCCGTACTTGATGTATAATATTTAAATATTTGTGATCTTACGAGGTACATGGCTTCAGAGCACTTGCACTGCTTCCGTTGTCAAGGTCTGGTAAATTATTCCTTCTCGATCAGACCCTACTCCAGATTCGTTCAAGCAAAGACGCCTTAAGTTTCCACACATGTTGTGGGAGGTGCATTGCATACCTACTTACAGGTGTATGAACTGGTAGAGGCGACCCTGGGGTGTGTACTGAATGTGACGCTATGTCTGTTTAAGTGCAAAGTGTACTGTGTGCGGTATACTGTTTTTCAGTTTGGGAGGGTCGCAAAGGCCCAAGCCATTGTGCACTCATTATTATTGTTGAATAAGGTCTCAATTAAATCCGCTTAACACCAGGCAGAAGAACAAAAAAATAAATCACAAAACTAATAAATTTGAGTAATTTAATAATAAATATGTTACACTAAGAACTACGATGCAGCTGATTTTAATAATAAATATGTTACACTAAGAACTACGATGCAGCTGATCTTAATAATAAATATGTTACAATAAGAACTACGATGCAGCTGATTTTAATAAATAAATCACTATCAATCAACGCTACACGAAAAAGAACATTCAAACATTTTGTTTAGATGGTTTCTTTGTGTTTTTTATTTTCTCCATTACATTTAACGTGCCCTCTTTTAGCAGATAACTGCAAGAATATTCACTAGCACGTATCTCCCATTCCCATATAGGTCATTATATTCCAACATAGAAATGACGAGTAAATTATTTTTCAGCAAATAATTGTATCCCCCTTTGAATGTGTATTTTCCATTACTCAAATTAAAATGTATTTTATTTATTTAATTTATCTTTCCGACGAACCAATAAAGCGCAGTTGTTTACTCTCAAACGAAGGTTAGATTATAAAATGTCCCCTTGACAGACATATAGATTAGATTCGTCGAAGGTGTGTTATATTTTCCATTCCATCCATTCTCCGCAGAAACAATTATTTATTTATTGAGTGGAGATCGTTGACCGTAGATGATGCAAGGTAGGGATTGTCGGGGTTCGGTCATTACTTCTTAATAAAACTACATTTTATCATAAAAATGGTTTTTTTTGTGCCGACGTTTCGGCTTGAACTTCAAGCCAACATCAGGGCTGTAAAAAACAACAAGTAGGACGGATGTAATACTGAAATATATATATATATATATACATACATATATGGAAAAAGACAACATAAAATACAAGAACATAATATATAGAAGAACAATGTGATCTAGAAGTGTTTGGATTATTAGGAGAACAGATATAATATATATAACAGATATAATATAATATTTATTTCTCCATAAATGTTATGAGAAACATTTATGTATATTAATTATTAAATATTAAAAGCTACAAATTAGCAATTTGTTATAAATAAAACTGAAAATTGTTTTGAAAATGCGCTCACAAAACAAAGTCATTAATTTAACGATGAAAATGAATTATGACTGGTAATATTATAAGAAGGTATTTTGAATATTTATCCCTCATCAAATAAATATTTTGTCAAAAAGTTCGGGAGAAAGATGGTGATTTTGAGCACCGCTCCTAAATATTTCTTTAAAATAAATAATGGGTTTAAGTATAAATTAGACATATATAGTTTTTCTATTTAATATTTTGGACTTTTAGGATAAATTATTCTTCGGTTAATAAAAAATGTGTTTACTAGTGTCATGACACTAGGGCGTTTCGGACTTGTTCCTGTAGGTACCCTGGCAGAAAAATCTGTGCTATGTAAGCGGATGTTAAAATTTAAATAATTAAATTAGTAACGTCCATTTATAAGTAAAAAAAATATTTTAAGGACGGGTTATCTACAGCTTACCACCCTTTCTAGCCAGAATAGGACTAAAGCCACTACCTCAAGTGGGAAACCACCGCAAACTTAGGCTCGGAGCTCTAAAACTTCAAAAATAATACTTTACATTTCTAATAAAGAGTTGAATCAATTAATATTTTTTTATTTGATTTCCTTCAGGGGTAAACCTCAATTAGTAATAGACTAATTTTGAATTTTTACAAAGCATGTTCCTCATTAGATGGGCATCTTATATACTAAATATCTTTGCAAGGATGTCACAATAACTGTTGGTAAGGGCAAATTAATTATTTATTTACGGAGTAAACCCCCAAATCTAAATGAACGATTTAGTTCATTTTTACACATTTTTCAACAAAATGTTTGACTGATTAACATGATCCAATCAATACTACATTGTACTTCAAAATATTTAATTTAAAAAGATGTCTTATTGAATACAACTATTTTCAACCTAGCAATCATCACTAATAACGCATTGTGGAGGATGAATACAAAAAAATGTTTCTTCATTTCATTTTATGTTGTAGAGAAATCTCATTAGCTCCACACAAAGCATAAGGATGATTATGTAGTGTATGAATACTCTGAGTATTATGAAAGAGATTAAGCTAGGTTTTGGTATCATGACGGCTGAACTCCAGGGGCAAAACAAAGGACAGGACCGCTATTTGTCTTATTTGACTGTCAGTTCTGTCTCCATTTCTTATCCTCTGCCAGGGACGTGGTGTCTCCGTATTTCCCATCTCTGGCTTAGCTAGGTAATACCTAGCTAATAATAGGTAATACCTAGCTAATAATAGGTAATACCTAGCTAATAATAGGTAATACCTAGCTAGGTAATACCTAGCCAGTGTTATACGACCTGTAAGATATACCTAGTAGGTATATCTTACAGGTCGTATAACACTGCTTGCTACTATTACAGTAACTAGAAATATTGATTTTGGTCGTTGCATTTGATTTTTTCGTTTTACTAAACGTTTCTACATTTTTAGAAACTATATAACCCCAGAAAAGTAAATCGATTTAAATTTGATTGAATACAATTTTTTGTAATTTTGCTCCTTGTAAAAACAATTTTCTCTTCAGTAAGAGACACTGTACAGGCAATTGCTGTGTCAGTGCCTATTGCATTTCATGTGACGATAGACTAACTAAGTGTATCTTCCACCAAAACACAAACGAACTACAGTACTTACCGACAAAAGTGCCTAAGCCTCTTATGATTCTGGGAGACGTCAATGCAAAACGCAGACCACGGATCGCTCGGGATACGTCGGGATAAAGTCAAACAATAAATAATCTCGATGATCTTGTATAAATGAACAGTATTGTTCGTTACACCAGTTACAAGGCATAACTAAACAGTGAACTTTACTTTGGAGTTGATTAATTCGTTGGCTCCGAGGCAAACATTTTAGTAACTTTTTATTTTTATTTATTTTTTAATTTAAATTCGTTTATCTGTCATTATTAGTACACCACAATATGTACATTTGTTTACCTACAGACCACAAACATTTACAATTTTTAAACAAATTAACAACTATAATATTATTGGCCACTAGTTCAATGTAAGGAATATATCGTCATATCTTCTTTATTTCCTCGCTCTATTGCATAAATTTAAGTGAAAATTAAATGCATAAATTGGAGGGAAAATCTTTAATTAGAATAAGTAGTATACATATATACAATATATTCAGTAAGGGATTTATTTGGTTATGGTTGATTTTAGTTATGGCCTGTTGTACTGTAATATATGTTTTGTCCTCTAATTTGAGTATATTTTAGTGCTACTTTTGGTGCCGTTTTACCTATAGTTTTATTCAGTGGGTTAGGTTTTCCCTTCATAACTGTAACTGCTTTACGTAGAATATATGGCCCACGTCTAGGGGCGTAAACATTCACTACAGGAAAATTACTTCGGTATCGAAAAAGAAGAATAAATTATTGTTATCTTGTAATTTTAGGTAAAAAAGAGAGCCCGCTGTGCAATTTAGGGACTGTCAAGTTTTTTTCTTCTGCGTATAATGGAGTGTGCAATACTCGATCTATTTGTGTCGTATCACAGACTAGTTGATAATCTCCTATGCTGCAGAAACCCATATGAAAATTAACGAATTTCCTATGACAAGAACGAGCCCAAATTGTGCTATCACGCGCAAGAATATCCGAAGTTAAGTGACTACATTTAGTGTATAGTGTTTGTACGCATGCGAAGAACTCATAGTGAATATGCGAAGATTAATCTGCGAAGGCTATAGGGTGAAATCAGTAAGCTAAAGGAGAGACGACAGGAATGCGGCTGGTGGTAAGTCAGTGAATGGTGAGGTGGGGAAGGCTTGTAATTGACTTTCTCAAGAAGTTTATTTCGATTGTTGGTAATGTCTCTTGTAATAGCTCCATTGCGTGCGGGGCCTTCACAATTCTATACAGCCGTCATATGTGCCTCACATTCTCTCTCTGTTTTCCTTCTCTGTCTGTATCTTAGGGCTGTCCTTTCCAGGTGTTTTATATAATTTATTTTTTGTTTGTTGTAGGTGTTAAACGGCCTACCAACAATTGGGCAAAACATGCACGAGGTCGGTAAACCGTTCAGGTACTGGCCACGCCCGACGTTACTTAACCTCGGTGATCAACGGGAACCAGAGCATTCAACGTGGCTATGGCCGTTTGTCTAATTAAATGACCGTTTGTTAATTAAATGACCGTTTGTTAATTAAATGAAGAAGACTTAATTATTAAGAAACTTAGGCCTCAGTGTAAGTTTAGTAGGACTAACGATTCCCAATTTAAGGGCGTCCACATTCGATAAGTGTCGATCCTTATATAATCTTAATTCAATTATGAAAGTAGGTGTTATCAGAATTTGCTCATGTGGTTAATAAAATTCCGCTTTTAAGAAGTTACATTTACGCCAAAATTTCGGCTTGATCGATTGATTTAAGCATTCATCAGGGCGATGAGAAAAAACAGAATTACGCCTCACTGAGAAGCAATCATTTGTATAGCATTTTTGACAAATAATGTTAGTCGTGGCTTGCTTGTTAAGAAGTGGTTTGACTAGGAAAGCGGACGAACTTTGAGGACGAACCATAAGGAAAGGTCTAGAGGACAGTGGTTATCATACCATAGCTAAGGACCTGAAAGTTTGTCCTTCCTAACCCCCTTTGCTGGCCTGCAAAAACCCTCAACCTCCTCAAGGCCTCGTTTCCGTGTGAAGTTGTTCGGAAAAATCCGCTACTTCCTAGAAACACTTGCGGGCTAGTTCTAATCTACCTTTGACCGCCTCAAACTTATTTCAAGTCATCTTTATTGGAACAAACAAACTGCTTGGTTAGTTAACTACGATCAAAGTTTTTCTCATCCTTATTTTATGTTTATTTACGCTAATATTTTTAGGGATGTAAAAAACGTTTTGAGCGGTTGCTTCTTGTATTAACGTTTTTTTTCTTTCTTTTAATTCTTAAACGAAAAATATTATAATAGGTTCAAAGTCATTTTTTGTGCCGAAAGCGTTGCATGCATGATGATGGATGTATTTTCTAATGTGAAGTAATGAGAATAGTAATAATTATTCTTTAATGTTTATGCGTCTGATGTTTTGAAACCATTAACCTTTAGGCGTTTTTGTAGCTAGAAAAGTATTAAAATATGGAATGTCTCCATTCATTTACCTTTTGTATTGTTACTTCCACTATTCGCGAAACCATTTTTCTGAATTTTACCTACTTTTGCTATGCATAAAGCAGGCCATTCACGTTCCCATCAGCAGGACAACTTATGGTCCAACATCCGATCGTAAGTAGGATCGTGAAAGGGATAGTTGGATTGTTGGAAGTCTAGCTGAACAAGTCGGAACATATAGAGGGACGACTCCAAAGTGCGACATCCGACTGGCGACAGAGTTGTAGCATGATGGGGGAATCGGATCAAAGTCGTCCATCTTACCTCAGTCATTGCTTGTCATTCGGGACTCTTCGGTTTCACTCGATACATTTTTCGGCTCGTGAGCAACGTATATTACCTCCCAGTCGTGAAAACAGAATAGGACTAAAGATCGATCGCAGTTGCTTAGCAAGTCGGAGCGTGAGTCCTGCTAATCGGAACGTAAATGACCTGCTTAAGCTAATTGAAATTGTTTTTGGATGCAAAATACATTTTTTGTAACTTTTTCTTTTTTTGTAATACTCTTAAATCAGAAACCTAGACAGTAATCTGAACAATTCATTAATAATTGTAGGGAAATAAAAATATCGAATAAAACGACGATTGATTCTTCAGAATTATCAATACTCTCTCTTACGCACAGATTATTGCTTGTAGCTTTCCAATCGTCACTTGATCCGTGTATTTTATTCCTTGTTATTAAATATTGTTCTGACTACAAACTTTAGCTCCACACATTTTTAAGTTTATCTTCCTCTTCACAGAATGAAAAAAAAAATCACTGTATTTTACTCAGCAAATATTCTAAAAGCTTTGAATGATACACATTAGCTCTCTAGGGGTTTAGTTTTAAGGTCGATTTTCTATTGGCCAGTATTAAAGTGAATGCTCCCATAACTTCGAGAAGTGTCTTTTCTTCTGCATGCTTTATTATTACTCTTGACGTCCTGCCATTTTTTCAATGCCAATTTCGATGACTGTACACTTAATACTGAGTAAATACACAGCGGAATTGTGTACAGAAAGAGTAGAAATATAAGGTATTTCAGTACAATATTCGCTTTCTGCTGACATACCCATTTGAAAAGGCCTGACCCCTAAGTCGTCAAACAGAAGCCTCTCCTTCCCAATGGCTACTGGATCTTTCCTCTTCTTTTCTGTTATTTGTTCGCCAGTATTTTTCTCTGAACATTGATATTTTTCCAGTCGGACTTCCCTCTTTACTTTACAAGCTACCCCGAGTAGAGGTTTCTTCTCTAGATAATATTCCAATTGTCCAACATTGTTTGATCCTGGAGAGAGTTGAGACCTTCCTTTTTTTTTATTCAATTATCTGAAAGCAAAATATAGATATAATCTGAAAGTTCTTCTTCTTTTTTCTCCCTTTCTTTTTAAGTATTATTTATTGTAACATATATTCCATATTTTTTTATTCTGAAGGGATCGTTGACCGTCGAGGTGGTACGGGTCTCCAACCCCATGGCCTTCTAATCCTATTTGAACCTGAACTCTTTCCCAGTGTGAACGTATATTTGAGTAGAGTAATTGCCTGGTTCGGTTACGGTTATTACAATAAGTACAAACTAGTTCCAGAACGTATGCTTCAAGGCAGGGTGCTCAAACTTGAACTGCTGGCGAATTATCTCAATATTGTTGGACTATGATCGATCGACTTAGATGCTGCAAGTATGTGTGATGCCTAGACTTTAGTAATCACCATTATATGCATTTTTTTAGTCAAAATAAGAGTAGATTTGCTCTAAAATGTCAATAAAAAACTCATAATAATTATGAGTTTTTTATTGACATTTTGAATAATTATTATTCAAAATTGCGAGTTTAATGGTTCTGACAAAACAAGTTTTAAGTTTCTAAACTTAACGATAAAAGAAAGTGATGAGGTGGTTATTTAGGCCTAATTTATGATCGAATAAATTGTAGTTATGTATTGATTACAATTTGCTTTAGTTACCTATTAAAACAAAATCTGTTAATAAATTTCGTTATGGAGATCGACTCAAAAAGCACATGCTATCGACCGTTTGAGCTCCCTTGGTGTAAGAAGTTTTATCATTTTCAATTAAATTATTTAAAGCCTAAAGCCTATATTTTTGGTTAAGGGCGTGAAGAATCTTTGACAAAAGGTCTATCATTGGACACGGTTGTGTGTACAGGGAACAATATTTCTTTGTATAGTCATAAAAGGCATTTAGAAATTTTATAAGGATAGATTTTCTGTATTGTATGTATGAAATTGAAAAAAATCGAAAAAAATCTATGAAATGCAATGATGCAATGAACCAACCAAAAGTTTCCAAAGACAACATATATCCCTCTGATTCAAAGCATTCTTCTCAAAAAAAAAAAAAAAAAAAAAAAAAAAAAAAAAAAAAAAAAAAAAAAAAAATCCTGTGATCTCTGAATTTTATCTGATTCAACACGTATCCATGATTACCTAAACGTTATAGTGGCCATTCTCCCTCACTTAGCCAGTAAGAGCCCCAGAAGGCTGCCAAAGAGTAAGCCGAAGCGTTAGCAATATACATAAAAAAATAAATCAGTCCCGTAACAGGCCACGAGGGCTAACTATAGAGGTAACTGATTCATGACCATGCGGCACACTAGGGAGATAGTGTTGTCAGTACTATGCTCCGGCCGCCTGATTTTCCCCTCGGCTGCTTCGACTGCTAGAGTCATTAGCATCCAAGGTACCCATTATTTATTTTTTTTTTTATTTTTTTTTACGGCGCATCTACATCTTGGCCATTAGCGCCGGGCTATCTATAAGTTGCCACCCTTTTATAATGCCAACAGCACGTGGTCGGTCACCCATTCAGGTACTGACCACGCCCGACGTTGCTTAACTTCGGTGATCTACGGGAACCGGTGTATTCAACGTGGCTATGGCTGTTGGCGGTACCCATTATTAAATTAATTAAAGGCTGGGTTGGCCTAGGGACGGTCAGGGAGGCCGAATTCAACTCATGAACGAAGACACTAGAAGAAAAAATCTTTAGAGGGTTAGCAATATACATAGTACTGAAAATCTGACGTTTCCTCTTAGCCCAACCCCAGCCAATTCCGTGAAATGTATTTATATTCCCAATTAAAAAAAACAAAAAAAAAAAAAAAAACTAGCACGACATAATATATATTCATCATCGCCACATATAAATCATATTTTTTTCAAAAAGTATAGGGCCAGTTACAAATAGGATCCTTAAGAGAGCTGAGGAGTTGCTATCAGCTCTTGAAATATTGGTCCTTCATAGAACACACGCTAACCTTAGGTTAATAGTCCTGCTAAAAGGGCTGAGGCGATCGTATCTCTCGGTATTCATCATAGTCCTCCAGCACGCTAGTGTTTACATTCTGCTAACCCCTTTAGCCACTAACAATTTAATAGAAATAGTTTTTTAACTAGGCCTATTAGTTTATATTGGCTATTAATTAAAACTAATAGGGTTAGAGATAATGGATTCTTAGTGATACTAAACAAAAAAAAAATACTTTAACAGAAGATTTAGGTCCTTCAATATATTTTTCTGTGAGGCTTATATTCTAAAATGTTGTAGAATATTGTTAATTAAATTTTAGTAACAATAATAAATTAAGAATTGCTGGATTTATGATTTTATTATCTAAGAAAGTGCCGACGATGTGTGGATATATTCTCAGATTCTCTGCCATACTCCCAAGACTTCGGAAAGTTTCAGGGTCTTTGCAAGTTCTGAAAGGTCTAAGCTCGTACCTGGAATCGTTGGAATTGTAATGCTTCAAGATAATAAATATTTTATATATATATATATATATATATATATATATATATATATATATATATGTTATAAGCAATCAGGGATTATATGGATTTCGGCTAAAAAAACAAACATCAATACGATTTTTGTAAAAATCTTTATTAAGGACGTTTCGGCTACTCTTTGGTAACCTTCGTCAGCGATGAGAAGATTGAGAACTATGCCTTACGGATCGTGGTTCATTCCATCCCGGGATGATCAAGAGAAATGATTCTTTTAAGAAATACAATCATTCACAGAGACCCAGTGATTATATCGTCGCTACAAATGCAAAGTATCGAATGTGAAAAATGGTTGGTATCTTATAGATGACTTTATATATATTTTATCCTATAGTATATATTAAATTGGACTTAATGCACATTCGTTAGATTGCGTTTGTTTGGAACGGCTTCTTTCTCCAGCGGTGTCGCTCCTCTCTCCAACGCAATATTTCGTCGGGTTCATCTCCGACTTCTTCAGGCTGCTATGTGTCGTCCTCGGTGGTTGTCAAGGGACAACTTTATTCCCTTGATAACCACCGAGGACGACACATAGCAGCCTGAAGAAGTCGGAGATGAACCCGACGAAATATTGCGATGGAGAGAGGACCGACACCGCTGGAGAAAGAAGCCGTTCCAAACAAACATGTGATACCCAGCGATGCAATTTAAAACAAAAAATTCTTTAGATTGATTTTCTGTAATTGATAATTATTTTCTTTCATTTGAGGGACTTTGCCACAACGTATATCAGTCTAACAGAAATCAAAAAAATTGAAAATGAAAAATGCGTTCTTTTACATTCAATAGTTTGCTTTTGTATCGGCGACATGTTTGATATTGCCTGTTAAACATGTATATCCAAGCCAGTCACAGTTTCTCGTTTCGATCTGTCATTATAAAAATTATGCAACTATAGCATGAACAATGTTTTGTAATCATGTTTTACAAAAAAAAAAAAAAAAAAAAAAAATCGTAAATTGATCTCTTCTTTAACTATTATCTCTTTTTAAAAGTCTATAAACAGGTAATTTTAAAGGTAATAATTTAAAATTTATTTTTATGACATGCTTTAATTTTTCCTTGATATGATTTGTTAAAATCAAACTCAGGTAAATTAAATGATATTAATGAATAATAACTTGGTGGTATACAAAATGTAGTATTTTAAAAATGATAGTGCGCTTTAAAATTCTTTAAATAAGCAATGCCATAAAAACAAATTTAAAATAATTGGACCAATAAGGCATTTATAAAGAGTATAAATATACATGTCTATATGTATATATATATATATATATATATATATATATATATACTGGTATTATGCATATATTAGCACTCAGACATAAAAAAAAAATAAAGTGTTTTTTTTTAAGAAGAAACAACGGAGTGATAAGCCAAATGGTGCTTAACCGGTAATAGTTGCATTCATTGCATTTAGTGGTTTAATTGTTTTAATTTGAATCGTACTTGAGTTTGAACAATCCATTAACAAGGTAGCGAAGTTCTAATGCGTCCAGTGATTACTAATGGAACCCTTTTCGAAAGGGTTGTCCATTTAAACTAAATTCTGTTTCAAACTAACCTTAAACCGTCCATGGAGTTTTTATACATTTCTTCATTCCGATTGCAAATAGTTGTTGGAGTTAATGTTGCAATTGTTTTTTCCAAATGTCGTTGGGGATCGGCGTCAGCGTGGCGTGTTTTCATTCAGATTTGGTGCGATTTAGACTTAGAAAGGAATCAAATTTAGACTTTCGAAATTTTACACATCGTTTTCTCGGACAGTGGTGGTCTTATCGAAAAATACTTTCCTCTTACCACGACATACAGATTCCATGATACTTATGAAAATATACAAACAAATCAAAACCTCTCATGTATTTGATCAAATATTTTTCTGTCATAGTGCATCTGTGGCATGCAAAAATATTTTCAATTCAGTGTGAACTTCATGAGTTCCCAAAAAAAAATAAATCTGTTTTTTGAATTTTTTTTAAGAGGTTAATCACGTTGAAAGTGGTTTATTACTCATTAGTTATTATGAAACGTTGATATTTCAAACGGACGTGACCTCTTCAACCCAGCTGACTTGACACAAATCCTTTGAGATTACAGCCAATGCTTAAACACTTAACACGTAGGCTGTCAGGTGTATATGTACGGTACAAATTGATTCAAACTTGTCGAGCCATATGTATCGTGTGTATACATGAGAGAATTACATGGTTGAGCCACATGTATCAGTCTGATTCAACGTAGAGGGTGACTGACATTGTGCAGTTATATTCAGTTGCAACAATGTTTTGAATTATTCTGAGTGAAGAATGGTCCTGAATGGCCTGAATGTAATAATGTACGTGTTATCAGAGTGCATATTCCACAGTCTGATTCAACGAAGAGGGTGACTGACATTGTGCAGTTATATTCAGTTGCAACAATGTTTTGAATTATTCTGAGTGAAGAATGGTCCTGAATGGCCTGAATGTAATAATGTACGTGTTATCAGAGTGCATATTCCACAGTCTGATTCAACGTAGAGGGTGACTGACATTGTGTAGTTATATTCAGTTGCAACAATGTTTTGAATTATTCTGAGTGAAGATTGATCCTGAATGGCCTGAATGTAATAATGTATTCGTTACCAGAGTGCATATTCCACAGTCTGATTCAACGAAGAGGGTGACTGACATTGTGCAGTTATATTCAGTTGCAACAATGTTTTGAATTATTCTGAGTGAAGAATGGTCCTGAATGGCCTGAATGTAATAATGTACGTGTTATCAGAGTGCATATTCCACAGTCTGATTCAACGTAGAGGGTGACTGACATTGTGTAGTTATATTCAGTTGCAACAATGTTTTGAATTATTCTGAGTGAAGATTGATCCTGAATGGCCTGAATGTAATAATGTATTCGTTACCAGAGTGCATATTCCACAGTCTGATTCAACGTAGAGGGTGACTGACATTGTGTAGTTATATTCAGTTGCAACAATGTTTTGAATTATTCTGAGTGAAGATTGATCCTGAATGGCCTGAATGTAATAATGAATGTGTTATCAGAGTGCATATTCCACAGAGATGGCTGGCATAATGCAAATTATAATTGAAAGTATTTGTTAATTTCTTCTACTGCGTTAAATTTTTAGTAATTTTTACGTGAGAATTAGTGTCAATTTATATAGAAAAATATAACTTTTGTAAGTAATAAGATATTTCATATTCCCTACCGCCCATTTTCATAAGAATTAATGTGTCTAGTGGCATATTTTATAAGCCCTATTTTCATTTTCAAAA
Organism: Gonocerus acuteangulatus; assembly: GCA_946811695.1. Classification (NCBI taxonomy): domain Eukaryota; kingdom Metazoa; phylum Arthropoda; class Insecta; order Hemiptera; family Coreidae; genus Gonocerus; species Gonocerus acuteangulatus. The sequence goes on from OX328125.1 coordinate 37,653,992, forward strand.
AACTTCGTCGCACTGCCATGCCAAAATGTCATATAATAATACTTTAAAAAAATAAATTTGTATAGCAAGATTCATTTTTATTGCCAATATAATGGCTTGAATGTCAAGGTTTTATCGGGACTATTAACTCGAAACGTGAGCTATTTTTATATGGATCAGTTCTCCCTCTCATCACAGCCAGGTGAGGCGCGAAATTGAAGCCAAAACGTTGGCAATAAAATCTCATTTTTAAATAATAATGTTTACTTTTATGACCAAATCTTTAGGGTAGCCCAGCGGACCATTAATTTCATGGAAAATTCTATCAAATTTGGGGGACATTTCCATGTCTATTTCGGTCTCTTCACGAATGCCAGCAAGTTGCTCAGATGCTCTGAAATTTGGCAGTTCTGAGAGGCTTTTAGCTTCTTGTGGTTGAAGACCGAAGTGCCTTACTTGTGTGCTTGGATCACTGTTCCCCTAGTGCTGTGATATCTGTATCTGATAGAATGAAACGGAAATGGAGGAAGTAGTAACAAGGCGAGCAGGAGAGCTTTCAGAAAATGAAGAGAAAAGGGCGTGTAGGCTTAGGGAGCAGGTCTTTCCCCAAGCTTGAAGGGAATTCCGCAAAAATAGAATGGGAAACGAAAACCTCTTTCTACCTTTTATTTTTTCATTTATAGCTACTCAATACTTTGGTGACCGTGAGGAAGTTGCTCGAAGTATTGTATAAACTAATTGGAATATATAGTGACAATTTTAAACACAAAAGTTTCTGGCAGTAGTACCATAATTCCTCAGAATTCTGATAAATATTTATGCAAGTGTCCATGATTCAGTGACCTCTGCTAATAAAAAACCAAAGGACATTTATGCATAAAACTTATTAAGGCGGTGAGTGACAAGGTGTTACCAGTCCGTGCCCAGGGTTGCCGATTGTAGGCTCTTCTATCAATCTAAGTTGTAGGCTTCTCTATATATAAAAAAAAGTCCGACTCGCAGGAACTGCATCATCTTAGCACGGTTCCGTTCATGTCCCTAATGCCATTTAAAAGCTTTTCCCGAAAACGGTTAAAGCTATCGCCTTAAAAATTGTTTAATTCGATTTCCTAGGCCCAGATGAAACGAGTACTTACTAGCATATGATGTAAGCCTGACGACTTTTTTTCGCGCAGGTTTAGCTCCAAAAACCTTCCGTTTGGAAGGTCCGAGTCTGTTCCGGTGGACAGATTCTGCTCGTTAACCATATTGACCTTTCAAATTAGACGACAGATTTTTTTACCAAATGTCATCAAAATCGGACCATTATTCACCGAGATGGAGCGCGAACAGACAAATACACAAACACAAACACACACACACACACACACACACACACACACACACACACACACATATATATATATATATATATATATATATTTGAAACATCGTTATTTTCGTTCTCTAGGGGTTCTGAAACGTAAAATTTTCTGAGTGAAGGTTGATCCTGAATGGCAGAGGACAATGCGGGATCCCTCACTATGGAGCGGGGTCCCTCACTATGGAGGGGGAGAGAAACGGCGCTGAAAAGTAAAAGACTTATCCTCTATTCTTGCTAGGAAAGGGTGTCGTTAAAAAACGGGCTTTATAATTAAAATTATATTATTACAGCTATTACTAAAAAAAAACTTTTCATTAATGGAGAAAACGTTCTTGTACATAAATATTATTATGGCTTGATATTTTTTTCGGTGATGATGGGTTGAAGATTCGCCGATAATAAAAATAAAGGAGTCCTCCCCCTTGGGCTAGCACGCTGGATTCTCCTGTGGTAGATGAGGGTTCGAATCCCACCTGTAAGGAGTTGGTGTTTTCTCAAACAAATAAAAAAAAAAAAATAATAATAAAATAAAACTACAGAGAAATTTGTGGACATTTATTTTTCATTATCAGCTGATATTTAGTTATGTAACACCTACAGTGATACAGATAGTTACCGAAATATGTTCTTCTACTCTTGTTCGGTAAAGTGCAATTTACACTACTTAATTCAATTTTATATGAACAATTACGATTTCTATTTAACGAACTTTTTTCTTTTTTTAAAAAAATTCAATTTACTATTAATTTATTTGAATAGCTCAGTAATATAGGCGAATTGCTCTATGAAATGTAATTATCACACGTTCAACATATAAACCCGATATTTAACTTTAATTCGTTTAATCTTTTCCCAAATACATTTACACATAATTCAAAACATTCTACTAAAAAAGTCCGACTCGCAGGAACTGCTTCATCTTAGCGCGGTTACATCCCGAAGAAATGGAATAGATTAGCATCATAAATCACAGGAAACTGACAGTAGTCAACTTACACAGAAGCGGATAATTCTTAATCTGTATAAGTCAATACAATTATGTACTGAAAACGTACTTACTCTTTGGCTGCTGCTGAGAAGGCTCTATTCTAAACAACCAAAAATTCCTTGTCATTTTAAGTATCTTGTTTTACTAGCAAATTCGTTTTACTTTTTTCTTTTTTTTTTTTCTTTTTTTACGGCGCATCTACATCTAGGTCATTAGCGCCGTCGTTTTACTGTTATAATCAACTGCAAATATGTGCTTCGTGGCGAATTAAATTCCATTCTGTCGAGGGTTAAATCTTTCTATAAAATAAGAAATAACGGTAACTTCAGTTTGAAGCTATGAGGAAGGTTGTATAGATGGAGAATTCAAAACAACCTACGTCATCATGATTAGCCACTGCCATCATGATTACTACAGCCACTCCAAACTTATTATAAATACCTTTCACCGTTTCTTCTCTTATTTTACTACAATGCTAATTTTACTGATAAATGCAATTTAAAAGTAGAAACAACCAATTAAAAAGTGAGATAAAGAAAGAGAAAAACCATTTTAAAACAACAAAACAAACACTTTTTAAGTTTTAAGCGCTTATATCTCTCATTGACGTTGCCCCATCGAATGTTGCTTTAGCATCTTTTTTGTAGAGAATTCAGTAAGCATTCGAATGGTCACTTTCCACTAACCACGATTTCCCAACCGTTATCAAGATATTTACGAATAATGTATGGAGATCCGAAAACTTTTCATGTCTATTAATATAATAATTTTTTTCACATACTTCCTTATATCCAAATATAACCAAAATTTAAACATATTAGTTGGGACTAATTTCCAAGATGTAGAATATATTTCAATCCCGCGATTCTAAGTACTCACATAAAAATAATGACTTACAAAAACATTGATTCCACTTATCTCAGAAACGGCTAAAGATATCGCCTTCAAAATGAGTTCATTCGTTTTCTTATGTTAAGAAACCTATAAAACAAGTACCTGCAAGCATATGGACTCAAAAACTTAAGCGTTACGATTTTTTTTGCGCGAATTTCGCCCCAAACACTATGTTCTAGTCGGCGGATTCTGCTGGTTAACGAACTTGACCTTTCTTCTCTTTTTTTGTACCAAATTTCGTCAAAATCGGACCATTTTTGAGCTTGCTAGAGAGCGAACTGGCAAGCATATATATAAATATATACATATATATTTATATATACAAATTTTAGCCACCTATATTTTCGCGATCTATAGGGTCTGAAACGTGAAAGTTTCTAGTCGCCCTATCATCATATAGTCCTGGCTGCGGCCATGTTCTTGTTCTTTCAGGTTTTAGCTAAGCAAAAAAAAAGTGTCGTTTTCTTGGATTTTTTCATTTGTTTTACCTTTTAATCAACTTCATTTTCGGATGCCTTTCCTCGTGTCCTTCGATATTCCAAGCAGATTCTTCTCAAGGGTTCGTCGAGCAGAGGGGGCATTTTAATTTTAAAACTCCATTGAGAGCATACTTGAAGAGAAAAGAGAAAAATAAGATGATTCCACTTAACATTGGAAAGTGGATGATGCGTGCGGTCGAGTTTTCCCTTCATCCTTTTGGAGAAGAATATACATCTTTCTTTCCTTATTCATATTCATAGCACCCTCTTGGGAATAAGCTTCATGTTGTTCCATTTATACCAGAATGTATGTTCCCCCTTTATAGCAGATTTTTAATGGTATTAAAATCCGTTGAAAGCAAAAGTTAAGACCACTCTACCTAAAACAAAGCATTTTCCTGGTGGTCTTTTCTTAAAGCTAAAAATAAGTCCGACTCGCAGGAACTGCGTCATTTTAGCGCGGTTCCGTACATCTCGAAGAAGTGGAGTAGATTAGGCATCAGAAATAACAGGAAACTGCCAGTAGCCAACTTACACAGAAGCGGATAATTCTTAATCTTCATTCTTGAGGAAGACTAATAAGTCAATACAATTATGAAAACGTACTCTCAGAACTACTGCTGAGAAGGCTCTATTTCAAACAACCGAAAATTCGTTGTCATTTTAAGTTTCTTGTTTTACTAGCAAATTCGTTTCACTGTTATAATCAACTGTAAATATGTGCTTCATGGCAAATAAAAGTTCATTCTCTCGTGCGTTAAATCTTTCTATAAAATAAGAAATAATGATAACTTCAGTTATAGCAGGAGGAAGGTTATATAGATAGGAGAAATCAAAACAAACCGATGTATACGCCATCATGGTTAGCCACAGCCATCTTGATTTCCACAGCGATTCCAAACGTATTACCAATACCTTTTATAGTTTCTTGGCTTATTTGACTAAAATACTAATTTCACTGATAAATGCAATTTAAAACAAAAGACAATCAATTAAAAAGTGAGATAAACAAAGACAAAAACCCGTTCAAAACAAACACTTTTTAAGGTTTTAGCGTTTATATCTCTGATAGAAATTGCCCCATGAAATATTGCTTCAGAGCCTTTTTTGTAGAGAATTTAGTATGCATTCGAATGGTCACCTTCCATTTACCACGATTTCCCAACCGTTATCGAGATATTTACGAAAAATGTATGAAGATCCGAATACTTTTCATGTCTAATAATAAAATAATTTTTTTCGCATACTTCCTTGTATCCAAATATAACCAAAATTTAAACATATTGGTTGGGACTAATTTCCAAGATGTAGAAAATATTTCAATTGAATCCCGCGATTCTAAGTACCCACAAAAAAATAATGAGATGCAAAAATATTGATTCCACTTTTCTCAAAAACGGTTACAGATATCGCCTTAAAAATGGTTTCATTCGTTTTCCTATGTTAAGAAACCTGTAAAAGAAGTACCTGCAAGCATATGAATTCAAAAACGTAAGCGTTACGATTTTTTTTTCGCGCGAATTTCGCCCCAAACGCCATCTTCCATTGCGCGGATTTTGCTGGTTAACGATATTGACCTTTCAAATTAGAAGACAGATTTTTGTACCAAATTTCATCAAAATCGGACCATTTTTGAGCCGTCAGGAGCGCGAACAGACAAGCATATATATAAGTATATATATATATATATATATATATATATATATATATATATATATATATATAAATATAAGTATATTTATATATATATAAATATAAGTATATATATATATATATATATATATATATATATATATATATACAAATTTTTCTCTATGTAAAAAAAAAATTATTCTCTATGTACACTAGAGTTACAGAAAGTCCATCACCAATAATATTCAGCCTCCTGAAAGTCGGATTTGAGCCAGCATCTTCTCCAGTGGCGTATCGACAGGCTAACTGCCCTGCCATAAAGAGTCATATTAAAGTTATTGTGGACTTTTGACAGCACAAGACGTGCTCATCACAAACACAAATTCAACAGGTCTTTAAATAATTGTAAATATCATTAATGATTGTTAATGTGTTAGAGTGTTGAATTGTAATTTAAATATTCTAAATAAATTTTTCTATTTTAATCTAAATATTCTGACGGGGTATGTTCATCCCCCTTTTGTGTACATTTGCCAAATTTGACAAGCCATGTATTTGCTTTACTAAAGTTACGGACTAAGACTCTGGCTCAACTTGAGCGTTTTTTAAGTTTAACACAAGACTTTTTGGCTTAATTCTTAATTCAAAGAAAAAATATATAAACATACTAAAAAAATATTGCCAATGAATGTGTTTAACAAATAACGGTAATACGTTATTATTGATTCTTCGATGTATATTTTGTAAAGTTTTCCTATCTTCGTTATTTTAAATAACGATAGAATGTAAAATGTAAGTAATACAACGATGAAAAGGAAAAAAAAAAATATTGACCTGCCTGAAACAATGCCGTCCCAAGGTACTCGGGCGTCTAGTTCACAGGGAACGGATTAGCCCAAATAATCCCCCCGTTCAAGGTTCTATATTATTCGGTACCGAAAAAAAAATTGGATTTACTTTTAAATGCAAACGTAGACATATTCTTTATTATATAAATATTATCAATTCTTAATACATTATTACATTCTTGTCTACTGCTGATTTAGACTTTCGTTTTGTTCTGTAGTTAATATTGTTGGGTGGCAGAAGAGAAGGGTTGATGGCACTCGAGAAGAAAGAAGAAACTCTTTGTGGCAAGAGTTTTGGGGGAATGTGGTAGTTGAAGTATGAAAACCGCCGGGGGCACATTCCAAGCTGCTAAAGGTAGCCAAGCCAAAAGACAAATTATCAAGGCATCACACGCTAAAAATATGGAAAATTTTTGAACAGAAGGTAATGTATATTTAAATATTGAGCAGTACACTTATGCTGTAATAGACTTAATGTTTCATAGTCTTGTTACAACTGTAGGGATAATGATAGTCGGAGTTTTGTATGAATGGTGTGGCAAAAACACATTTAAAACAAATTCCGTCAACTGCTGTAAAACTAAGACGGTTAGTATGATTAAAAGTCTAAAAGAATGTGCTAAAAATTACTTATCCCAATAGAAAATAATGTTTAATAGTTTTGCTCTATTTTTATTTGTAATTAACAGGCGAGTCCATTATTGATTACCTAATGCTTAAAATAACGTTATTATTATTTTTATAGGTGTGATTTTAAGATGTGATTAATTTTTTTTCCCCTTTTGTTGCATCTACTGCTGAGGTCATTAGCACCATGTGATTAATAATACCAAAACCTAAAAAAATAAGTCCCGTAACAGGCCACGAAGGCCCAGAGGGGAGATATCTAATACTTAACTAGGGAGATAGGCGGCCGGGAAAATCAGGCGGTTGGAGCGTAGTTCTGACCACACTATCTCCCTAGTGTGCCGTATGGTCATGAATCAGATACCTCTATAGTATCTGCCCCTCAGGGCCCTCGTGGCCAGTTACGGGACTGATTTTTTTTTTGATTAAATTATTAGGTGGGCCTAGGGACGGCTAGGAACCCTGAATCCTACCCTCGCTGCACTAGAAGATAAAAACTTCCCGAGTTTTGAGCTCAGGTCCGGAATATTAGTTGACTGATCGGCCTCCGAGCGAATAATATTTTAAAAAGGCTTAAAAATTGTTGTTTGTACTTAACTGCGGTAATAAGATTTTTTAAATTTGTTTTAGGCTCTATCAACAGAAAAAAAGAACTGCTTATTTGCTGAAGGAGCTCCCCAATTTTTAGAAAAGGTGTAGATGATCGGTGTTCGGTCATATGTTAAAAAAACTATATTTTATAACTAAAATGAGTAATATTTATTAGTATTAATAATATTACACCTTCTCAGTATAAACGGTCGACAATTCTCCAATTTATTATTTTCCGTCTCCAGGATTACTTCATAATGGGACCTAGTTTGTTAAAAATGATAACAGACTACTTCATAAAACATGGCAATTCATCTTTAAAAGAATCATCGTCTTATAACTGTAAACAGTTTTCATGATATTTTGAAGTCCTTTGAGAATTCCGTAAGGTTCGCTCTATCATATAGATGAACTCAGAGCAGATATTATATTAGACTTCGTGGAATGGAATAAGATAGAATCTCATCCAATAAAATAACACTGCCCCAGCAAGAGAATAAGAGGAGAAAAGCAAGATCCTTCAAAGGAATAAATGATATATTCCATTTAAAAAGCACTTCTAGCTTGAAACCATAGCAACTACGGCGAAGAAAGATGAAGCCTTTAGAAAGAAGTGTGTACTTAGACAACTATTTGTCCCAAAATGAATTTCCTTCTTCCTCTGGAATAAGAACAGAGAAGGTAGCAATGATAATTAATGCAGACTAATAATTCTGCTAATTATAATCTGAATTATTTCAGGGCCACTGGATTGGGCTTAGATACCTAACCGCTCAACACAATCAACTTTATTATATATTAAAATGACAATTTAAATTAAAACCTAATTTGAATTTATACTGACTTACTTATATATTTTTTAGGTTAGCCGCTTGCCTACGGGTGACACACTGATTAATACATTTTAAAGCACAGTAATTTTTGCTTCCTTGCTTCATTTACAATTATACAGTATCCTCAAGACACTCTAAGTCTAGGAAATAACATGGAGAATGTTGTTGTTTTTTTTGTACAAGCTAGGAATAATACTTGCAACAAGTTCCTAGAATGTATTTATAACAATTAGTAAAGCTGAAAAAGCCCTGGCTGGTGGTAAATGATTGAAGAATATTGCAATAATCGGAAATATTGCCTAAGCTAATATATAGGAAAAACTTTAGGATTTTAAAATGATACGAAGTGTTAATAGAAGTATGTTTTGGTGGAAACATTAGCCAATAAATAATAGGTAATAATCTTTTAAGTGAATGAAAATTAAATATTTACAAATCTTAAGGTGATAAAATGAGAATGTAGTTTTCCTGAGGTAGGTTAGCGCAGGTAAGGTATTGGTTTGATAAGAGATTTTGAAATATAGTTTTAATCTTAATTATTTTAACTTATAATGAATAAAAGTCCGATTCGCAGGAACTGCATCATCTTAGCGCGGTTCCGTTCTTATCCGAAGTGCGATTAGTAAAGGAATAGTAGCAGCTATCGGTAGGTTTTGATCTTTCGTTAAAAATATAAAATAAAATCTCAAAAAGAAGGAAGCTTAAAGCGCCACATATGGAAACTGGCAGTTTTCTAAGCGGATGGGACTCTCCCATCATGGCGACGCTCACTCTAGGAAAACTCTATTACCAATATGATTCTTATTTTCTCAGCTTTAATGAAATACTCATTCCACCGTTAATTAAACTTAAAAAACAAAAGTGAGGTAAACAGTGACAAAAACCCGTTTAAAATAACAAAACTTAAACTTTCGTATTTTTAAGCACTTACTTCTCCGACTGATATTGCCCCATCGAAATTTTCTTCAGAATCTTTTTTTGTAGAGAAGTTAGTAAGGTTTTGAATGGTTATATCGTACTTCCCACTGTTTTGAAGATATTAAGGGGGGAAAATGGTGCTAATACCTACCGATAGCTGCTATATTCCTTCACTAATTGCACTCAAGATAAGAACGGAACCGCGCTAAGATGATACAGTTCCTGCGGGTTGGACTTTTTTTCAGACAAATTAATGTATTATGTTTATATTATAATGTAAATATTATATTTGTAAGAAGAGCAAGTCACTTTAATTGCGGTGTAAAATATTGTCGCTAGCTAAATCTAAGTATTATATAAGCTCATAAGGAAAAAATGGTGCTAATGGCTCAGATTTCGATGCACCATAAAAGAAATAAAAAAAAAATATAAGGACAATATACGCAGATTCCGAACCATTTCATGTCTGTTAATAAAATATTATATTCTAATCCCAATAACGCTACACTTATACAAAAATAAATTTTTTTTAGGTATCTATTTAGTACGAATAAAATAAGGTTATAATGAGCGATCCGCTGTGGCATACACCCAGTACTACCACCGTGTGGAGTGCAACTAGTATAGACCGGTACGTCAGTACCACTGTGGTATGTAAAGAGCGGCTGTTCTGATACTGGCAAAAATTAGAAATCCTACATTCCTAAAGTTGTTTGGAGGCTTATCTTTATGACTCTAGAAAGGGACTTACAGATGACGAGGGTTCACTGGGCGCCGCTACCTGGGACAGGGTAAATGCCCCCCACCCTAAGCCTCCTAGCTCCTCACCTTCGAATTCCTATGATTTTGTTCAATGAATTTAAACAAAAAAATTAATAAATAGATAAAAACTGCTGAAAATAGGGAATACCAAAAACAATTCTAAAGAACGAAATCAACACCAGTACAGTAATCTAGATATTCATAGGGCATCTTCGAATTCCAAGATGCCGTTGAAACAAAATATTGTTTCTATTTATACGTATCCTGTTTTATTGACTAATACATTTGACTACTATAAGCAATCACAAAAATAACGAGCAGTGAAAAACACTGTAGGAAACACACAAAAAGATTCGTTCAAATAAACGAAATTACCTATGTTTTAAGCACTTATTTCTCCAAATATGACCATCCCATCGCAAATGTCTTCAAAACATTTTTTGTAGAGAATTTAGTAACCTTTCGAATGGTAATCTTTTGCTTGCCAAGATTCCGAATCGTTTACGTGATATTAATGAAAATATACGAAGTTCCCAAAACTTTTCATGACTAAAAATGAAATATTTTATTTTAATCCTTCCTTTACTCCAAACGTAACCAAATTTTCAACATATTAGTTTTGAAAAAATTCAAACATGCAGAAAATGTTTCAACTGAATCCCATGATTCTAAGTACCAAAATCAAAGACAAAAAAACAGTTCGAATAAGCGAAATCAATTACTTTAAAGTTTTAAGCACTTATTTCTCCGATTGACATCGCCTAATCAAAACATTCATCAGAACCTCTTTTGTAGAGAACTTAGTAAGCTTTCTAATGGTATTCTTCTTTTACCAAGATTCTCAACCTTTTTCGAGGTATTAAGGAAAGTATACTAAGTTACCAAAACTTTTTATGTCTGTTAATAAAATATTTTATTCTAACCCTTCCTTAACTCCAAACGTAACCAAAAGTTTAACATGTTAGTTTTGATGAAATTCAAACATGCAAAAAATGTTTCAACTGAATCCCATGGTTCTAAGTACCCAAACCAAAAAAGGTATTCAAAAACTATTTTTCCAATTTTCTCGAAAACGGTTAAAGCTATCGCCTTGAAAATGGTTTCATTCGTTTTCCTAGCCCAAGAAGCCTATAAAACGAGTACTTACAAGCTTATGAACTCAAAAACTTAAGCGTTACGATTTTTTTTGCGCGAATTTCGCCCTAAACGCCATCTTCCAGTGGGCGGATTCTGCTGGTTAACGAACTTGACCTTTCAAATTGGACGACGGATTTTTGTACCAAATTTCATCACAATCGGACCATTAGGGAAGCCAGAAATGAGCGAACAGACAAATATATATATATATATATATATATATATACATATATATATGTATGTATATATATATATACATATATATATAAATAAATATATACATATATATATATATATACAAATTTGAACCACCGTTATTTTCGGTCTCTAGGGGTTCTGAAACGCGAAATTTTCTAGTCGGCACTTCCGGATTGTTTCATTGTATCAACCCTATAAGCGGGGTTCCTCCTTATGGGGGAGGGAGGAACCGCGCTAAAAAGACAATTTTTATTTATATACCCTTAATCAAGTAAATTAATTGAGGTTTGAAGGTGTTTAAACAAAAATGGCCTTTGTATTCATTATAGATTGAGAGAATTAAGTTAAAATCGTTGTAGTGATAAGAGCCAAGGGAATGATTCGGATTTGGCTAAGAGAAAACGTCAGATTTTAAGAAAAATCAATATTTTGAACGTTTTGGCATGCTATTTGGCAGCCGTTTTCAGCTAAAAAGTAAATTTGCATAGTTACAAAAGGGAATAATCAAAACAATAACCATTTTAAATCATGAAATTAACTTAGAAAACATTTTTGTAAGTGCATATTTCGTAAAGAAAGGGTTTCACTTTAAATCTTTAATTGCGTATATTTATTTTTAGCTGAAAGAGGCTGCCAAGTTCGAAATATAGATATTTTTTGAAAGCTGACGTTTTCTCTCAGCTGAATCCCAACCATACTTGGCTTCGTATTTTAGTTTTATATAGTCTCAGAACTATGTAAACATTTTTGGTGATTGAAGTGTAACTTTAGCATCAATACCTTGTTCTTATCGAAGAAAGCTATGGCGATAATATTCAGCGTTAAACCTTCGGAATTTTAGTTAGAATTGTATTTGCCACCGCCTCGAGAGCTCATTGGAATAAGGTAGATATTTCAGGGAGAGAGCGCTGGCGAGGAATAGAAATGTGCCACCGGTCCGTGCCCCGGCAGAGAAAATAGAAGGTATTTGCCTTTGTGATTTGTCATTCCCTTTCTTTTATTGGCCAGTCTTTCGGATCAAGCGAGCTCCTCCTCACGTCCGATCCCGATCCGCAGTCTTTTTAGAACTACCCTTTTCGCAATTTCACACTTGCAACCTTTTGATCTTTTCCCTTTTGAAGCTTTTCTCGCCCTTTTGATGGCCATGTTTAGCTTAGTGAAACAGTATCACTATATCAAGGTTATTAGGAAGAGAGGTGAAAGGATGGAGGAAATTTCCAAGGCGGCTCCTACTTTGATCCTTAGAAATAAATAGAGAACAAAATTAGTCCAGAATACACCTACCGACTGTTTATATATCCTTATTCTAGCCTTTCTCCACCTCTCTCCTAATACTGAATATTATTTTAATTGCATGAAATATTTTCAAAGTATAAAACTTCTAAAATGAATGAATTCATTTTAGCATCTCTTATTATTACGGCTGCTAGGTTTCTCAGTTAGCTGGGGTTTCAAAGTACTCTGCGGTACTCATAACCAACCTAAATAAATCAAAAGAAGTCAAGGACGAGCTTAGAGAAAACGACAGGTGTTCAAAAAAATTTATATTTATAACTCATTGAAAGGAGATCGTTGACCATTGATGATGCGAAGGTAGGGATTGTCGGGGTTCGGTCATTACTTCTTAAGGGCGCTAATGGCCAAGATGTAGATGCGCCGTAAAAAAAAAAAAAAAAAAAGACTTCTTAATAAAACTACATTTTACAAGTAAAAACGGTTTTATAGTTGCCGACGTTTCGGCTTGAAATTCAAGCCTTCATCAGGACTGTAAAAACAAGCAGGACAGATTATATCTGTTCCCATGTACCTCTAATCTAAGCGCTACTATAGCATATTGTTTTTCTAGCTATACATTATGTTTTTAGGGTTTTGTTTTCATATATTTATTTATATATTTATGTATATGTATATATATATATATATACATATATATGTATATATATATATAGATATGTATGTATATATATATATATATATATATATATATATATATATATGCATGCATATATGTATATACATATATATGTATATATATATATATATATATATACATATCTATATATATACATATATATGTATATATATATATATATATAGTATTATATATATATATATAATACTATATATATATAGTATTAAATCTGCCCTGCTTGTTTTCACAGCCTTTTTTTTTTTTTTTTTTTTTTTTTTTTTTTTTTTTTTTTTTTTTTTTTTTTTACGGCACATCTACATCTAGGTCATTAGCGCCGACATCCAGGGTGTAGCGAGGAATTTCACCAGCGAGCCGTGGGATGATAAAATTCCTGCCGGAGGTTGGGAATAGAACCCACCATCTCCCGCTTATGAATCCTGAATCCAAGGCGCTATCCATTAGACCACGGGAGACCCCTGAGCCTTTTCACAGCCTTGATGAAGGCTTGAATTTCAAGCCAAAACGTCGGGAACAATAAAACCATTTTCACTTGTAAAATGTTATTATATTTATAACGTTTTGGGATAATGTTTGGCAGCCTCGTGAGCTATAAATGCCAAGGGGACGGAGGAAGAACTAATAATAATAATGCACTAATAATTGTCACCTGAGGGTTATCGTGGTTATTTCTTCGCCCCTAAATATTTACTGCTGAAGACGACTTCCAAAGAGCATGCCGAAACCTTTCAAATAGAGATTTTCCCGAAAATCTGACGTTTTTAACCAAATCCTAACCACTCTTTGACTTCTTATTATTTTATCAACCTGAGTTAATAAATGTTAAAGTGGTTTAGAATCATAAAAATATCAATCTAAAAAAAGAAACTAGTGTTAGAAGTAAAACCGACAAACTCTAGAGATGAATGTTTAATAATAAGTTTAACCTCCTTTTGATCCCTCTTCCTTTAAAAGAGATGTGTTAAAGTTCCGTTTTCTTACAAAGTTCCCACAAAAATTTAGCATGTACGAAGGACAATAATTTATTCTTCTAAGTTTGGACCGAATTATGTCCTTCTTTTTACGAAAGGAAGAACCAAACGGAGGTATCCTTTCCGATTAAAATTCTGGAGGAAGAGGAAATTCTTTTTTACTCAGAGGGACTAAATAACGCTCACTAACGGAACGAAATAGCTCCAATTTTAATTAACATTTAAATTAAGGAGATAGAGAATTAACTTCAGAAATAATGTTAACATTTAGTCCACCAACATTGGGAATATAAAGTTAGTCCCACGGTACTAATTCAGTTTTAAACTCTTCAGCGTGGCTTAAAAATCTTCTGCCTATTCTTTCAGTGTGATTTTGTTCTTTTATTTAGGTTTCCATTTTATATGTGCGTGTGTTACACACGTGTATATATGTATATATATATATATATATATATATATATATATATATATATATATAAAGAGAGAAAGAGAATATTACTCAGCCTTAAGAAAATCATAAATTAAGTCATTCTTTTATTAGAATTATATATTTTTTTAAAAATGTCTTGTTATTAGCTTATTAGCATATGAATAATAAATATACAATATTCTATTGTTCGAATCATTACTACTATTGAAGGATCTTACTATTTCTATCATATTACTAATGAATAAACGATTAAATGAAATATTAAAACAACACAAGTATAAACACGAAAAAAAGAATGACTAATTTTGGTAATATAAATCAAAGAGTAGCAAAAAGTCGTAATAATTTGATACTTAAATATAAGATACTCCAGCATTATCTGAAACTGGAATTGATGAAATTCTGTGGTTCATTTAAATTTTCTATAAAAACCGTGTCAGTTTTTAGTTTTGTTCCATCAAAAATTAAAGAATGAAAAAATAATTTAAGAATTTATATATTGTAAAACTTATAAAAACATTTGCTGGAGGTATGTTTTCTAGGATAGCCGTTTATTAAGGAAAATAACTTTACAACATTGTATTGGCAAAATTGGCCGTTACAAAACACAAATAGAAAATATTTTATTAGAAATAATTTTCCATATTGTTGCAAATCGAAATATAATGCAATATCTATGATGAAAGTATTTCATAATTCCTTCAAAAGAAAGAATTATACTGTTCATATAAAGTCCATAAATTAATCTTATTTGAGTTTAAACATTTTCATCAATTTTATTTTAATAATATATTTATTACGAATTCGGAATTAATGGAAAGGAAGGCAATATGTTCCCCATATTGCGGAAGGGGGTGATGGGAAAAAATATTATATATAACACATTCTGAAGCACCTCATTTTTCTGATTCAGAAAATACGTTGAGGCAGTCACTTATTAAATTCCACTGGAGAAAAGGCTCGACCAGGGATTTTATGGGGCACCGTTTTCTCATAAGCCCCTATATTTTACGACTTATTTTCCCATGTCAGGATCTATTGAAAAGGATGGAATTAATTTCAGCTATGTAAATATTTTAAGGGAGAGGTATAAAATTAATATTTCTAGATGTTTGCTTATTTAAAATGGTATTTAATATTCATACTTCTTTTTTAGATTTATATTCCTCAGATATTGTGAACCTTGATAACAAACATAATACTTTCAAATAGTCTCAATATAGACGACCTAGATAATTTTTTCAGATTATCTATAGGTATGTCACTATACAGGTATATTTATGCATATTGCTATTATTATACTTTATATATATATATATATATATATATATATATATATATATATATATATATATATATATATGGTCATATATATATGGTCATATATATATATATACATATATATATATGTATACATATATGTATATATATGTATATATATATATTTATATTTATATTTTCAAGCATATAGGTACTCATATTTATGTTAATGTTTCTAGCCTTTTTTTTTTTTTTTTTGTTGTTTTTTGTTATTGTTTCTGTCCTTATGATTGTTGTACCATATATGTTTTTACAGCCCTGAAGATGGCTTGTATAGCAAGCCGAAACGTTGGCGGCAATAAATATACATTTTAGCAAATAAAATGTGTTTTATTGAATAAGAACACTGACCGAAACCCCGACGATCAACGCTTCCTACTTCCGAACGGTCGACCATATCTTCTCAATTTTCAGATTATCGCATGATAGGTAACCTAAATAATTACTCTATATATTCAGAATCCAAGAAACCTCTAAAACTTCTTAAAATAACCTAAACCTAGAAAACAATTAGACCTTTAGACAATTACATTAGAGTTACTGAACCAAAGTAAACGAATAATTAGTGTAGAAACTCGCTAACATCTGGGAATTATAGTTCCCTGAGTAAATATTTATAAGTTGTACTAGGTGGGTTGTTCTTTTATAATAAATTATACTTAACCACCTTCATATTTTATAATGAAAATAGTAATTAATCATTTTTTAACAAAATCTTTTTTATCTAACGGGACAATGTCGTTATATGTCATTGTATTAAATATTTCTAATTTTAGAACGTCATGTGTTTATAACTATATTACGGTTTCTAAGACTTTTTTTTTATTATTTTTTACGGCCCATCTTCTAAAATTACCATTACTAATCTGATACCTACTCGATGATATACCTTGACCAGCTTGGCTTCAGAAGTATTAGCGAAAATGGAAAACAAACAGAGTGAAACTTAAACTGAATTAAACTACGTCGTTTTGCGAGGAAATTTTAAAGAGACGATATTTATTAAATATAATTACCGTTAAAAAAAAAGAAAGAAAAACGTTTGCCGTATTTTGGTTAGAACCCTCTGAATTGTGAGAGACATTTTGAATAGAAAAAAAGTAAATTATGAAAGGTAGGGATTGTCGGGGTTAGGTCACTGCTTCTTAATAAAACTACATTTTACAAATGAAAATGGTTTTATTGATGCCCAATAAAACCAAATTAAGCATCAATAAAACCATTTTCATTTGTAAAATGTAGTTTTATTAAGAAGTAGTGACCGAACCCCGACAATCCTTACCTTGCATCATCAACGGTCAACGATCTCCTCTCAAAAAAGTAAATTATCTATTTTGGGTTGCTAAACACCGGCCAATTTTAATACATTGAAAATCAAATAATGGAGCCAGTTATATATTATATTTTAATAAATTAATTTGACCACACATAAGCTATGAACGTAAAGCTTGATATTCTGTAAATACTAAATTATTTACAGATAAATTGGCAATAATGTAGCTATTAACAATTAATATTTGTCTAAAGGGATGATGTAGTACAACCCTTAGGTGATATGAGGAGTGTAAACATTACCACGTGACAATTATATTATCCTGGGAGTATTTGAGCTTCGGACGAACGTGCCCGCCAAGCCAATATGTTTCCAGAGTGGCCGATATGTATGTTTGCTCTGTAGCTAAATGCTATGCATTTGTAACGTAAATGTGTACTCAAGGCGCTCCTTATTGATTGTGCTGCATTAACAGGTGTGACATGTATGAAAATTGGCCAAGAAATAATAGAGTGTGAATGTCTCCTTTAAATTTTCTCCCAATCTGATTACTGTCCTCTACCTTTTCCACCCATACGTACAAGAGAAAATTTGTGAAAAGAAAAGAAAAAAAATAATGCGTTTGCACAAAAGCATTACACATTAACACATTTAGATGAGTTCTTTTTTAGTTACAATTTATTAACCCTCAGTTACTAACCTTACTTTATACCACTGACACAAACCTCGGGTCATATTGACCCGTAACTAAAAAAATAAGGAAAAATTATATGAATACAATAAAAAACACATTCCACAAGTCTGGGGATAATCAAATTTATCACATAAATATAATATATAGACTTTAATGAAGCCTATCAATTGTCAACTGACCCGAGGTTAGTAACCAAGGTTTAATAAATGTTGTAAATTGCTTAATATAATTTCGGAGATATTGGAGTTTTCGGCCATATTACGTTTTGTGAATGTTCCTAATGAGTTCTGTCTTTTGCCCGCCCAGTAATGTGCAGGTATTTATATTATTATGTCACGTTATTAATATTTTATTTTAATTTGTATAAATAAATAACTAATGTATAATATAAACTATGCTTGGACCTCATATGAATTGTATTAGTTTAAAATTGCTAAGTGTTACTTTTTTTCTGTGAATTAAAATAGGTATAGAATAAATATAATACATTGTGTTGGGCATCATTCGTTTTTCGTATGATTCGTATATTATTATTTTCGTTATTCGTATAATTTTTTTTAATTTTATTTTTTTTTTAAGAAATTCATTTTCTGGTGTATTCGATAAGTGTGAACAAAAAACTATAGATTATTTTTGTCTTTTCAATTTCCAGGCTTTCTAAGATTTTTTGTTTCAAAACATCTATTTGGTCTGCATCAAATTTTATTTATAGTAAACACGGAGATAGCTATCTATGCAAATCCAAATAAACTTAAAGAAGAGAGTGCAAATAACAATTAAACAAATAAATAAATATGATTACGAGAAAATTTAATGTGTAATGAAGTTTCGCCAGTGTGCCACGATGAACAGTGATTTTGGATCTAAACAGGACTATCATTGAAACAGTACAAAGACAGAGCTGGAAAATACAAAGCAAAAAAATAATGGTGTAAATGTAATCAGTGAGATTACCATATCCAGAGCGAGGTAGCTATCAAACTAGACAATGGTTTATCTACTCCGAGGCGTGTGAAAAAGAATTAATGAAAGAGCTAGGGCGAGAAGATTAGGGCTGGCCGCCAAGACAAAAGGCAGAGAAATTACATAGACTGAAAGGGATGCGGTGGGTAAAGTTTTTTCTTTAACAACTGCTCTTAGGGCATTGTGTCAGAGCTGCTGTGTGTAGCAAAGACAATAATTAGGTATAGTGTCTCCCTTCTTTTAAGGGCTGGAAGGAAGATGGCGCTGCGTCGTTAGGCTACAAGGGGTAGGGAGTATGTTCATGTTCCAGGGTAGAACCATCAACAACCACTTGCAAACCATTTAATGTTCCTTGTTATCTAGGAGTATTGGAAATGGCATTCGTCCTTATCAGATGTTCCTCCCTTCGCCCTAAGGGTTATGATGTTTTCCTACTGAAAGCACTTCAGATAAGGGAAGGTATGTTTCTTAGTTCTTTAGCATTGATTTATCTCCTCTGTTGTTCTACAATAAATGGTCCCTTTTCACTTTTTTCCTATTAGTATGAGGATATTCAGATTTTAACCGCGACCACAAGAGATCCTCGAAAATCGGAGGAGTTTTTAAAGGGTAGATTTTCGGCTATTTTTAAGGGCATGATAACATTTAGAATGTATATAAATAAATGGACAATCGTTAAAACAGTTATATATTTGTCCACACTGCTTTATCATGGAACATATTTTAGTCCTGACCTAATTGCCCGAAAACGTTACGCGAATGTGGAACAAGAAAACACGTTATTTCTGTCTGGTTGTCCATTTCCAGCCGGTGTGTTTGTACTCTTTCGGGCCACATCCGGCCCTTCTGCCAACCTGTACACTTCCTCTCATTTGTCCACGCGAAGTTCACGTTCTGCCCAATTTCTAATAATGTTCTGTTCATATAAATTCTGTAAACTTATATTTTCTTAAGTAGGTACTGGGTCTGTTCCGGGTTGCTTCCGGACCTCTTATGGACCTTTGATAATTTTATATTAGACCAATTACATAATTTTAGTTATAAGATACTGATTGAGCTCCAGATAAGGCGTGAAACACATTGAATTTTATTTAAAATGTCATCATTCTCAAAATATAAGGACCTTAATATTTAAGACTACCATTCAGCGGTTGTTGAAGGTGATACTCGATACATCAGGAATTTATATAAACACTCTTTCCAGTGCAATAAAAACCTAACTTACCTCATACCTACTGATTAATTACAAATAATGTCAGTAGTATGCTGATGATATTTACATTACGCATATATTCTTGTTAGACTCCTGTCGAACTTTCCTCCGCCCTATTGATCAAAGACTTAACAACCGCGAAAGTTGATGAAGGAGGAAAAGTTGACTCGTTGTTTATCTCCTCTTCGTAAAGACCCAAGCCCTCCGCCGAATGGAATTATGAGTGATGGAGTTAAGTGAAAGAAGCCCTGAGGGCTAGAGGGCAATAGAATCGGATTATGAGAGTTAACAGTTTGGGGTTTGGTTTCTGGGGCCTTAGACCTGTAGCTGTGTTTGGACCCTCTTGGTGTTGATGGGCTGGGGTCCTAACACTAATAGTATATATACACCCTTCGATGCCCCCTCTCTCCGCATAAGTATTCCAACTAAATAGATAAACTTGCAAATTCATTGAATAACAACTATTTTTTATTTTTTTTAAATATTGGAATATTCTGGATGAAAATAATAATAAAAGCGCTATTTAAAAAACCTTAAATAATAAGGTAAAACGTATGGCACGAGGATTTCTGAAGTAAAACAACTCAAAAAATCGGCGTTTCTCAGTTATGACTATGAAAGACATGGTAAATATCTCTTTATCAACCATCAAAACTGAATTTACCTAGCTTCAGAGCTTGTACACCAGAGGGCGCTTGTGTCACTCTTCCTATCTTAGTGTTATGCCCCCAACATAGGTAAGAGTGTCACATTTTAAGTTGAATTTTATTTTGAGCTTTGTCAGTTAAGAAATACTAGTGCGATATGTAAATATTAATACAATAAAGGGAGTGTATAAGGAGGGATTGTGGAATACTGAAGCAAGAAGGAGAAGAGGGAGGGAGGAGCAATAATAAAAATATATACGGGGGGGGGGAAGAATATAAAAATATAGTAGATTATTCAATATAGTAATAATAAAAAAAGAGGCGGGAAAAATAAATGCATTCTAATTCCTGAAGTCAAACGCTGCCGTTAATTTTTTCTTCAATAGTACATTGTCTTTCCCAAGCTCTGTTGCTCATGCATGCATATTAGTTTACTTCCGACCTGCATCGAAAAGTTTTTATTTTTTTAAAAAAAGCAGATCCTCTCATGAAATCAAACTTTAGGAAATACAATGACATTGGGCGAAGCGAATAACTCAAGAACATACACGTCGACAGTCAAGATTCGAATAAATATTTCTTTTACCATTTTGAATCTTTTAATCCACTTGCAAACATGCATTTTAGTAGTAATCTTTAAAATTTTGATGTAAATATAAACATGCGTGTGCTAGTTTGGTTCCCTATTCTTCTCTCATAGTGCTTTTTTTTGCCAGATTCCTCTCCGGCTTATTCAGGCTACCATACATTTCTAGCTGTTAGCTAGAAAAGTATTGATCCCTATACTTTATATTTTGGGCGAGGTTAGCTCAGCGGTAGAGCACGGGACTAA
Source organism: Gonocerus acuteangulatus (assembly GCA_946811695.1). Classification (NCBI taxonomy): domain Eukaryota; kingdom Metazoa; phylum Arthropoda; class Insecta; order Hemiptera; family Coreidae; genus Gonocerus; species Gonocerus acuteangulatus. Next base: position 37,675,514 of record OX328125.1, read on the forward strand.
TAAGCTTGATGATCTGAGTTCAAATCCCGAGCAACCACTAAGGATTTTTTCGCCTTAGTGTCTTCGTTCAATTCGGCGTCCCTGGCCGTCCCCAGCCTTTAATCAATTTATCAATGGGTATCTTGGCGCCAATGACCCTTGCAGTCGAAGCAGCAAAGGGGAAAATCAGACGGCCGGAGCATAGTAATACCACACTATCTTTCTAGGACTGATGTTTTAAATATTTTTTATTTAATTACCATTAGTTCAGTAGCTCAAAGAAAGATATTTCGAGAAGGCACAGAAGATGAAGGGAATCGGATAGGATGGAAATCTGAGGAGAATAAAGAGAGACTTTACGAGAGGTAGAAAGAGAGAGAGTCGTTTTCGTTACTTAACGAAGTAGCGGGTAGGAGCTTGATTTATATGACGGAGGCAAGGGCCGGACTTTCTGCACGGCTTATCAGGGCACGAACAGTTCGTCCGACCGACCATCCCTTTTCACCGTAAAATAAAATCGTGAACGATATCCTGAGGGATTAACGTATATTTTAAGGAAAATAACTCAAAATTTCGTGACATCATTCTCACAGTATAATATGCTATCTTTTACAGCGTTTTCATATTATCCTATAATGATCCATTAATTAAAATCTTTATGACAAGCATGGGAAAATGACAATCTTAATAAGCCAACGAACACCAAATATACATCACACGTTTAATTCTAGTATGAATGTGGGCGTATAAGGGAATTTAATAAGTTCAGGTCCAGATAGGTTCTAAGGTTCTTCAATGTCTGTTCTGAGTGTATTGTTTGTTCGAATATGTTTTTTTTAGAATATCTGTATGACATAGGTACAAGTAGGTCATATTATACCGCCTAAGGGTTAGCCATACACGGTAAACTCACTTATATAATCTTGAGATTAAAAAGAAAATTCAGAAAAGAAGAGATCTAAATCGACCCAAAAATTTAATAATCAAACAAACAAATTACCAGTATTGTAGAGGCTCCAAAGATTGAGGCCTAGGTGGTTGATTAGGAGAGTAGCAGTGATTAATCCATGAAATATATTTTTTTAATCTTTAGTTATTTTTGAGAAATTTTAAACTCTATAAGCAGGGGGTTTGAAAAAAAAAAGAAAGAAAGATGGGGATGGTCTAGTTTCGATCAGAATTATTAAATAGACAATGGTTTGTTTATAATTTCAAGACTTTTATACGAAAGGACATCGAAAATCCAAGAGAAGGTAGTTCTGTCTGCTTAATCAGAACAGCACGCCAAATACCGACAAAGAATAAAGTCGTCGTAGCTAGGGCAATAACAAGAAGTAAAATGATGAAAGAAGCAATGACAAGAGGCTTAGTAATAAAAAGTCCGCCACGCAGGAGCTGCATAACTAAGCACTTTCCTCTGAATTGGGTAATGTCGAGTGCATTCCTAAATAATTTGCTTAAAATAACCTATATAGATAATTAAAATAAAAACGTTAATAGTTGTGCTCTTTTGTTTTTATGAGCAGCTGTTTCAATAATTAATTTTGTAATTAATTTTTTTCCAGAGTTTTGTGTATGCGTGGTACTACACTACGTACTAAATAAACAAAGCTTCACATTTCATCTATTGGTCTTGATGAGTTTCGCGAACCTACGTTTGGCGGAAGAATTCAATTCAAACATAGTACAAAGTAACTCCCCCCTCCCTTTCCAATAGACCGATTTAGTTCATTTTCACAACACTTCTTTCTTATTAGATAGCCAGGACGTATTAAGAGTTTCATAACAATACAACAGAAATTACGACCGGTATAAGGAAATTTGTAATTTCTGTCCGGAGTAAACCCTCCCTTCTAGTCGACCAATTTAGTTTATTTTTACAACACATTTTTCTCTTCAGTTGAACAAAACAAATACCGAGTTTCGTTGAAATATAACAAAAATTACGACTGGTATCGGCAAATAACTACTTTGGCTCCGGAGTAAACGCCCCCTCCGGATGGACCGATTTTTTTGGTTAACGAACTCGATCAATCGTTTGATGGGGGAATACTATATACCAAGTTTCGTGGCGAAAAAACAAAAACTCTGGCCTGTATCGTGTTAACGGACACATATATAACTATATGTATATATATATATGTATATATATATATATATATATATATATATATATATATATATATATATATATATACACATTTTAACTGGGGTCATTTTTGGTGTCTACTAGGTAGGATCGATAAAGATCGAAGACATTTTTCAAAAATTCCGACATGAGTGCAACCTCAATAGCTACTTTCCTTCGGAGGAAAGTGCTAAAACAGAAAGATGGCTATATAAGGTTACGGAAAAATCGTTGTTGAAGCCGAGGTGGAATGCCGGCGAAAATCCGTACAATTACAGGAACCACTGAAGAATAAGACCCAATTTATGCATCAAGTTTATCACAGTTTGTGATCATACAGCACTTCTTCGTCCGTCAGCAGCTTATTATCAGAAATAACTGCAATAATTAGTACAATAGAAAAATGTATATAAAAATGATTATGTAAAAAAGACTATTTAAAAAAATATATGAATGAAAATAGAAGGAGGATTAACTCAAGAAATTCATTTCTGCGAATTTTAAAAATAGACGGAATAGAATTTCCTCTCTGATTCCAGGAATATATAACGGCAACAGAATATTCTAAAGGAAAGCTCCCAGAAGAGACTTAGCTAGATGATGCCTTTGTTCGTCCCAAACAAAGGTAGTAGAGGAAATGGAGGGATAGTAAACAATGAATGCAAAGGGAAAATTACTGAATCGTTAAGAGGTTCGCAATGAAGTCAATTATTGATCACCATTCTAATTGACGGGATATGCTGGATACCTAGAGAACAATGATATTTTTTTGTAAGCAAGTGGAATTTTTTTTTTTATTTATGATAGCACTCAAACAAATTAAGGGTTGTTTTCTGGTCGGAAGGCGTACTCGTTGACTGCAGACACTGTCAAAACAGCGTGATATTACCGGAAAAATAAATTAATAAAAATCATATATATATATATATATATATATATATATATATATATATATATATATATATATCCCAGAAATATATATCCCCCAAATTTTGTGGGAAGACTGAATTCTGATTCACCCTCTGGAATTAAGCAACCCCACTACCGGAAAACATCAATAAAATATATATATATATATATATATATATGTACTGCAAACTTCTAACTGAATAAAGAAACACTCTACAGACATACGTAACCGAACACTTGGGACATTAGCCTGCGAAAAAGATATTTTTATTTTTTGATTTTGCCTCAATCCTTTAGGATCATTAACAGTTGTCAATCAAAGGTAAAATAAAAAAAAAAGTATAATTAAATAATAAAGAACAGATTTAAATGAATGAATATTACAATAAATTGCTGCTGGGATAAATAATAATAGGAATTATAATAAATATAAAATATTAATAATTTATAATAATAACTATAACGAAGAACTCAATTATAATAAAACACATGGATAATATAGAATATATGTATATAATAATAATTTTAATGGATGTCAGTTTAAAAAATACTAAAAAAAATATAAGTTATGTTTTTAAATAAAATTCGGTTTTTTAAGGGTTTCGAAACTTTTTTTTTTTTTGTTGTCATTCTCTTCTTTATCCCCAGGAATTTCTTTAATTGAAGATCCCAATGACAGAGATTTTCTTATAGTGGAGTAGTTCCTGAAAAAATTATCGCTTCATCGATGTAATCTGGGAACACAAAAATTTGCTCAAGAAATTTCAACATTGGACAGTGGAGATAAAGATACTGGATGGATAAAAAACATGTATAGTTTAGTTTTAGTTTTACATTTATGTTCTTTACATAAAACTTTATATATATATATATATATATATATATATATATATATATATATATATATATATACATGTATATATGTATTTAATAAAATCACATAAAAAAAATTTGATCGATTACCTAATTATGTAATCTCTCCATGAATGAATATGTATATATGTCACTACATATATAATATCTTTAACTACCGCTTATAGTATACAGAACAAATAAAATAATAAATAAATAATTTCTAAAATCATTATAAATTGTATCCCCTACATTGTAATACCAAAAGAACTCAGAGGAGACAAAATAGTATTACGTTGAAATAGGGGAGCCTTCCGGGTCGTAAACAGTGCTTAAATTGGCGTCCCTAGGGTTTATACGATATAAGGTATTAGGTGTCAACATAAGCAAGGATTTCGTTTACGATATTCGACTTGAGGAAGAGGTGTAGGGGGTGGAAAATTGGAGGAAACACTTTTCTCATACCCAACCAAATACCCTGAACATTTCTTCATTTTCATTCGATTTTCGACCCCCTCGACCTTCCTAATCGTCTGAATCTGTTGGAGGAAAAAATGTATAGAAAAAAAAAAAGAATGGGCCTTCTGGAACATAAACATTCATCAGCTGAGGCGAAGAGCGGACCCGCCCCCTACTCGGAACCAAGCCACCATTTTTGTTTCATTGCCCGTAGGGAAATACCCGCTGTGACCCCAGCTGCAGATATATTTCTTCGTCGGGTAGGGTTGGACCAAAGCATTAGCAATGAGCACCTTTTCACTATATCATCTTGCTTCTTTTCTCTCTCTGAGCTTTCTTTAGCAACAGATTGGCCCAATTCTAAATTTCTGAACAAGAAGAAAAATCAAACTAAAAACACTATCGGGTTGATAGTAAAACACTAAAGTTTTTCTCAGTTATAATGTATTGTCTTACTCGAAGGAACTGTGTAATCTTATCCGTAGTGTTATTTGGAAAGCTTAGAACTGAAACAGTAATGTTTTCTCTTAATTTTTCGTGGAAAAAAGGAGTCCAAATGGAAAAATCTTAAAGTTATGCAAGATTTAAACCAGAACAGGAAATGGGCAATAACCTAAGCGAAATTTACGCCATTTAAACACTGATTTCCCCCGATAAAATCGATTTATCAGAAATCCCATATGAACCGTATTTGTAGAAACTTTAATAAGCTTTCGAAAACTTTATTTATGTTTACTGAGATTTCCGACACGATTTCGATATATAAGACTATATCTGAAAATCCCTGGTAAAATCTAGATTTTTCCATTTTCTGCAGCAACGGATACAAATATGGCCTTGGAAATGGTTTTATTAGTTTTCCCATGTCCAATTACTTATACAATGTGAGCCTGGAAGCATAGTAACGCAAAACCGCAAGTGTTACGATTTTGTTTGCTCGCATTTTGACCAAACAAAACATTTTCCGGTGGAAGAATTCTGCTGGTAGACTTTCGTTAAAGAAGAAGTATTTTTGTATGAAATTTCATCAAAATGGGGACATTTTTACATCTGCGAGAGAGCGAACAGACAAATATATATATATATATATATATATATATATATATATATATATATATATATATATAGAGAGAGAGAGAGAGAGAGAGAGAGGGCGAGAGAGAGATGGAGAAAACACGCTAAAAATAAATTAAATATGTCTTAGAAGTAAAATTCAATTTATCAGCATTAATTCAAATTAATACAGAACAATGACCTCAGGAAGACGATAAAGGATGTGTTAATGGTTGATGGCAGACACCTGCTGTTAAAAGTTCATCACCCTCTTCTGAACATCCAGCTGCTCTCAAGGTGAAGGTATTTGTCATTGATTAATCATTAGAGATCGTTGGAATAATTTTCTTTAAAGATTTTTTCTTATTTCGGTTCTATCAAATATTACGAGATGAACTGTTGAGATGATATGAAGTGTAGGAATGGTTGGGATGCGGCTATGAAAAACACGTCAGATTTTCATAAAATCTATATTTTCAAGGAAGTATTTGGCAGTATAAAATGTATGGAGGGCATTTATTGCAGAAGAATGCTGCAAAAAGCGTTGTATCGTTCGAAATATGGATTTTTATGAAAATTTGACGTTTTCCCTTAGCTGAGGCTTAGACCATTCCTTGACATCTTATCAAACATTTTGGTAAAATTAACACTTCTCTGTAAGGAAATAGAATTCCCATAAATTGGTACTTGTTCTTTGCTGTGATTTCTAATCCGATTGCTGGGATTATGTTCAAGAAGCTATGGGCCAATTAGCATCCTTGGTTCCCAGATCATTAGCAAACCAATGGTCTAGTCTTCCGGGTTAGTGGAACGGGTTGAAATGGCTACTCTCTCCCCTCGAAAATTATGAGAATATCGGAGCAGGAAGAAGTAATAAACACCGAAATTAATTATTTCCGTCTGAGAGTAAAATAATTTCGTTCTCCAATAAAAAAATGTAGCGTAAGGTATTTCCCAAAAGTGCTTCATATTATACATGACAAATTGTAATTAAATAGTTCCAAAAGAATCCACTGTAGAGCGGAAGCATCTCTAGAAGCTCTTCTTCTTTCATTTTTTAATTACTCAACTTTTAATTTTAAAGGGTCTTTTACCTTTATCTTTGTTGTAAACAATTCTAGATATCTCTCTGAGAGGGTGATTGCTTGGCGGAACATAAATAACGGGCCTCTTTGACTGAGAGTATTCAACCGCCCTTTTCAAGCAATTTAAAAGATAAAATCTCAACCCCCTGGAATCCCGAACCCCGCTCTTTATCTTATGCCGAGAACCGCTCCTGAAACTCAATTCGACCCGGAAGAAACCCCCTGAAAAAAAAGCTCATTGTAGAATATAGTCACACGTACTCGGCAGTTGAAGTGAATTCCTAAAATGTATAGGAATTCATGTTTTTCTCTAGAAAGGGACAACAGAGTGTAGAAGATTACCATTTAAATTAAGGATTTCCAGGCAATGGGGTAACCATTTTTACAGTTATTGAGATTATGAAATCAATAACTGTAAATATGAATGTTCAAGTAGGGAGACTAAATGTGTCAAAAAAATGAAGAGTAACGGGTTAAAAAAAAATAAAAAAAAAAAAAAATAATAAAAATAAAAATAAAGCTAAAAATAGAAAAGGCAAATGGATGAAAAAATAAAATGAGAAAAATAATAATAAATAAATAAAAGAGTACCGGTTTTATATACCTATATATATATATATATATATATATATATATATATATATATATATATATAGGTATATATATAAAAAAGGAAAAAAAAAAACTCAGCAGCATGCGGTGAATAATTCGTGTTGCTGTTTGCACGGTAGGGCGATGACGACCATGGGATTCTTGCACCCCAAAATACCACAAACAACAAACAATGGGGCAACCTGTAAAGTTTATAACAAAACCTTCATAATGAATCATTTGCGATTTGGACTTCATACAAATAAAAAATATTTAATTTGACCCATTCCCATTAATCTTAGAGTTACAACATCTTTAAGCGAGCTTTGTAGCCATAATGTTTTTCTAAAATCTTTGGTCGATTTATGAAGCCCTGGGGTACCCAAAATATTTATTCTATTCATAAGGATTTGGGGTCCCCAAAATATACGGCGAATTCTTATATATCTCGGATCTCGAAACTATTTGCCCTATTCCTCAAGGCGTAGGGTCTCGAAACTACATTTCCTGTTCTTACAGATCTGAGACTAACTATTTCTCCTTTTTTTATAAATTTCTGGTATCGAAGCTGTTTGGCCAGTACCTATAGGTCTGCGGTCCCCAAACTATTTCTCCTAAGTAAAGATGGAATGGTTGGGATTCGGCTAAATAAACCTCAATATGATTTTGTTTTAAAAAATCTATATTTCAGACGTTTCGGCTACTCATTGAGTAAACATTGTGAAAGTGTCTAATATGACACTTTCACAATGGTTACTTAATTGCCAACCTTGGTCTTCCTCTGCCGCTCGGCATTTCCATCGCTGACGAAGGCTACCAATGAGTAGCCGAAACGTCCGAAATATAGATTTTTTAAAACAAAATCATATTGAGGTTTCTTTAGCAAATCCCAACCATTCCATCTTTACTTATCACCTCGACGGCTAACTATCTAATCATCATGATGTATTTCTCCTAATAGTATATATATCTTGTATGTCCAAACTACTTAGCCTAAACCTATGTTTAGGCTATGTAGTTTGGAGAGTCTCCAAACTATTTCTACCTATGTCTTTATTTGTAGGAGGCTTGGCGAATCGCTTTCGAATAAATAAAATCTTATCAGTAGGGTCTCTATATTTTCTTTTATACATCTCGGGGTTTCAAAATATTTAGCTCAATATTATGAATGTAGGCTATCGAAACTTTTTAGTTAGATTATATAGAACTGGCAAATAGTTGACAAATTCTTATGTGTCGACTCTATTTCACGTTTTTTTTTTAATATATATTTGGGGACTTAGATTAATATCTAATTAATATATTTTATCAGAGGCTGTAACAAAGATGTATTAAAAAGAAGCAGACCTCTTTAAAATATATTAAAAAAATAATATATTTACATTTACATTGTATATACATATATACAAGTGAAATAAGAAGAACAATAAATTCTGAATTTAATGTATCTGAATTTTATTTAAAATAAAATGTAAATATATACACAATGATCCTACAGTTATAGAAAATGTAACCAAAATATAAGACAGCACAATTTAAAAAGATAATCTTAAAAATAAATAAAAAAATAATGTACTTTTATTACGTGGGAATGGAAGAAAAATACAAATAAATAACGTAGCTAGTTCAAAGTAAGGAAAAACCATTATGCGGGAAGTGGAAGGAAAAATAAGAGAAAAAAACAAAGAAAATTAAAAAAAAAAAAGTATAAATGAATAAAGAAAAAGATCCCTTAAAGAAAGAAAAAGAAAGGGCTAGGACGACCAGACGTGCGTCTTTTAAATATTCAGAAGCACAGTCAACTACAGACAACTAAGGAGTTTAACGTTTCTCATTTTCCTGTTTAATATTTCTTCAGGCTCCATTCGGCATTACAAAAGCTGGGGATAGCAATTATATTTCTGGAAAGGTGAGTAAAAAAAAACTTAGTACCCCATTAAATAAACAATACATAAAACCTTTCTTGGTCTTGGCCTTATATACTTATCTGACGACAAATGTACTAAAGTCTCGCCTGATGTCAATTGCTAAAAATGTTTATTTTCTGAGAATTGAGTATTAATTCATATCAAGTTTAATGTTATATTTGAATGTAATAATTATGACATTATTGAGTATAATGTTAATTGAGTTAATTAAATAAAGCATGCAATTATCACATTGTATTGTCAATTATTTTACCTGTTATATAAATCGAAATATACAATAAAAGGATATTCCCCGTTTTTAAATTTTAGTTGTTAGGCTCAAATTGGTTTGGATTTTTTAAAATTAAATTTTAAATAAACAAAAATAAAGCTCTCTGTTATTTTTTAATCTGGGGTCCATTAAGCCGTATAGTTTAATATGGGTTATGGAGCTCGAAAGATTATTAGAAAACGTGAGTTTAAAATTTATTCTATTTTATTGTACAACGCCAGCCAGTGCATCATTATTTCTTAGTTTTTCTTTAGACATAAAAGGAAAAATAAATATGACGTAACGATTGTAAAAGGTTTTTTCCCCGGCGCTCTTTCCGGTTGGTTTTATTGGGGAGCCTACCCATTCCCCCACTGTGAATCCTCTGTGAAAATAAAGAAAAAAGCAATGGGCTTATTGTTCTTGCAGATGGATGGGGGACGCACTTAAAAGCGGGATGTATATTTCAGCAGAAAGGACAATGGAGCGAGGAAACACATGATGACCAATATGTTGTTTGTGTTGTGTATTCAGCATTTCCAACCCTAGTGGCCAGGTCGGGGAGAAACAAGCTGGCGGGGAATTTAGCATAAGCTTAAGGGGTGGTTGTTTTCATAAAATGGTTTAGAAACTAAATGGAAAACAGGCAGGTACATATTGATCGTATAAAGTGTAAATTAAGAACGTGGAGTTTGTCGGGATTCGGTCAGTAGAGATAATGAAACTAAATTTTTTAAAATATACAAATGAGCTACATTTGGTAATGTTTTGCTTTTTGCTTCAAGCCATTATTCACTTATGAGAAGAAAATATGGAGTGAGTAAATAATATTAACAATATCATGTTTCATGATGGGCCATAAAGCTACATTTTAAAATAAAATAGAATTTCTTCATATGTGTTTTTGTTTAGTGGATGCACTTTACACATTTAGATTATAGAAGTTATGTACAAAATGTACGATTCAAATATATTTATCATGGTGATTAGATAGCTAGCTGTCGAGGTGATAAGTTAAGATGGAATGGTTGGGATTCGGCTAAAGAAACCTCAATATGATTTTTGGTAAAAAAAAATCTATATTTTGGACGTTTCGGCTACTCATTGGTAGCCTTCGTCAGCTATGGAAATGCCTGGGGGCAGAGGAAGACCAATGTTGACAGTTAATCAACATTGGTCTTCCTCTGCCTCCAGGCATTTCCATAGCTGACGAAGGCTACCAATGAGTAGCCGAAACGTCCAAAATATTGATTTTTTTTTTTACCAAAAATTATATTGAGGTTTCTTTAGCCGAATCCCAACCATTCCATCTTTACCTAAATATATTTATTCATAAAAATAATTGTCTTATTATATTGTATTAGAAGATTATTGCTTTAAATTGTTAGTAATGTATTTACCTTTTATAACCCCTGAGTTCAGTCTGACAGATAAGAGTTAAATTGTAATATAGAAAGTGCGTAATTTTCTATATTGTAAAATGTGATTTGAATTCGAATTCAAATTGGCAAAATTTTTGCCCTAAGAACGTAGAACCGAGCCCCGAAGAATATAAATCCAAATAAGTAGGAAAACATATATATCCTACGCTCATAAGATTACAGGTCTACATTAGAACAACATTCGGAAAATGTAGATTTTCTTACGTCTTACGTAGCAATAGTGTTTAAAATGATTGATTCTTTTACAATATAGTAGACATAAATATTTTCATTTCTCTCCCAGATTATAGCTATAAATGATATAACTAAAACAAGACTCTTCTAAAAATGTATCAGTATTCTTCCCAGCGTACATTGTAATCAGCATTTTTAATCAGTTATGTCTAATCTAAGTCTTATGGACATCTTCGTAGTAATAAAATGAACACAAATCGACAACAACCAATCGTAAATTCTTTCAATCGTCTCCCCTTCGAGAAGGAGGGGTGAAGAGCTCATTTCAAAAGACCATAAAAGCAGCTTGACATCTGTAAATCTTTTCTTGGTTTGGTATTGTCCTGAGGAGAGATCGGTAGAAAGCATGCCGAAGGGACAAAGACCAGCGATACCCTAATCACCAATATATAACTACCTTAGAATGGGGGAACAAAGATAAAAAGAATTTTTATCTGGCAGGTTAAAGGAGGCACGCACATAAGACTCGAGGAGGGGAACCACTTAAGTGCTTTCAGGTATTCACTGAAGAGGAATCTTCTATCAAAGAAGAAATATATAAAACATTAAATAAATTATTATTATTGTTGTCGGTGGGGTTTCTCCATTTTGTGGGGTATAATGCATATGCACAAAAATGCTGGATATTTAAGAAGTATCGGACAGATTTTGCTGAATGTAAGTTGTACAGCTTCCTGCTTTCTAGTCTGCTCTCGTTGGCCAGATAATACACTCGCATCATTGCACTTTGCATGTATTTAGTCAATTTCATGCGTTTTGGGGGTACTTATTGGTTACCGCCTGATTGCATTCTTCTTAAATATCAGTGATCTCAGGTCTCGTAAATTTTTCCCTCTAAAGTAGACCTTACGTCGGATTCATGCAAGCCTAGAACCGAGTTTTCTTTCATAATATTGTGTGGATAGAGCATTTTATGTAAAATTTAAAGTGTATCACTTACGGAAAATGATCCTGCAAGTGTGATAATAATATTAGTGAGTAATTTTTCCAACGAGCCGTGGATGAGAAAATTCCTGCCGCCGGTGTGGATCGAACCCACCATCTCCCGCATATGAATCTAAGGCGTTAGCCACCGGGAAACCTCAAATATTACTATTATACTAATGTACGCTCTGTGTCTTTCGTGAATAGTGTCTTCAGAAAATAATCCTGTCTTGTGATGTCATGTATCTGCTGATCAAAACGATTTCATACTTAAACAGTTACACAAGTGACAAGAAACTTGAATCAGATGAGTTTCGATGCCTTAGATATGCATTGAATAGAAAGATAAACTATAATAGAGTGCATAAAAGTGAAAATAAAATAAATAAAAATGTAAAACAAAAAAAAAATATATAAATAATAAAAAAATGTCATAACACTGCCAGAATTAAGATGGGAGTCTTGACAGTACAATGGTTTGAGGTTTACGATCTATAAATTACGAAAGATTCCTAACTACTAGTCGTTAAGAATTCGCTATCAACTATATAAAATTGATTTGCGCATTTTCTGCAAATGATGTTTTAAACGCTTAAAAAAATATTGACTGAGAAAGAGGTAGCCTGTGTGCTCTTTAGAGACGTCAAACATACACAAACGAAGTATTCGTGGCAGTATTGACACACAAATTCAATATAGCTTTCTGGGAAGGATAGTAAAATATTTCCAGGAAATCAATAAGAACCGTATTAGCTTCCTGAGAACTGAATTAGAGCATTATTGGTGTTTTTATTCGTTAGAAGAAGCAATGATCAAAAGAATAAATGGAATATTGAAGAAGAAAGAAAGTTTTCTTTGTTTACGGCCGAAAATAGGAATAAAATAAACCACCGAGAAAGAGAATAGTTCAAATATAACTGAATAATTAAGTGATGTTTATCTACTTCCAGGACAGGCATCGAATGAGTACCCTCTCATCTCGAGCTCTTTCTGATTGAGCTTGAAGGTAGTTGGTACCTTCAAGCTCAATCAGAGACTTATCAGTTACTAATTAACAGCTACTAGTTAGTGCAAATGCCCCAAATCCAATCTCCAAAGGACGAGAGTTACCTGACGGAAAACCAATCCAACTTCGACATCTAGGAGTCTTGTTCCTCGAACATTGCAATTGATCTGCAGGAGAAATAGTTGAATCCATTGGGACTCATACACACACACACACACACACACACACACACACACACACACACACACATATATATATATATATATATATATATATATATATATATATATATATATTTGCGTGTGTGTTTATATAGAAGCATTGTACATTGCGTGCGGGGTGCCTTAGGATCGTTGTTGACAGTTGAGTCTACGTTTAAAAATTGGAACAAAAAGTGTTTTCACCCATAATTTGGACCATATAAGAATCAACGGAGGCTGAAATGATTTTGCGACCAAATATTATCGGAATTCCGAAAAATTCCTGTTAAATAATCTTAACTGCTGAATGGTGGTTCGGACATAAAATAAATACCTACTCAGAAAGAATTTGATAGTCACCAGTAGTGGTTAAAAAGAAGAACTTGGCCACTGTTTTTTTGGCATTGCAATTTCATAACGGCAACTCATATAATGAGAGTTCAAAAATAGAAAGCGTTGGAGTTATAATTATCTGAATGATACAAAATAAAATATCAATGTCAGTAATTATGATATTTTAAATTACTGAAAAGACCATACTAGCTGAACAAGGGAAAATAAGAAAGTACCTCTAGTGGTAGGAGAAAGCTTGTCTGTTTTGTGAAGTACTATTGTAACTTGGTAGGAGTCGTTTTGGCTCTGCTGCCTTCTGGAAACGGCAAGAAATTAAGGATAAACGCATATATTGAGGAGGCATGAGAAGTAAACATTTAGGCAAGCAGAGGACATTTAGGGAAGCTATCTACGGTTACGATGGCTTGTGATTAAATTATAATGTCAAATTGTAAAAATATTTATGAATATTGATTATTAATCCGAGTAACCATTAACAGAGGGCCACTTGAGTCCAAACAAATTCGAACAAAAAAAAAATCATTTGGGGGGGGGGCGAAGGTTGAATACATGCACTAAAAGTAAAATAACATAAAGTAATTTGCCATCTATAATCCATGGACGTCCTTTTTAAAGCTACCTGACCCAGCCTTAATTGGCCTTAACGGTACTTGAAGGAAATGAATGTACATATACTAAAGAGGATTAGGTCCGCCAATAAATATATTGTCGTCACCGGTGGGCGTGCGTTTTTGAGAAACCATGTTTTGGGAGTAAAAACAATTAGTCGAAACAGTATAGGAATGCAAAAAAAACAACAAAAAAAACAAAAAAACATTTTGATTAACTGCATGGTATTTTTTAGCTGAACCAAATATTGAACGAGATTTTCATCCTTCAAGTACAGGTTTCTAACAAATTATGACGGTTCGGATGATAAAGAACTCATAACTATTCTGACTTATCAAAGAAATAAATTGATGACTTCTTAGGACAAAATTTTGGGCATCCTTACCCCCCCCCCCTTCTTATTGAATCATACCTTGCTTCATTCTGCCCTTCTGCTTCTCTTTCACTTCGTTTTGATTTGTATGACTAAACATGAAAGGGAAAAAATCTATGCAATTCATAAGATTAACTACCTGAGAGCAATTACCGAATTTCAGGTTAAACACTAATTAACAAAACGATCGATAGGTATTAAAACATTTCAGGTTATCTAATACAAAACTAGCCGAGGTGGAATTTTTCATTCATCGTGTAAAAATCCTTGGGAGACAGCCTCCAACTCTCTTGCAGTTTTTCTGTCGCAGATTTGTGCTATTGGTCCAACATTTAAGGAGTCCTATCTCGAATCAGCTTCAAGGGACCTGAACCTCTTCAAACATTCAATCAGGAAACCGATCCACTCGAATCTTGATTAATCATCTGCTCCCAACACACTCCATCCTCTTCTGCAATAGGTTAATCTCTCTAATTCCTCGTCCGGACTAACCGAGTTACACTTCCATCCAGTCCCTCGGTACAATTAAAAGTAATGGTCCGTTGAAGGGAGTTCTTCCAAGACGCATTGCATCCCCAATTCCACTCCTCATTTTCTAATTATACTAATGGTCGAGAGGACTCCCGACCACTTGTACTTCCCGACAAAAGGAGAGAACGCCCTTCCCATTCTCTACTGGAATAATGACCTGTTTTCACCTTTATACTTCCGACTAACTTTTAAACATTCCACCATTAGTACTTGCAATCACTCTATGCATCTCTTCTTTTCTCTATGGAATATGTTCATTGTATTCGTTTATAAAGATGAGAATGTGATGGAGCTCATTGCAGAATTTTGTTTGGGAAGCACAAATATTACAAACATAGTTTTCGCTTATTAACCGTATCAACATCTTCTTTAGTCTTGCTGCTAGATTTCTCTAGGTTAAGTCTGAGAACCTAACTTTGTGCTTCCCAGACTTAATCCTGCTAGTAGCTTGAATAGGGAAACGTCAGGAAATAACATGGTGACTCAGTTAATACCCGAAGACTAAGGGTCTTTCTCTTAAGGTTTGGACTGCTCATTCCAAACCTTAAGATATTCCTCAACGTGCATGGAACTTCCTTTAGGCCAGGGTTGAACAGTACAGTCCATCGAAGTAGAATTCAAACCCCAATAGATTAACTGTACAGTCCAATGAGGCCGGGACTGACCTGTATGGACAAGAGGATTTGCTTCAGTTACAGTCGGTCTACTACAACTGGACTGTGAAGTCCCGGCCATAAGTTTTATGAACTTATCATGTCTAACACAGACCCGTACAGTCTAAACCTTGAGGCCAAATAGTGCAGTCCTGGCCTTGGAATTTGAACTGAAAGTCTATGGCCACCTTAGATGTTTGTGATGACTTCGACCGTGGGAGTCAACGAGTTAAATTTTGTAGAAATCAAATTTTTCCTCGTGAATTCTAATACAAAATCAACAATAACTAGAAGGGACAATAAATTTTACAATGTTGCTTCCTTCTATAGCTTCCTGACAAATTCCAGAAGAACTTGTGTTATTATAGAAGACTTGATTTATTACATGTATAATTTTTATTTCCTCAGGATATCGCAACTCGGGGAATTTAACTGGAAAAAACATTACAACTTCTAAGATTGTGTACATGTCAATAAATTCTGTGTTATTAAAGGTCTCCGCCATAAAGATTTCTCTTTACCCGACAGATACTACGTCGCCAACAAGTAAATATCAACAAATTAACACCTATACTAATATATGTATCTGTACTACATTGAAAGAAGTTGAAATGAAAGTAGGCCTGATCGATAAATTCCAACAACTCCTTAAGCGAAATAGTTTCCCTACATCAATTACCATCGTGGTGTCAACTCCAAACTACCATGTAATCTTTGGAGGATTTACAAATTCAAATACCAAACATTATAGGACTGTACTAAAAGCGATGACAAGCAGCAATTTCCAACTATAATTAATGCACATCTAGAGAAATTGGCGTTCCGAGTATTGCGTGTAGTTAGGAAAAGAAACAGCCTACCCGGTGGTTTCCAATGGAGGCCAGCTACTGCATAATAATGTAGAACTCCAGTAAAACCCCTTTTTTCGTAGGTGCCGTCATTATTCCAAGAAATTGATGGTTTAGTGCTTTTTTCTTTCTTTTTAAGTGCAAACCTAACCATCTGGGAGGAATTTGACCACGGGCGATGATCACAGACCTTCACCTTTTCGAGTAAACAACGGTTTCTAATCGATTCTCAGATATAAAAATGTTATGATTCGCCCTTACTTATTAGTACAATATTCATTAATAAAAAGGCTGGATGGAATATTACAAACTACAATCAAATACTCAACTTTAGAAAAATAATCTTGCCAGAAGGGGATTCATAATCGGAGCGCCTGGCTTCCCATCATCCCAGCATTAGCAGTTAAATAATCTCTAAATTAATTTTTCTATTCATGGATGTATCCCTAATAATTATTACCGCTTCATGTGAGTTCTGTTGCGTAGACTTCACTATGGTCTTTCATTTCTACGTAGTAAATACGAATTACTAACTAAGAGTAGATTTAAATTCAATTTTGGAATATTTTTTTTAGAGTTTTGTCATACCTCTAAGCGTGAAAACGTGATAAATTGATGCAGATACGAAATTAAAAAATTCAGAAAAAAAAAAATATTCAGAAAAATATTCAATCAATATTGGGTTTTTTTTTTTTTTTTTTTTTTTTATTTAAATTTTAACGTCCATTTATTATTAACTACGAATTTTAGGACGGGTTATCTATAGGTTACCACCCTTTTCTAGCCAGGATAGGGGTGATGCCTTTTCTTTTTTCGAAAGAAATGCCACCGCCCCTAGTGGGAATCGAACCCACGACCTTGTGCACGGAGTGTTAAGTGCTCACGCCTTAACCCTCACGGCTACCGGGTCTCTTTTTTTTTCTTTTTTTTTTTCTTTTTTTTTATATTCTAAAAAAAAAAATGTTTCCACATGTTTGACATTCCTCAAAACTGGGAAAAGTTAAATTGTGTTTTTGGTGTGTATTACAACAAATAGTTGTATTGCAAACAAATATTATCAACATACGTGA
This sequence comes from Gonocerus acuteangulatus, assembly GCA_946811695.1. Lineage (NCBI taxonomy): Eukaryota > Metazoa > Arthropoda > Insecta > Hemiptera > Coreidae > Gonocerus > Gonocerus acuteangulatus. The sequence continues at coordinate 37,692,992 of OX328125.1, forward strand.
ACAGTTCTCCATTTTTTGTTAAACTAGGTACTTTAAATATTTCAAAACAGATGCTACAATAAGATGCCGCAGTTCCTGCTAGAAAATTCATTTTTTTTTTGTGAAATATTTTCTTGGGTTGTTTTAATTACTATCAAGTTTCCCAAGTTTATATATTTTAGGGATACGATAGGTTCACTATTCTTTCTAAAAGCATATTCTTAGATACTCCTAGAGTCCGGATGTTCCTTCTAAAGTAGTTTCCGAATCTACCGACTGGGAGTAGAGGGCTGACCCAAGCCACGACCCTTGAGAGAAAGAGAGACCAGATAAATAACAGTGAAAGCCCAGCTCCAACTCCGATTTCTTTATGGCTCCCAGCCCGCAACCTCTCCAACTTCTTTTCAGCACAACACAAAAGGGGGAGGGAGAAAATAAAATAAAAAAAAAGTGAGGCACCGCTTTTATGACTGGTGTGAAATTTTGAATTTTTTTCCCCTACTACTCAACGCGGAGGAGTCCTTTTATTTACATTTTTTTTGTGTTTCAGCCGCGACAATACAGGGAACGCCGTAACGGTGACATGCATATAAATAAACAACACATTCGCACGAAAATTCACAAAATATTTCTCTGGCCATGTTTCCCCGAAAGTATTTTCATGGAATCCATTTTTTACATCTTCATTTAATAATTTATTTTTACATCCGATTTTAATATATTATTTTCCTCCTGATATTGCATTGAAAATACAGCTTTTTAGATAAAACTTGAGGGCGATGGTTTTAGGGTAATCAAAAAAGTAAAACGTTGTCGTATCACTTATTGCTGTAAGTTATATGTAATACGTTATGAAAGATTTGTCTTATAAAAAACAACTCAGACAGTTTCGTTTTGTTGGTACCAGAGCACATGTGCACGCAATGTCCCCCCCGGGGCCACAGATGCCCGATTTTTAATGAATGAAATGAATGAAAAGTTTTATTCTTATTCCGGGACAGAAGTCCCATAGGAATAATTTTGAAATTACAAAATAATTGTGAATTTTACGTATAAACTTAAAAACTTATAAATGCTATCAGTATCTATATATAGTGTACAGCTTCAATATAGACTAGGTGTTGGGTAAACCTTGGAGGGATAGAAGGTGGTGGAAGAGTCGGGATTTAAAGGTTTCTAGGTTGGTAGAATGGCGGACAAACGAAGGCAAGGAATTCCTTAGCGAGGTGGCACGGGTGACGAATGATTTTTCGAATATTGCTGTTCGGTGGGAAGGAATATAAAGATCGGAAGGACGGGATCGGGTGTTACGGGAGTGAACCGAGGATTTAAATTTAAGAAGTTGAAAAATATAAGAAGGTCTACGGGATTGAATTACTTGGTAAAGGACTGAGCCGAGGAAGTACTGACGACGATAAAGAGGGAATAGCCAATTTAGCTCCTGGTAGAAATGTGATATGTGGGAGTCTCTGGGGATCCCGAGGATAAAACGAATGAAACAGTTCATGAGGCGTTTGAGTTTTGCCTCGAGATCGCCAGAAAGTCCACCGTACACCAAACAACCATAGTCAAACTGGGGGAATAATAGGGAGGTTACGAGGAGTTGACGGGTCTTTGTTGGCAGGAGATGGCGGGAGAGGTTGAGCTGTCTCAGGATAAATATGGACCGACGGGAAATTTGGGAATGATTTTTCCAGGAAAGGTTCTGATCAAATATGATCCCAAGATTTCTAACTGATTTACAATATTTCATAGGGATGCTGTTAAGGAAGAGGGCTGGATAAGGGGAAGTAGAACTTATGAGGGATTGGGAGCCTACAGCAATGGCATTGGATTTGTCTGGATTCAGGGAAAGCTTATTAGCTGCGGCCCAAGCATTGATGTTATTAAGATCTACTTGCAGCTTGTCTACAGCATCTCGTAGCAAAGAGGGCTTAAAGGATAGGTAGATTTGGGTATCGTCAGCGTAAAGATGGAACTTGGAATGAACTATGGAAAGAGGAATATCATTGATGTAAACAGAAAATAGAGTTGGGGATAACGAGGAGCCCTGGGGTACACCATGGGAAAGAGGAAGAGGGCTAGAAGGATTGCTGTCGGGGATGACCACGTATTGGGATCGATTGGATAGAAAGGATTGGAACCAGCTAATGGCACTGTTGGAAAAGGAAAGAGATTGGAGTTTGGTGAGGAGGATTTGATGGTCTACGGTATCAAATGCTTTTGAAAAATCTAGGAGAACTAGAATAGTGAGCTGTTGGTTATCTATGGCAGTTTAAATGTCATAGGTGATTTTTATGAGCGCTGATTGAGTGGAGTATGACGGACGGAAGCCAGACTGGAGAGGGTTAAGGAGATTATTTTGTTCAAGGTGGTTGGATACTTGAGATTGGACCAGGCGCTCTAAAGGTTTGGAAAGATTGGATAGAAGGGAGATAGGACGGATATCCTTCGGAGAGCAGGGGGTTTGATATTTTGTTAAGAGGGCGAACCAAGGCTGTTTTCCATTGAGAAGGAAAAGTCGAGTTTTGAAGGGAATAGTTGTATATGTGGAGAAGGATAGGAAGGATTGCGGGTAAGCAGGCCTTAATCAGTTTAACGGGAACAAAGTCTGGACCGTAGTCATTGGTTCGGGATTGAAATTAATAATTTTGGTGCAAATTAACAAAATTTTTAGGAGAAGAAGTAACACTTATCCATATTCACCTAAACGTAATCGAAATCTTCCATCCTCTAGGAATTTGTTTCAGAATAAGCGTATGCCGAAATATTAAAAATATAGACTTCCTCAAAAAATCTGACGTTTTCTCTTAACCGAATCTCAAATATTACTTGACTTCTTATCTTATGCCTTCAAAAGGTAACTCCGTGCATCTCATTAAAAACTGTTAGAGTTGTTCTTTCTTGTGAGTTATCATTTGTATCTCCAATTCTAATGTAACATATATTATGTAGTGATAAAACACCGATATTCATTTTGCAACACACGTCACTTACTTTTCTACGAAGGAATAACTTAAAAAAGGGCATTAGGTGTGATAATGTCCAATACACAGTATATAAAAAATAAAACTAAGAAGAAAAACAAGAACAGATTCTCATTGTTCAATAAACTCATTTATATAATCTCATAAAAATGTTAGTTATAACTGAAGAACATTGGAGTTCATTTTATCGTAAACTCTCAACTAAGTAATGGATGAATGTTAAATGGAATCCAGTACTTAAAGAGTAGACAAACACATTTCATGTTTTTCCAACTTCCCTTTTATTACTAAGAACAAGTCGTTTTAAAGGCTTTAACAAAGCTGGAATTAAGGGTTTCATGTTCTGCAAAAATATTAAATTAACGGACATGACGGTCGTTAATTTTAATAGTAGAACTTAACCTGATTCAACTGAAGCATCCCAATCTGAACACTCTGGTGTTGAAAATACGGATGGTTCTACTTCTGGTTGTGTGGTTAGCTTGTCCAATTCCAACCTATGGGGATGCGGTAAGGTGATTGGGTTTCTGAACATAAATATGTTTTAGCGGTGACTAAACTGAAAAAAAACTGTTACATAAAAGTGTCACAAAAAAGTGACCGCTGGGGATCGCGCATGCGCATTGGAAATGTACGAAAATTATGACTGTATGTTATAGATTACATTATATAGATTTATCGGGTGGACCTAGCGCTACAAAAAAGTGTCACAAGAAGGTGTCCGCTCGAGTTCGCGCATGAGCATTGGCATGCGCCACCAAGTCCCTGCTCCACCATAGATATTTAGGAAGAATGGTGACTTATAGATTGTCCGGCGCTAATGGCCTTCATGCAGATACGTGTATATATATATATATATATATATATATATATATATATACATGGACACTTGAAAAGGTATAGAATACACGTGATGTAAGAGATAGAGAGCTAGATACGGGAGTGTATGAGGGAGGCTGTAGAGCGAAGCACGTCCTCTCTAGGCAGGCCTTCAATCAAGTCTAGCCTCTGACGGAACCAGTATTGGAATTCTTCAATGAATCTCAAATCCGCATGCGCACTCACTCCCCAATATCCCAACAAATTGTAAGTTCCGGATCGTTCCTTGTGCAACCTACAAAAACTTGGCTTATCTCCACTACTAAGACCTTTACTGTATTGATTCAGATATCTCTCGTTTTCGAGGAGAGTGAAGTTCCAATCGGAGAAACCGTCAGCAAAAACCACAAACCAAGACCGGGGCACACTTTCGATTATGAGGAAACCTACGAAGAAGCCAGCCAAACCTTGAACCCTTAGTATATCATCAGCACGCTTCCACTTCCGAGGAAGACTGCGAAAAAGCAAACAAAGACCTGGACTGTTGATATATCACCAGCACACTTCCACTTCTGAGGAAGGCTGCAAAGAAGCAAACTAAGACCTGGACTGTTGATATATCACCAGCACACTTCCACTTCTGAGGAAGGCTGCGAAGAAGCAAACTAAGACCTGGACTGTTGATATATCACCAGCACACTTCCACTTCTAAGGAAGGCTGCAAAGAAGCAAACTAAGAACTGGACTGTTGATATATCACCAGCACACTTCTACTTCTGAGGAAGGCTGCGAAGAAGCAAACTTAAGACCTGGACTGTTGATATATCACCAGCACACTTCCACTTCTGAGGAAGGCTGCAAAGAAGCAAACTAAGACCTGGACTGTTGATATATCAAGAGCCCCATTCCTCTTCTGAGGAGGTTACGAACGCGCAAGTCAAAACCTGGACCGTTGGTATATAACAAGCAAGTTTACACTACTCAGTATAGCTGCAAAGAAGCAAACCAACACCTGGACCATTTTTATAGCAACAGCACACTTCCACTTCTGAAGATGGCTGCGAAGAATCAAGTTAAAACCCTGGCCGTTGGTGAATCACCGGCACACTTCAATTCTGAGAAAGGCTGCTAAGAAGCAAACGAAACTTGGACGTTGGTTTATCACCAGCACCCTTCCACTTCTGAGGAAGACTGCCAAGAAGTTAACCAAAACCTGTACGGTTGGTCATCTCAACACCATTTCTAACGGTAGCTGCGAAAAAGAGAACTAAAACGTCCTATAAAGGCAAATTTACTCAATTCTAAGTTTATCAGCGATCCATAGGAGCACTTCCGTTCTTATTAATTTGAAGTATCACTTGGAATTCAAAGTAAATCATTCTTAAAATAGTCCTTGACAAGTTATTTATCGTTGATCTATGCATAAAATCAAGAATCCATAAACGGTATGTGATGTTACTGAACATAACCGTATACGGAATAGCTTTTAGTATGATGTGAACTTGCGAGGCCATGAACATTAAATTAAGAGTTGAATTAAATTAAGGTCTGAAATTGAGGAGGGAACGGGTGGATGTCATTGGTTGTCAATCTGGTTGCTCCCACCGCATGGAATTACTACTGTGGTCAGCCATTGAAATAATGTGACCGCTGGATCTGATTTTGCAATATCTCTCTCCGACCGCCTCCCGACGTTATGACACGAATCATTATTCACATATTAATACTGATTCACAATTTACGTGGCTGGAATTTATTAATAACACATTTTTGACTTATTGAAAATTAAATGAGTTACATTTTCGATTTACTTGGTAATTAAAAAAAATTGACAACCATAATTTTTTTTGACAGAACAGGAATGCTGTTGTTTTTTGTGCTCTGTTGATAAACCAATTTGGCTAATTTTCATATACGTCTATATATTAGGTCCGGGTAATGCATAGCGTGTTTCGTTGCAATTAAACAAAAGCAATTCCATTATGGGCATAATTAATAAATTCAACTGGAAGGAGCCCTTTCCTGATTTACTGATTTGTTTTATGAATATATATTTTCACGTGTCCCAAAAAACAAAGAAATAAACATTTAAGTAATATTTGATGTTGAGAATGTATTACAAAAAATATATTTTATTAACAGTCGGAGTATTTGCATATTTTCTTTCAAACAAAAAAAAAAATGGTCCAAAACCGCGATAAGTGGAAAGTCAATTCAAAAAGGCCAAACTATTAAAAAGGCTTAAATTTCAATAGGACAAAGTCAGAAAATACAGTGTGTAAAATTGTTGGTTTCATTTTTCACCTTACTTTTCCCATAACATTCAATAAAAACATTAGTAGAAGGAAGCGCATTCAGATGGAGAGACAGACTTCTCTTTCTTTTGGGAACTATGGATTCCAAGTTTCGGACAAAGGGGCCTCCCCGCACATACGTATGAATTCCTATTTTTTTGTGAGCAGGTACTACTCACAAATTTAAAGGAGCAAAACTTTTGGTACTTATTAGTAGTATCGACGAATGTTTGAAGAAATGTTGCAAATATTCCTTCGTAAGAACATATATATACATACATATCCCAGAAAGTGAAATAAAATCGTCTTCCCACAATACTTTTTTATTATGCACAAGGCTTTGCAACAGATTCGTGCCATCATCAGTCCTAATAAGGAAATTAAGCATGCATTAATATTATGAATCTTGAACAATGGTACATTTTAAGGGCGATAGTATATAATAAAAAATGTAAAAACTTAATATTTTTGCCTAAATTCTTAAAATAATATTACTAATACAATTTAAAATTTTAGATTTTATAAAGGACTGATTCAAAAATATAAAAAACAACCCCACTTCCGGAAAACGTCAAAAATATATAAATATTTTAAAATTTGACCTTCCACCTATTTAAGTAATATATTGAAAGAAAAAAGGGCCACAATTTTATAATATTTTAAAATGTTGACCCGGTTACTTTGTATAAGCTATTATTTAAGATGACCTAAATTTTAAAAGGAAGGAAAAGACAAAATACAATTGTTTTTTTATTAATCTTGAGTGCCATAGATATCCAGAGTTTCTGGGCCAAATTATAGAGAAGGGATGAACTAAAGTTTCTAAAATGCTATAAACATAGATTATGAAGCCTTTAGTCCCGCTTTGGGGCAAGATACAATTTAACTTTGTTCCATTGGGTTATAAATCAGCTTGGCTCTTTGGCATTCCAATGAACATGTGGCAGATTGTTGGGGATTTTCTTGGCAGATATTCATACGGTTCATCAATATTGTCTAGGAGTTTTCACTTCATGCGGAGTTATAGTTATGGATGGTACAGATGTTATACAGTCTGCTATTATTGGGCAATATTTTCTAGGTAATGGAGAAAACCTAAGATATATATCGCTAGTTTTACAAAATTCTTTACCTTCTTTTAGGAGCGATAAAGTTGCACTACTTATAAGTTGATGTGTTACTTTTCTACAGTTTTCCATATATCCAAATTTTTCAAATGAAAAAACGTAAAAGATAATTGCCATAGCAAGTCAGATGAGAAGTGATCTCTGAACGGAAACAGAAGCCAATAAACACAAAAATATAATGCTTTTTTATTCCAAGGACATTAAAACTACAAAAGGACACGAAAATAATTGCTCTTAAAGCTAATTCCTAAAATTATTATATCCGACATCACATACAAACTAACAAGACACAATAGTTTTTTCGCCTTTTCTTCTGGTGCTTTAATGCTCTATCAAAAGTAAGGGGTTACTTTTCACCAAATTATTGTTGAAGGCGCATCCAAAAATGATGCTTTTATTTTAAGAAAACTGACCATATGAAATTCGAAACTACCTAATGGGAAAATATATTTTAAAAATGAGCAAATTTGGAAATTTATATACCTACAAGAATCGATTAAGCTTGTAACAAATTTGAGTGAATACTTGTGTGGTTTCCTTGCTGATTGAACACAGTTTACCTAGCTTTTGTAGGATGGGCTATCTGAGCTTTTCAACATTTATAAAATTTGAAAGTCTAATTATTGGGAATATAATGCAATTTTATTGGTAAAGCTCGTGATTTAGGTAACGAAAAGCAACTTAAAGCTACCAAGTTCTCATATTATTTTTATTTTATTTTACTTTAAGAGCTGCAAAGCAATGGTGATCTGCCCTAAAAGAATTGATATAAAATATAATAAATAAAATAATAAATTATAAGCTAAGGATCAGTAACAAAATTAAAGGGTATGGAAAATGAAATGAAGAAAAGAATAATAATAAAAAATAATAAAGAAATATAAAAGGAATTAATAAAATAAATAAATACAGAATTAAACTTATAATTTTAACGGTAATAATAAATAGTAATCATAATATTTGCGGAGTTGATATCTGAGGAACATTATCCTGAAATAAGAAACTTTGACTTGGGAGTTATGTGTGGTGTAATTATATTTTATTATATGTCTTTGTTGTCCTTAAGTATGTCAGTATGGTATCAATGTGGGGGCTCCTATCAGATAACAGTTCACTGAGGCTTCGAGGAATCTGTAAGTTGTCTCTTTTAAGGCAGTCTGTTAGTAAGTGTTTTACAGTTAAAGGCACATTGCATGCCTCACATAGTGGTTCGTCTTGTCTTGTGAAGAGGTACGAATGGGTGAGTCGTGTATGTCCGATTCTAAGTCGCGTTAGTATTACTTCGTCGCGTCTTGTCCTTAGTTCACCTGACGAATATGGCTGTATACTGCACTTTACTTCCCTGAGGTGTTTATCTTGTGTGCAGTAAGACGTTGCTTGCCATCTATTCAGTATAGTGTGTGTTATTTTTGTTTGTAAGTCTTGTGATGTAAGTAAGTACTGGTCAGGTGGTCGGCTAGTTGTAGCAAGTTTTGCCTGGTTGTCTGCTTTTGAAGTCTCTCCAAGGTTCTCATGTCCAGGAACCCACACCATTGTTACCATTGTGTGTGAGTCTTTTAGTCTTGATACTTCTTGTAAAAATTTTAAGTTCAGATATTAGAGACTGTGTGTTGTAAACTGTGAAACTCTGGTAAAAACCGAAACAGACAAGATTGTTTCAATGTTTTTTTTTTTTTTTTTTTTTTTTTTTTTTTTTTTTTCCGTTTGTTTTTGTTTAGGCACTCCTTTGACAAAGAGATCCCTACACCAATTGAAATCCTTCTCCTCAAAGAAAGAACAGGCTGTTAGGGCGGAAGGCTTTTTCTAATCACCTCTGATTGTGACTCGCCTCACAGGGCCTAAAGCAATGCAATTAAAATGTAAAGTTGCTTCGTGTCCTTTATCGACAGCTCAGTCATTTATCGATTAATTACGAACTATTCCATAATAATACTGCCATGATTTGTTGAGAACGTCAGAAGACGGTAAAAGTTATGCAGTTATCCGTATCGGCCATGTTAATTAAAATATAGGCATAATTTTGTCGTGATAAAACTGAAACATAAATTCGAAAATAATATTCAATGAGTGAATGCCCGAAACCAGCCCGAAGTGGGAGATGGATACGCCCGAGTGGAATACGTCCATGCGGCTATTATTAAGATGGGCCCTAATAATAATGAATGGGAATACAAACAAATGAAGAATAAGGAAACCATTCTTTCTATATGAAGGGGCCAGGTCAAAATAGAGCCAAGCAACATTTTTAACAAAACATAACTGTAGCTGCTACATGTTGGATATTATGTGGGACTATCTGTTGACATGGTTAGGGGCAACAAGATTAAATAGCATACAGAGCTTGTAGCCATATTTTAGTAGCATTTGCATCATAGACTGATAGTCCCACATAATATCCAACCTATAGCAGCTACAGTTAAGGTTTGTTAAAAATGTTGCTTGGCACTATTTTGCCCCGACCCCTTCATATATTCCTAGTTATTACATTAAAGAAATGCCTATATGTATTACTGTGAGTATGTTTATTTGCATGTGGCTGTGTGTGAGAATATTGTTCTTTCCATTGGTTTTGGATTTAGTCATGACGTGTTCCGGATAGAGGAGGTTTCTTGCTTACTCTCGATGTAAATATTTTCAATTTTAGCTCCTGATGAGGCACTAAAGGTGCGAAACTGGAATTAATGAATCATTCCTTTTAAATAAATTATTTTATAGTTAATATCTATGTAAAGAACTATTATTATTATTTTTATTTTTAGCTTTTTAATTTTGGCTTACTGCTCATTATGATAAATTAATCTAAATCTTTGGTATCCAATGTTGTAGGAGCTCTAAAGAATGAAACTATCCACTACAATTATTTTATTATTTATCATTATTTTTCGACGGATTTATATACATGAAATAGTTATGGACATAGGTTTTTCGAGCATAAGAAAGTCGAGTTGGCCCTATGTTTAATGTTTTTTATTTGTGCCCTGGATATTGCCTGAATAAAGAAAGAGCAAACTCAGATTCACCAGAAGTTTCAGAGGAGAGTTATATTCTCATAACCACCTGTTAGGAACCAAGTCACTTGTTTAAACAAAGCCCCCTCCAAAGGCTTAAAGCAAACGAATATAGTACATATGATATAGTAAGTGTGTTTTATTAATTTTCCATCGTAGTAAACATTTTAATTTATTTTTATTTTGCTGTTATTTTTAACGTGAAAGCTTTATTGAGAGGTTATTGTACCTTATAATCTCCAATATTAATTTAAGATTTTATGTTAATAATTTGGTAATTCTACAGAAAATAAACAATATTCCTGTAGTGAGTATCCCGGCCCTCTTCCAAGTCTAGAGGCTAGTGTATTGGATTATAATGAGGGTAATGTGGATTCGAGTCCCACCTGTAGGAGGTCGACTTTTTACAGCGATGGGTAGAGTACAGTCCTTGTGCAGAAGGCCGAGTATGGCAAACACCATTGGCCAGGTTCAGTAAAATCACATCATAAAAACGCCATACAAACAATTTATTATTATTATTGTAATGGTTTAAAAATAACTGAGGCCAGAAAGAGAAATTATTTTATTCAATTTTTTTATGGATATTAGCGTGTCAATATGGCGATAACTGACGTTTCAATATACATTTTGCTGACTTATTCATTTTTTATTTTTTATTTATTTTTTTTTTTTTTTTTAGAATAAAGATTGGATGTTATAATGAAGATCAGCAGTGGGTGAACATTTCTTCAACTAGAATCACTCCATAAAACCAAAGATCTAACACATAAGAAAAGATTACCTAAGAAGCCATCGAAATTGTGAAACATCACCAAAATTTCAATAGAGAATTTGGATATAGAGTAAATTATGTACACCCGTCACCCCGCGGAAGAAAATATTTAATTGGAAACACGTATTCAAAAGCGCGAGAAGGGCCGACCAATCAGAAATTGTGAAGGGCCACCTACGACTCCTTCGAGATATAAATTGAACCAGGACTGAAACTCATCATTATTCTCAAACAAAACCCAGGAGGATGCCACCAGAATGTCTGGTGAAACATTGTTTTTCACCACATCGACACAATGATAAGACACTAAAACATTAAGCGACTTGGACCTTGAAAAATTAGAAGTAATATTATTGTCTTACCACAGTAACTCATGAAGTGGCTCTGAAATGATTTCTAGTAATTACCTGAAAAAATAGAAAAACACATATATTATTAAATTTAATAAAAATCTTGATTCATAAAAAAAATATAATCTAACTTAATTGCATTAACTTATAAATATTAAATATGTCCCAAAGGAATCGATCCATTAAAATCGGTTATGTTCTATCATCGGTGCATCAATTTTTTTTTTTTTTTTTTTTTTTTTTTTTTTTTTTTTTTTTTTTTTTTTTTTTTTTTTTTTTTTTTTTTTTTTTTTTACGGCGCATCTACATCTAGGTCATTAGCGCCGACATCCAGGGTGCAGCGAGGAATTTTACCAGCGAGCCGAGGGATGATAAAATTCCTGCCGGAGGTTGGGAATCGAACCCACCATCTCCCGCTTATGAATCCAAGGCGCTAGCCGTTAGACCACGGGAGACCCCGGTGCATTAATGTCCATTTTTTGATTTAGAATTTACTGTAATAGCTTATAGTCATCATTATTATATTATTTTGACGGCGTATCAACTATTGGGAATTAGCTTCAGGCTCTCTATAGGTTAACACTCTTTTATATTACGAACGGCGGTCACCCATCCATGTACTGGCTGTTCCCAAAATGTCGTTCATCGGAAGGAAAACGGTCCATTCTGCGTGGTATAGCCGTTGGATAATTATTGTCACTGAAAAAATTTATAATCATGTAACTTTTTATTTTTATTTTCTTCTGTTTTTGGAGTCAATAGTTTTGCGTTGAACCATTATTATTCATATAATTAATATTATGGTGAGATTTATGTATGTTATTTTTTCATTCGGTGTGAAACAAGCAGTAAAAGGAATACATATTTTTGATGCCTGCCTACAATAGCTAAATAATGCAAAGCGAAGAAAATAGAGTTGTTCTAATTTGAATAAAACAAGAAACACAATGTGGAGGACAGGAGTAGATTTCATTTCAAATAAGTGTCGATAACTTGTTAAATGACGATTGTAGATTCAATCGACACTGGAACTCATAAAGAATTAAATGTGCTCATTCATTCCCACTTGCCAGCAATCCAGCTATTAAAGCTTGTGGATTGGGAATTTCTTGTTCCCGACCTGACTGCTTGATAAATAATTCTACTCGGAATGTCTGTGAAATGTCAACCGAAGGACAATCATTCATCTGACATTTAATGCTTTAAATTGAAAATGATTAAGTTTAGCTCCTAATTCCTGAGGGGACGAAACGTTAGCGGCAGTTCTAGAAATCTGTTTGATTTGTATGAATTATGAACATTTTCTAGAAATGAGCTGGGCTAAATATGGATCCAGGCTATGACACGGTTTAATTTTATATTATGGGTTGAGGAAAACTAGTTTCGCTCCCTTGTACCGAGAAATATGACGATAACCGTTTCTTGGCAGGAAATCAATTCCACCATTTTCAATAAGTAATACGAGGCGTTGGATCAGAAGAAAACGTGTTTTTTTTGTCAGCATCTTTGAGAGTTCTTTGTATAAAGTCCGAATCGCAGGAACTGCGTCACCTTAGCGCGGTTCAGTTTTTATCCTTAGTTTCATTTGGGAAGATTGAAATAGAAACCGTTATTATTTTGGTTCAACCTTTCCCCCGTAAACAAAGGGCCCGTTACTAAGGGGCAGCGTACCCTTATCCCTGGAATCCACCCACCACTGGTTGGCCAACCCCACTACTACAAATAATTATTTCAAATATCAAAACAAATATCAAAATGTTTCTAATTTTCTTGATTTCGTCTACAGTAATACTAATTCTATAAATAAATGCAATTAAAAAAAACAACAACCCTTTAAAATGTGAGCTAAACAACTACGAAAACCCGGTCAAAAGAACAAAACAAACACATTTGAAGTTTTAAGCACTTATTTCTCCGATTGACAATGGCTAATCATAAATTTCTTTAGAATCTTTTTTGTAGAGAATTTAGTAAGCTTTCGAATGGTAAACTTCTGCTTCCCAAGATTCTCAACCGTTTTAGAGACATTAAGGAAAATTTACAAAGTTACCAAAACTTTTCATGTCTGTTCATAAAATATTTTATTCTAACCCTTCCTTAACTCCAAACGTAACCAAAATTTCAACATATTAGTTTTGTTGAAAGTTGAACATGCAGAAAATGTTTCGACTGAATCCCATGATTCTAAGTACCCAAACCAAAAACGGTATTCAACAACTATTTTTCCAATTTTCTCGAAAACGGTTAAAGCTATCGCCTTGAAAATGGTTTCATTCGTTTTCTTTGACCAAGAAGCCTATAAAACGAGTACTTACAAGCATATGAACTCAAAAACGTAAGCGTTACGATTTTTTTGCGCGAATTTCGCCCCAAACGCCATCTTCCAGTGGGCGGATTTTGCTGGTTGACGAACTTGACCTTTCAAATTGGACGACGGATTTTTGTACCAAATTTCATCAAAATCGGACCATTAGGGAAGCCAGAAATGAGCGAACAGACATTATATATATATATATATATATATATATATATATATATATATATATATACAAATTTGAAACACCGTTATTCGGTCTCTAGGGGTTCTGAAACGCGAAATTTTCTAGTCGGCACTTCCGGATTATTTCATGAGATCAACCTTATAAGCGGGGTTCCTCTCTATGAAGGGAGGGAGGAACCGCGCTAAAAGTTCTTGAAGCATTATTTCCATAAAGTTAGTATATCAAATGTAGAGGAAGGTACTAAAGTAGAACCGTTTTTCCCTCCCTTCACATGGGTAAAAGGTTGTAAAGGATTTCTATTTGCAGAGCTCAACAGACAAACTAACTATGTTAGGCATTCGTTGTCCACTATGGATGGCACATGGACTTTTAAATTAAATATAGGAATTGCTGGATGAGGAAATTGGTGCTCATAGCTTTGAAAAAACGTCTAAAATTTCCAAAGATGTTTTATTTTACTCAATGCGTTTTCGTGGATCTAGTCCTATTTTCAAGGCCCATGCAAAGCTGTGCATTGCTCCTAGACTCTTTGCATCTGCTTTGAAAATCGGGCCCCTGAAAAGTCCCTGAAAATTTTCTGCATAAAAAAAAACAAACCATCTGTGGGAATTTTGGGCACGTTTATTCATCAATATGTTACTTTTAAATAGTCCATAGTTTATTTTTACATCTGACACCCAATTTATTTAAGTATACTACATTTCCAAGCAACATTTATTAGAACCACGTTCTAGAACTCCCTTCTATTTTGATATTACAAGGCAACATTTAATTTTTCCTTTTAATAATTATAGAACTTATCTTTCGTAATCTTTGACACTTGTCTGCGAGTTACCAGAAATTGACATCAACCACTTTGCATTTGTATTAAAAATGTTCAGACCTCTAATATTCTAATTACATTTCAAACTATATGCAGTAATGTTTCTTAAGTATTACCATATATAGAGCCGAAACAAGTAATATTACTTAGAGATGTAAAATTTCATATTACCGTATACAAATTATACAATGAAAAAATCACTCTTCATCCTCCACGAGGGAAAATTGAAAAAAAGGATAAAAATGCTCCAGCATGAAATTAAACCGCGCTGTACTCGAGACATCATTTTTCGACCCTTGTCGTTTTAAAAACCTAGAAGAGACACACTGAAAATATATTTTTCAAAAATTACCCGAAATTTCATCAATAGATTTCTATAGAAAGTAGGTTGAAGACCTTCTGCCTATTTAATATAGAAAGTTACTACTATAGGTATCAGTGAGAATATGAAGAAGCCATTGTAGAAAATTATGTCAACTTTTAAGAATTATAATTGACAATTGCAGGAGCCACAAGCGGCCTGTTGTAGCGTACCTACAATCCAGACAAAAGGTGGGTTGTCGTATTTTACCATATTAATGCCATAATCAAACAATTTCGCCATCAACCTCGACTGAATGAGAAAAAAAATGTCGTGCATCTTAAAGTGAAGGAATTTGTCCTAAAGGGTCCTAAAGAAGTAGCCAACCTTGAAGGGGCTTTATCCTAAAAAGACCCATGAAGTATGGTCAAAAGGAATGATGATGTTCACCAAGTTGTGGACACGCTGTCATCGAACAAGGAGACACTCTTCCTTGTCTGGGCTCGGGGAATCTAAAGGAGAATGGCAAACATTATCGGGCTGAATAAACACGGTTACACACAGCTCTTCCTAGCTATACAAGCCGTTTTACCATCAAACATACTTTCGACTCTTACAAACCATATAAATATTATGAAAACGGTAGGAAAGGTACATAGACTTAGAATGTGATGAATATTGTCTGTAGTGGCCAACTATTTATTTTATGTTTTATCGGCTGCTATGTATTAGTAATGCAGTCAAGACCAGAATCGAGAGAGCTGGCTCCCAATTATTTTTATTGGTTTATCACAACATATGGAAAACCTAAAACGACTTACAAATAGTTCCTTTAGAATGATTACATTCGAGCATACTCTCTCGATGAATCTTTTGTACTATTTTTACAAAACCAATGTCAAAATGAGCATACCAAGTCCAAGAGGCCGGTTAGAATCCCGATTGCCGCAGTTGTATCAGCGAAAGGCTCGCAAAGAATTTCCTTCTCTCTAGTGGGCATTTGGAAAGGATAGCATCCGCAAATATATATATATATATATATATATATATATATATATATATGTGTGTGTGTGTGTGTATATAATACTGATTCAACTAGAAGATATCAGGTTTTTGTTCTCCAAAAACTAAATTACTAAATCGTGTA
This sequence comes from Gonocerus acuteangulatus, assembly GCA_946811695.1. NCBI lineage: Eukaryota > Metazoa > Arthropoda > Insecta > Hemiptera > Coreidae > Gonocerus > Gonocerus acuteangulatus. The sequence continues at coordinate 37,709,103 of OX328125.1, forward strand.
TCATCTTAAACGCTCTTTCGTATTCTTAGACCGCATAAAAAAAACGTTAACGACGCTAATTTCCATATCAATGGACTACGTTATGTCCATATCAATAGACTTTTAATTATATGAATGTAAACTTGAATTTAATAGAAAAATATATTTTTATTCTTTTTTTTATTTATTTTTTTACGGCGCATCTGCTTCCAGGCCATTAGCACCGTTTGTCATCTCTATGATCTCTAATTTACACGATCCACCAATTTCTACAATATCTCATTATCTTTTACCTTTCAGACTGGACAGGAACCAATATCGTATCTTTTTATTTTGACTTTGTTTCCCTTTTGAATCTATTTATATTACTGTTATTCTGGTTGTAGAAATATCTATAAAAGTTGACTTGTTCTTTCTCTAATCAAAAATGACCTTTCACTATATTTGATTTCAGGTCACCTTTTAAATCTCAGGTCTTGAAAATTACAGCTCTTTATCTTGTAGGTATTCTAAAATTTACTTTAGTCATTAAGAGGTTCTTCTCATCGAGCACGCTGTAAATATTTATCTTTAATGTACTCTAATATTCATGATAAAATGATGAAGAAAGATTTTTTTTTTTAGAACAAGAGATAATTAAAAACTAATAGAAAAGATAAATCAGGATTGCCCTAAGAATTATCCATCAAAATAGATAATGCTCCAATTGAAACAAATTAGAATTCCAAGATTGAGGACAGAATTATTTTCATAATTTACGGTAATTAAAAAGAGGCTAATGACATTAATTTAAAATAACTAAGAATTGAACTGAAGTATAATTAGTGGTGAAATAATAAGAGAGTTTCAGAAATATCAGTGACCGCCAGTTCACTTTATCGATTTCGAGCAGTGGATCTACAGGTCAGTGTTGACTGGGAGATGTTTTTAGTAGAACCTAAGGCGCATAAAATTATTATTAGATTGATAAATATGGAATAGGAATCAATTTTTTGTTATTGCGAATGCTACAACTGGTAAACATAACCAACATTTGTCTCTGGATAGGGATTAAAGGCTGACGAAACGGCTTCCTGGGAGCCATTAAAAATTGTTTACCGTACAAAACTATTGATCACGAAATTGCTATTATTAATATAGAAGGTTCGTAAGATATTAATGAAGTAATTCATAGGAACAATTGGAAGTTGGCCCGGTCATCGCCCGTTAAATAATAGGCCTCGCAAAAATACTTCTGCAACTTTGGCCAAAATTTTAATGAGTTATTAAAAATCAGAACTAGATATAATCTGCAATGAGTAAAATATTGAACAATTTGAAGCTTTACAACTTCATGTATAAAATATCTACTTGCTAGCAATTGAGGAAAACCCTATGACATTCTCCTTAAGGTTTATAGTTTTGCCAAATTTATTTAGGTATTATAGCACTCTAACTTCTCGTGTACGTGAACAAGAAATGTTAATTTTCTCAGTAGACCATTACTTTATAATATTTATATATTAAATTTAGAATTAAAACGAACATAATCCACCACTAGTTTATATTTTGGTAACCTACTTGTAAAAGGTAAACTGAACAGCTCTACAATGATGGTCTATGTATATTTGTTTCAATTTACTGGAGATTAAAAGCAGCTAGGGGTCTCCCGTGGTCTAGTGGCTAGAGCCTTGGATTTATAAGCGGGAGATGGTGGGTTCGAGTCCCACCTCCGGCAGGAATTTTCTCATCTCAGGGCTCGCTGGGAAAATTCATCGCTGCATCCTGGATGTCGGCGCTAATGACCTAGATGTAGATGCGCCGTAAAAAAAAATAAATAAAAAAAATAATTAAAAGCAGGTGTAAGTAGAATCACACCTTCTTTGACTGAATATAACATAGAGCGTTGTTCCGTCAAACTATTAATAGAAATTATGGATTTTACTCTACAAACATACAATAGATTGTATGTTCCACGATAAACGCAAAAATACCGATGTCCGATAACGGTGGTTTAAATATTTTGCACCAAATATATGAATCGCAATAAAATGGTTCCAATTAAAAAATGTATTAGCAATACAATTAGAGCATATCTATATCCTTTATAAAATAAACAAAATACTAATTCTGGTTTAACTTTCATTTTCAGGGCCATTAAATAAGTTTTAAATTATAATATTTAGATTAAGCTCGGAGAATCATTTAAATAAACGAAAATCCGAGATTTATAGAATAGTACGTTTTTTGTGCGTTATCGAAAATAAAACGTGCCAAGTAAACGGATGAACTTTTCTTAAATTTTTTCATTGGACAAATTTGTTTTTTTTTTTTTTTTTTTTTTTTTTTTTTTTTTTTTTTTTTTAAGAACAAGGTCTACTAGTTCTCCTATTATTCTTGACCATCGGTTTTTCGTAAGCCTCGCCCAAATAAGTATTTTCCTTTAACGAGTGAAATAATGGTTTGGCTTCGACTAGGAGAACGTCTGATTTTCAGACAAATCTCGGCAAGCTATTTGGCAACCTTAGCACATAAACTGTTATTGTGATATTCCTCCATCAACTAGGCATTTAGGGCTGAAGAAGTCTGCCAAAGAGCATGCTAAAACGTTCCAAATATAGATTTTTCTGAAAACATGACGTTTTGTCTTAGCCGAATCCCAAACATTCATTGATTTCTTATCTGCGCAATGACTAACTATCTCCATCTCATTATTTGAATTTCGTTGGATAATGTGTATTTACTTCGATTTTATCTATGCAGCAATTAGTTACCCTATTGAAGGACCAATTGTTTAAAATGTTACTAAGTCATTTTAATTGGTTTAAGTATTTTTTCGTTTAATTTATTTGATTTACTGCGTTCAGGATCTAATTTAAAATAAAAGGTTTTTTCAGTTAAAATAAAATCAATAATTAATTCCATGAGTGTTCAAGTAAATCGAAACAGACAGCTGCAGTTGATCAAAAAATTATCTTCAGATGATTAATTAATATTAAGAAGAGCCATTATTCAAAGTAACGTCTAGATAAAGAGTGTAATATATGGCCAAGAATTTGTTCCAATCATTGAAGAGGATAAGGCCTCTTCAAGTACATTACTCCCATCAAGATGATGAAGTGATCCGGATGGCGACCAGGAGTGTGTTGTCTTATTTTCACCCAAGATAGATAGGTTTCTATTCATAGCCGTATCAGGACTACCAGTTGATGATAAGTAACATTTACTGGACAACAGTTTTAAGGGTTAATAATACCCTTATGTAATAATACCTCGTGTGGCCAAAATCAAAGACATTTTGTGCTATTTATAAATAACAAATGGGCGCGAGGTTAGCTCAGTGGTAGAGCACAGGACTAATAAGTTGGAGGCCTCCCTCACCGTCCCTAGGCCAACCCAGCCTTTAATTAATTAATAATGGGTACCTTGGTTGGTGCTAAAGACTCCAGCAGTCGAAGCAGCCAAGGGGAAAATCAGATCAGGCGGCCGTAGCATAGTACTGACCACTGTATCTCCCTAGTGTGCCGTATGGTTTTTTTATAAATAACAAATAAATTAATATTTCTAAATTCTTTATGTAATAAGTTTTATATGGGATGATAAAGGAACGAAAACTTTTTTTTAAATTCTTCTAAAACAAAATGGCGGAGATGTGTCCACGAGACGAACCCCATTTTTTTACCCTATTTTTTCACTGACGATAGTCTGCAGGCGGCAATTTTGAATCTAGACCAAAACTCTAAAACCATTTTGAAAGAAGATGGTTTAAATCTAGTAAAGTACGTAGGATTTTTAAAAATATTAATTTTTTCGAAAATGGTGAACGATGCTTCATTTTCTGTAAAAACAATCCGTCAATAATCGTTCATAAAACGTAATAAATCAAGGAATGGAAATATACTACGAACTGGTACAACGATAGTTAGCTGTTGTAGTGATACGAAGATAAGGGGGGGAGGGAGGAAGACCTCGAAGAAACTTAAGTAACCATGGTTGAATGTATGAGGGACAGCAACTACACAGGGGGTTTTATAGTTATGATAGGGGGGGTCTTCCTCCCTCCCCCCCCCTTAGGCATTCTCTAGTGGTACGTATCTATATATTTATTATTATAAATTGTATTCACTTTTGACGTTTTTTTCTCCAAGCCGAATCCCAACCATACCTTATCTTCGTAATACTACGAACTTTACGAGTAAATATCATTAGGAATCAGGTGAAATTTGAAGTTGATCGGATGGAAATTGAAACCGTTGTCTAGCGTATCGTTTTTTTTGTTTTATTTTTAGGAGGGGTGGGTGGGTCGAAGATGAAACAATGTTTTTAATAATTTTTATATAGGCATTATGGAAGAATGCCTTTTCACAATTGCGTTTAAGTTTTATGCGTTTTTCTCGAAAATGAAGCAAAAACGAGATATATGCCAAAGGTAGTTTTTCTTTTTTCTTCTTCTTCTGCATCGATTCCCGAAGTTTGGCTGATTTTTGGGAGACACCCTGTATATATATATATATATATATATATATATATATATATATATATATATAATATATATATGTATATATATATATATATATATATATATATATATATATATATATATATATATATATATATTGTTCTGCTGAATATCTGCGTTACTTACAAAAGCCTTTTTCTCATGTCTTCGGCTGGAACGAAGGTAATTTTTCGTTCTTAAGATTAATTATCCTCTTATCTATTTGAGTGTACCAAGTCCATTGTTCTCAGTTCTTGGACCGCAATGCCAAATGAAAAGCCAACACATTACGGCCGATGGAACCCAGCGAAGAGGCATTAGCGTGTTTACGAAAGCACCTGAACAAACAGGACTCTCCTATTTGGAGAGAGGATAGCCATCCAGCACCGGACCGACGCGGAATGACAGAGGGGTTGATGTGTTCGGTAACGAGCGAGTAAGTGCGGTAAGCCCTCATGGAGCGGAAATTAAGCCTAACTCTACCAGGCGTTGTCATCAGAGCGATGGTTCCGATAAAACCCCTTAACACCCCAAATGTCGACGCTTTTGAATTTTTCCCCACTCATCAATACTCAAGAAATTAGAATATTAACCTTAGGATGATATTTAGCATTCTTAGCTATTTTAAATGAATATTTTGTTATTTATTAGGGTGCATCGTCGTCTGTCATCTAAACATCTATTGTCTAAACATTTATCGTCTGTATCTCTTTATAAAGATTAACAGTGAACGAGGCTAAAAATGAAACTTGACAAATATGCATATGGTTTTAATTTTTCTTTTTGAAAAATATGTTCACATATTTCTTAACGATTATTTCCGATAAGATAATTATTTATAGTTTGTCTGAAGAAAACATAAAATTGTAGTTTAGCTGATTAACTTCCCAAAAATACATTGGGTAAATTCTTGTGGATATTTATCAAATTAAAATGGAATCGGCCATATTTATTTAGTAGAGCTATTGACACATAAGTTGTTTGCAAGGAATGCAAAGTTGTTGGCCCCTTTTGATTAATGTCCGCCGGGATTTGGCAGGTGGAAATACAACAAGCGTTCCGCCTCCATGTTTTCCAATCAACTTGAACTTAATTGAAGGATAATATTGGTCCAGGGCCTTTCCTGTGTGCAACGATGAAGCTAAATTGTCTTCCACTAATCAAAACCTAATCTACTACAAAGAGGTGAAAGACAATTAGACGGTCGAATTGGTATAATTTTTTTTTTGTTATTTAAATACTACTAATCATTGGAAAGGTTTTCAGAAAAAAAGAAAAACATGGATTTCCAAATACTCTAAAGAAAAATAAATCAAATTCAAAAAAGGGATCTATATTTGTATTTCTTTGGCGAAAATACAATTTGCACAGGGATAAGTTCTGACTTGGTGATGAGTTTACTTAAAGCACTCTTTTCAGCAAAGTGGTCAGTTTAAGCCAGACACCTTAGGATGTGCTTAAATTGACTCATGTGGATACAAAATAAATAAGAATAATTATACTCTTGTGTATTTGATAATGGACTAATTTTTGCAAAATTCCATTCTCTCTTTAGTTCGCGACGATGCAAATGTCGATGGTAGGTGCACATCAATGATTTTAATTCACATTAAAGCCTCCTAGTACCTAGAATTATACGAATAAACTCGCCTAATCATTTATTAACGGTAGAGCGTTATTCTAAGTTTAATACGGAAAGAAAGAAAAAAATCAGACGCTATCATGTTAGGCCAAGCGCTTTCAGAATCAACTAGTTAAGATGGGTGAAGATTTGGAGAAGTTTTGAACAATTCTTTCACCAGTGCAACCTCAAAAGTTCCACCGTAGCCATGTTTTTTTTTTTAATATATGTTTTATAAGAATTTTAGTTTTCCTCAATACAGTGGACGATGAAATAAATTTTCTGGAGTACATGAAATCAATATATTGGTCCACGGAGGATGTAACATGTACGTTCATCTCTCGGTCTAATTTTCACTTCATCAACCCCGAACTAATTACCGCTAAATCCTGAAAGCATGCTACGAAAGCGTGCTGTCAATCGGGGATCAGAGAGAAGAACAGGACTCGTGTGTCGGCCATGTTATTCAATGTATGGAGGCAAACATCCGAAAGGCCCTAGGGATACAGGGACGCGTGAACACTACATCCATGTGAAAGGCACACAAAACACTGCACGGCATACTGTTGCCAGCACATTCATCAACAAAGACACTAACTACTCCAGCTGATCGGCCTCTCTAATCTACATATTCATTACCTTCTACTCCTATCTGTATTCGAACCTAACAATTATCCGTATCTTGATTAAGGGAATGCGGCTCTTTTTTAAAGGACTTGTAAACAAATCTTGCTGTAATTAACTCACGAGAGATCTTACAAACTAAATGTTTTTCGCTATTCTTTGAATAATTTTTTGAGGAAAAGTTAGAAAAATAAATTGTTCAGGCAAACTAATAGTAATAAGTTCTAATTAATGTATGTTCTTAGTTTATCAAATACCTCCTTAATGATTTCCAGATACCTGGTTATAAAAATTTGATACTACACCCCCAGGCAAGGCGGTAAGCCCATAATAAACTACCCCCCCCTGAAATTTTTGTCTAGAGCCGTCTATTTACACTTTCAATTAATATGTCTGTTCACAGGTGACGAGAAGTCAGATATACGGTTCTTGACATTACTGCACTCGATACTCGTCAGAATGACAGCTCAGAAGCACTATTTGTCTTTTTTCTAAATGACCTAATATCTCAAATCTTGAAAAATAAACGCCTCTTCAATGTACATAAAAATTTGAAACAAGATCGTTCTTAAAATTCAGTTGTTTAAACATTCAGTTCATAACGATAATACGTTTTAACAAGAACTTTTGTAAAGTTTGTAAAATTTTGTAAGCCTCTAAAAGCAAATATACAGAATTAACAAAGAGAATAATGTAAACAGTAAAACACATGTAAATGCGACAATACAACTGAACAGACTTACGACCATCTCCTGCTTGACTGTACATTACTGGACGGACCCAGGACAAAACTAATTAAGGACATTACCTTACACGACGGAACTTGGCCCACTGACAAACCTGACTTACTACTTACATATTTTAAGGAATTTGATGCATTTATTAAACAACTGGACCTAAAAAATATCAATGAACTCATCTGAATGCCCACATATGTACTATGTTATTTACATATGTATATAATTTTGTTTATTTACATTTTTTTTTTTTATTAGTTTTCGTTTTATTTTTATTATTGTCATTTAATTTCAGTATTCATACTAATTGTAAAAGAATTCATTATTTGATGTATATACCTAATCAAAATACGTGTAATATCCAGAAAGGATGGCATACGTAGATAAATAAACTTCCACGCTGAAGGGTTACTCCAACGTGGAAAACATGAATGTAAACAGTAAAAAATTATATTGGAACAAGAAAATCGGTTATAAAAAATTTGATATGTGCATATTAAGTAACAAATACATTTTTTTAGGCAAATAAACACTAATTTTACCAAGAATATAGTTAAGAGTAAAAAAACGAATTATCGGAGGGCCCAAGTGAAATTCCACACATACGAAAAAGCAGAGAGATAAAGATATTTTCAATAATAAATTATTATTATTATTCTGACAGTATTCTGAGATTATTTGATTAAAAGCAACATTCTGATAAAGTAACGTCTGTGTTGATGATCTAACGATATGCATTCATTATGTTTACATAGGCGAAATAACAACAAGATGGGATATGAGACATTCAAATCTGAACCACAAATCAAGTAAAAACATGGCTATGATATATAATCAACAAAATTCAGAACAAAAGTCTCCTGAGGATAAAGATAGAATAAATCCAGAGCGTAGCACTGATGGAAAAGCTCAGCTAAAGCCTGTTTAATGGGGAGAGGACTTTTAACGGGGCCGCCCATTAAAAGGTCTCCCATAAAGTCCGCGGTTGTGTATAAAGTTGAAATGAATGAAAAAGTTTCGGGCCCAGATTGCTCCCTGGAGGACACTGACGGAGTAACTGGAGGCTGCTTTTTGATGAATGATCCTACAGAGTTCAAAACATACGCCCAATATAGCTAGCAGACCTTTAATGTTTTTTTGACGTACATTATAAATGAGTAATTAACAAAAGTAATATTTATCCATACAAAATTTTTTAATTTTTATTAAATATCAAAGCAATATTGTAACAATTATTATACACAATGTGTGTAAAAAAAAAAGTTCTATTAAATAATCAAATTAATAAGTTGACTTATTATAGATTGACTGCACACAATCAAAATGTTCGCGCACACAAATAAGAAAAACATTCGCCGATTTAGATAATGTAACTACACAGGTTATTTGTATCAACCTTTTCTCCATTCAAGTAACATAATATCTTAATTACATTTAACCTTTATTTTTCTTATTTATGCAGTTTCCCGTTTCATTATATTGTATGAGTGTCCCGCTTCAATGGCGATTACACAGAGAAAATAATCCTCTGAACTAAGTTATTCTAGGTAATCAGCATAGTTATTGTTGTTTTATACAGAGTGTCCAAGTTATGTGTCCACCCCCTTTTCCTTCTAGAGTTGTTGGAATTTTGAAATGAAACTTGGTAGGTCTTAGTTATGTTGCATGAGGTTACTTTTGAAGGTTTAGTTGACTTTGTAACATTCTCCAGCGCATCTAACTCTTGATTTTCCAATGGCGGCAGGTATTTTTTATGACGAATTCTGATAGAAAATTTAATTTTAAGACTAATTTATTCCGAGACATCTTTTGAACCGACGCACCGTTTGCGCGTAAAACGCTAAAAAACTGAAAACTATTTATCACTGAAACCAAGCCTTGTACGTAAAAACACCTCAATGTAAACGTTGTAGCCTATTAATTTTCCTTTCAGATAGTGCTGAGATCAAAGTTGTAGATTAAATATTTAACGGGGTATTATGAATGAAAACAAAGGCAAATTTTTTTTTTTTTAGTTTTATGATATAATAATTTCATATGGAAAAATAAATTTATTCTGTTCTGTTTTATAATAATTTTTATATACTTTTTTTTCATAAAGTAAATAAGTACTTTTTTTTTTATCGTTTATGTCAGCTACTTTTTTTTCTATTCATATCGATTTTCTGAATTGTTACTTTTTAAAACTTTTAAGGTATATTTTTCATTCATAATATCCCGTTAAATATTAAACCTACAACTTTGATCTTGGTATCACCTGAAAGGAAAATTAATAGGCTACGACGTTTGTATCGAGGTGTTTTTACGTAAAAGGCTTGGTTTCAGTGATACATAGGAATGTGTCTACAAAGGGCGATATTTTTCAGTTTTTTGCGTTTTACGCGCAAACGGTGCGTCGGATCAAAAGATGTTTCAGAATAAATTAGCCTTAAAATTAAATTTTCTATCAGAATTCGTCATAAAAAATACCTGCCGCCATTAGAAAATCAAGAGTTAGATGCGCTGGAGAATGTTACAAAGTCAACTAAACCTTTAAAAGAAACTTCAGGCAACATAACTAAGACCTACCAAGTTTCGTTTCGAAATTCCAACACCTCTAGGAGGAAAAGGGGGTGGACACATATACTGGGACACTCTGTATAAGTGTGCGTAGTTATGTAATTTATTAGATGAAGGATTCAACCTCAAATAGTGCTTAGTATCGATGGAAATATAATATTTTTTTAAGTCAACAGTGCAGACCAGCATCAAATAAAGTTGTGGAATTCTGTGTTCTTGAGGTAAGTTAGTATAGTGTTGATGAACTGGCTAACATTACCGAGAAGTTCTTGCATATCATTCGGGATATACTACTTCTTCAGTAAATGTTTGATCGCAAAGTCTGTGTTACATATACTGCATATGTGTCTGAGATGACTCGTCATAAATAGTTGGTGTTTCATAATAGCAGCTTAGTTACTGACAACGAGTTGTCTCTTTCACACCTTCACTGTCTTACTAAATCTTTGCTACCACATAGGCTAAGTAATGAAAGCAGACAAGACTCAAAAGTGCAGGCTTCAGAGCACTGTAAACCGTAACTTCGACCTCGATGCTGATATGCTGATATAATACTTTTTGTCACCAGTTTGCGAAATTCAGAGAATATTTTTTGAAATAAAGTGAATATGATAACAAAAAAAATATGTATGTACTATGATTTCAATACTTTTACTACAAGGAACATTCTATTAAAGAAATTAAATTATTAAGCCAGACTAAGAAAAACCTTTAGGTTTAAATTATAATATAATCAAGCTTCTTTGACTATTGTACACATAATTTAAATATCGAAATTTTCTTCATGTAAATATGATAAATTTCCTTATGGCTCAGGCTTTCTATATTTTACACTTGTTTTACATATTCATCTCGGGTCAAAGGAAGAATTAATTTTAGTCAAAAGGGACTTTTAAGTCAATTTTTCGTAGAGATGTTTCTAGCAAATATGTTTCTACTCAGTGATTTTTTTTTTAAATTGCAACACAGAAAATAGCAAAAAAATTGGCAAAAAGTAAAGATATTTATGAAGGTAACATGGTTCTCATTTCAGGACAGTCATTTTATTGTTCTGAAATGATTGAATCCAATTGAGAGTCATATAGAAATGTTTTAACATAACTTAACTTACACAAATCAAGGAAATTTCTGACAGTCACAACTGAATGTTTTCCTTCATCTAAATAGAATCATTACAAACTCAAGATTGGTTAATTTAATTGCATTTGTAAAAATTCACATATAATAAAACGATTTCCTAAAAATTCAGCATTTAATTTACTTGCACATTTTTTATGGTTTTCATTTAGCAACGAAAAATGGGGTCTTAGGCGTAAGGTTATTTTTATTTGAGGTCAAGCAATGCGTTCACCAAATACCTTTGAGCAGAATGTAGGTAGGCACATCTTATAAGTTTTAAATTTACTATTGCTGTATAAGGTGCACTAAACGTTTACACAGCGTCCGCAACATAATAATTGAGAAAAATATCATTGACCGTTGAGAACAAGAAGTCTGACATCATGCGCCGAAAAGATTTCGTTAATCGTGGTTAGGTGGTATAGTAAATAAAACTTCATTTTATAATAAAAATGAGTCGTATTTTTGCCGACGTTTAAAGAAATGTAGAATCAGGCTCATTCAACTATTTTGTCTTTAAAAAATGTAGTTTTCTTTATGAAACGACGGAACTCCGACTATTTGCAACTCATGGTAATTTAATAATTCATATTATTATACAGTAATTGGATTATAATGTTCCATCTGTAAGGCGTTCCTCTGTTTATAATATTACACTTTTCAAATAAATATCCTTCCGTGTTCAAGTTGGCCGATTAGTTAAATTATTATAATCTCACAGCATATACCAACCTGTAAAACCAGTTACTAACTGTCGATTCTGTTAGTAGTAACTACAGCGTTTTTCACTTACTTAATTATCCAGAACGCTGTTAAACCTGTGTTCTGAACGTGTACCGGGAACAGGGAAATGCATGTTTTGTTTTTTTGGTGGCAGCGGAAATTCAGGCATAGCTTATTATATGCGCGCAGTTGGATTCATGTTCCAAAACCAGAGACACCTGGTACGAGAATAGATACAAAAACATCTCCCAGGAGGGGGGGGGGGTTCAGTTCCCTTTGGGATGGCCCTCATCACGGGACGTGTTACCGATTTAAAATTCCATCATGGACACGCGCCCCCTCTATAACTCACTATCATCCGATACAATACCTAAGTCTGCATTTTACAGCCTTCATGTCCCGGATTAAATTGACCCAGATTGGGGCAAGATTACATTTCGGACTGTGCCAAGACCGATTAATGCGGAAGAACGTATAAATCCCAACACTGAATGTATTTCGTTTTTTTTTCAGAATGTGTAACATGACAAAGAATTTGAGGAGAAATTCCCAAACAAATCTTTTCACGTGAAGATTAAAATTTCTTCTAGCAGCCAGTCCCAACTAACTCTTGACTATCTAATGAATAAACCTTTATGAAGACGAATTAACATTTACACAGTCTAAAATGCACTAACCATAAGACTAATCCTAACAAATTAAACGGGATAAGAACAATTACTTTTACAAACTGATATACTAACTTTTTACCGATGACACTTGACCATGTCACTAAAACACATACATGCCTTAAATATATAAGTATTTAAATAAAAAGTATCGTATTCATAATTGGGATTCATTATTTTGGAGACACGGCCAAACGAAGAGATTGTTGTTTTAGCTTTTGATTTATTTGTTTTAATTTTTAATTTTAGTACAGATTGTCGGGGTATTTAAATAATAATAATGAACCCATTACTCGATGAAATAATAGCTCGTACTCTCACAAAATGTACAGTCCTGTGAAAAATCATAAACTCAACTTATAAAATGAAAGTATTTATTAAATTTATATGTGAATTCATTGAACAATAATTTTTGGTGATTGGTTTTTTTGTTATTAGATTGCCAAGAAGCTTTAAATGGCCTTAGATTTGTTTGATAATTTACGGTAATCAGATTTCGTCAAAAAAACCATGTTTACGCTGTGAAAAAGTATAAACTCAATGTTAATTTTTTATTATCAGGTGTACTAATGAATTATTACCACATCTGTTTTCTTCTAACTGTTGAAGAGAGAGTACATGGGATTGTTTTTTATGCAGTGGCGGTTCCTGTGAATTAGTATTTATTTTAAAATAATGCTGCATGGAAGCCAACTCACGGAAGTGGAGAAGCAAAGAATTATGGACCTAAGAAGAGGTGGGTTGACCCAGAGACAAATTGTTCATGAGCAAAACCCTCCCAAAGAGTGGCCAATAACTTTTTTAGTTGCAGCCAAGACAATTACGGCAAAAATAAAAGAAGTGGAAGTCCTCCAAATTTGTTGAAGCAAGTGAAACGGGCTGTTTTGAGAGAAATCTCAAAAACAGGAGAGTCCTTTAAACTGATTTGGGGCGATTTAATTTAGCATTTGATGCTAGCTTGATGAGGAAGTGGAAAATGGAATCACAGTTCTTGAAATATTGTAAGGTAATGCGAAAACCACAGCTCAAGAAACATCATTTGCAGTGACGACTGCAGTTCCCTAAAAATTGTATTCAAAATAGCCAAAAAATGGTCTTGAGTTATTTTTAGTGACGAATAAAACTTAAAATTGATGGTCCAGATGGTTTAAATTATAACTGGCATGACTTTAGAAATAAAAAAAAAAAAAAAATCAAGAAGGTTGTATTGAAGTAGCGGAGTCATGGGTATGAACTGCGTTTAGTGAAAAGGGAAAAACTCAAATTGCATTCATTTCTGGAAAAATGAAGAAATTACTAATCAAAATGATTTGGCAGAGTTCCTTTTGCCGTTTATTACGATTTTGGAAGAATAAATAATCATTTCTCAGCAGAAAGACGCGCCGATTCATGATACATGGGCTTTAAAATAATGGTTTTAGGATTTCGGAATCAACATTTTGGATTGAACAGCCCTTAATTTGGATCTTAATCCGATGGAAAATTGGCGGAGAATTATGGCAAGAGAACTCTATGACTTTTAGAAGCCAGAAGTCCAAATATTGACAAGCTGAAAGAAAGGATAACACAAGCTTGGGAAAACATACCAAAGGGCACTTAAATTAATTTAATATGAAATGTCCTTAAAGGATTAAAAAAATACATTTTTCTCTTGAGTCTATATTTTTTTCAGCACCGTAACTTATAAAAAGCATTCAGCTCTGTAGCCAAGTCCTGATGATATTTTCGCAGTTTTCCGGATATGCTTTTCGTATATTCTCACGTTGGGGGACTTCCATTTATTGATATAAACAGTTTTTAGTCAATAATAAGAATGATAAGTTTATTCTAAGTGATAGACCGATCCGTTTAAATTGCTTCCTCCCAATAAATATTAACAGCACCTTTCATGTGCTTGTGGAATCTATAGCACTAATAAGGAACATCAAAGTCCAACAACCAGGATTATTCTGCTTGGCATTATATAAGTTAATGAGATTCACAAAATAATAATAATAATAATCATTTGACATTGATAATTCATACTTATTAATCATTAATCATAATTATTTTGCCTAAAGGTGATGTATGTCATAAAAATCATTTTTGTTTCGGTGCAGCATTAAGAATAAATAATAATGAAAAGAAGATTATTTTCCACCGTGAGTAAATCATCCACAGTTTGGATGGCTTCCTTGTTCATAAAATATGAACTACCTCATTTTCAATCTCTTTTTTTTTAAAGCAATTTAGTAAAATTCTTTAACCTTTTTTCCTCCTTGGAATTCAGTTAATCCTCTAAAATTTAAGTGGATTTTTAAAAATTATTATTCTTCCTCCTAAAAGAAAAGATTAATATTTACTTAAAACTTGTCCTACCATCCTAATCCCAAAGGTCTATCCTTATCTTCGCAATCCCATCCAGGCAATCCTCCCAGGCGGCTCAAGAGACAGTGGCCCCGAGACAATTTACTTACATGATGTTATCGTGACCATCAATATATTTACTGCGACATCTGTGGAAGTGCCAACAGTGGTTGTCTCCTTCCATATTTTGTATGTTTTTTTATTTTATTTTACTTTTACCGTTTTTGTCAACTTGTACATAATATCTGCATCAACAAACTTGATCATTGTACTGTTTATAATTTATACAGATTTCAAATAAATAAATAGAAACAAAAATTTACTTAAAACGAACTCTTCAGTAGATAAATAGCTCTATCATATATAAAATATTTGTTTTTGTAGTTCGGTACACAGATCCACATCTTCAGACTACTTATAAATATGCCACGGAAATCCAACAGTATCTATCTTCGCAATCCCAACGGTCAAAGATTTTCTCTTGATAAAATAAATATGTTTAGTCGTTTGTATATGTATTCCCAATAGAAGAAGGCAAGAATGTCAAGCCAATGCGTCGGATGAAATAAAACCTCATTTTTGCTATCAAATGTATTTATATTTAACATGCAACTGACCCTAACTATTTAAACCTTTTCAATATCAACGTTCAACGATCTATTCTAATAACAAAATTTGGTACTTACGTATTAGCGTCAAAGCAGGTTAAAGAGCCGGGTCTCAGAGAAGTGGATGTACACCGTGTCAGAGATCTGGATCAAGGAGTCAAATCAGATTTCGCCAATATGGCGACGGGATTATCAACGATTTAGGTTAACTAGAGTTTTGATATAATCTTTAGCTAGCGAAAACGCGTAGCACTTATATTAATAGCATAATTGCTATGCGTTTCCGCTCGCTACGCTCGCTCAAGATTATATCTAAACTCTAGTCAATCCAACTCGTTGATAATATAGATCAAGGATGGTTTTTCGCTGGATAATGGACTGATAAACAATTTGGCATTGCTTCGAAAAAGTAGCGTTCATCCTAGCTATTCTGATGTCGCTATCTCGCACAGAAACTGAAATCGCGTTACAAAAAAAAAAAACAACAACAATTGCGTGGGTAAATAAAGCACAAATGAATTGCGCTAAAAAGACAAAGGGAACAAGATGGCTACTATAAACACAATAGCTGATATCTCTGATAGTGATTGACCAATAGAAATGCGTTATCCATGATCCAGATCTCTGAACGAGACCCGCCTCTTTAACCTGCTTTGACGCTAATACGTAAGTACCCAAAATTTATGACACAATTTAAAAAAAAAAAACCTCAGGTTAAACTTTTAAAATTATGAATAAACACACATAGTATATATATTCCACAATAATAAGTAATGCATGCACGAATTAAAGCAACAAATGTTTATTTATTTATTTATTTATTTACGGAGCTCCACAACAGCAAGGCGATTTGCTCACGTAAATGGTTAATAAAACAAAATGAATAGAAACAATTAAACAATATAAAATAAAAGAATGTTTATAAATATAAAAATATAACAAATGTATATTTTTATTTTATAAACATCCAATACTGCCTTTTATGAGCTAGACAACCCCCACTGTATGATTTTTCGAAAGGTTGAAGTAAATAATGAAAATCACTGAAGCCTTATTGCACGAAAAACTAAAATAATCAGTACGTTATTATCAACTGTTTAATAAAAATACACTTTTAATAACTACTTTTACGAGAAGTTACAATAAGCTCTACCTTAAGAGTTTCGTAAAATATTATGGAACCAAGAGGAGTTGGAGTTAAACTTTAATAATATCGGAGCTTTTAGTTTAAAAGAAGGAAACGGTATCTCTATAAAATGGAGGTCACTGGTTCTTACTTTTTTTCCTCTAATTAAGTGTTATGAGGTGATTAAAAAAAATAATGAAATAATCAATTGAGGAAAGAGAGTCGACAGCTTAGTGTCTGATTGCAAAGGCGATAAAAATCCAATTAAGGTCTAATAGTCGTAGATTTCAACCTGGAAACAGATTTAACCGGGAGGTCGCTGATAACTTCACATTTAATAGTGAAGTATGTAGGCAAATGTTCAATTTCCCCAGGTATAGAGTTTTATTCTTGTTTGTAATTATATTTTATAAGTTATCTTATCTGAAAAAAAAAAATAATTTCTGTAATTTTTTTTACTGTGATCTCTAAACGTAACTGTTCTCCCTCTTCGTATAGTCCTGAAGAACGGTTCAAATTCAAGCCAAATTGCAAATAAGAACTCAATTTATTTTAAAATGTAGTTTCATTACCCCGACTATTTTGAAACATGCATCATAAATGTACGACCGCCTTCCAGCTAATACGTTACTTGCGAAGAATATGGCATTATTATTCCCCTCATGGCCTTTTACTAGTTTCCAGTTTTTATAACAATTTTATGTCCACTTTAAATTAAGCAAAGTTTCTATTATGAATGGACGAAGGAGACTCACCCGGGATCTGTTTGTAATTTTCAACGATGTAAAGCAATTTAGTTTTAGAAGTTTTATAGAAATATAACAACAATTACGGCTCACATAGGCAAATTAGCAATTTGGGTCCGAAGTAAACATCCCCTCCAGGTGGACAGATTTTGGTCGTTAACAAAATCGTTAAATCTTTTGCTAAGGGGATGCCTATATACCAGTATTGTGACGAAAAATCAAAAACTCTGGCGGGTATTGCTTTAAGAAACATATATCTACCAATTATTTGTCCATGCCGGACGTAATTATTCTTATATAGCAATAAAACTCCGTAATTGTCTGAGCATCTCAAGAGAAAATTGTCTCGTAAAAAAAAAAAAAAAAAAAAAAAAAAAAAAAAAAAAAAAAAAAAAAAAAAAAAAAAAAAAAACTAAATCTGCCAATCTGAAAGGGGGTGTTTACTTCGGACTCAACTTACAGTTTCTAATAACGGCTCTGTTGTATTGTAAAGAAACTCCTAAAATATCTATGGAAAACGATGTGTTTTTTAAGACTTATCTAAACGTGCTCAAAAGTTGTGGTATACTCAGTATTCTGTTCAAATTGAATTATAGGGCTAAATGGGTTCGATCTTTAGTTGTTATTCCCACCACTGGGAGCGCTGATCTTTATTGCTGCATCCGTTTCTGTTGTTCATTGCAAATATAAATGAGCACAACTAATAATTTTTACTATAGGTTATACAGGTAGATCACAGTACATACCTTCTGAGGGATGGTCGTAGTAATGTAGCTTTAGTGTGACGGATTTTTAAAATTATTGATCTTCCAATTTATACATATCAGTGTACTGTATCCGTTTAAAGTAAATATTCAATAAAATGACTTAACATCCCGCCTTATTCGCCCTAATAATAATCCGATCTGATTAAGTTGCCGGTGAGAGAAACGTCTAAAGGATCCGTTTGTCTAGAGTTTAAGGGAAAATCCTTTAGACGTGCTTGAGCCGTGCTGAGAAAGCTCAAACTGGGCTGAACTAAGCCGAAACTCTGGAATATCTAGAACAATGGCGGATATGAATGCCACTTGGTTCAGTTTGAACGCAGACAAGGACCTCCCTTGTACCTCTTCTCTCTTCCCTTAACTTCCTACGTTCTTTCACACTCTCTCGGTAACTGTTGCTCCAATGCTCTTATTGTTCTTACTTGGCTTTTCTCTCACATTTTCCAAATTTCTGATCTCATGAAGTTTCAAGAAATCTTGTTCTTTTTATCCAAAATGAAACTAGTTCATTGTTGACATTTTACTCTTCTTTAATATGGTCCTTTTGGCATTTTAATAGTAATATTGATACAAACACCAATTTAAAGAAAGCGAAAGATAAAAGAACTTTGAAGGGAGGCCGGACATATTTTCACTAATTCCTTCTCAAGGAGCAAGAAACATTTCTTAATGAGGACCAGATTGTTAGCCGTCGAGGTAATAAAAACTCAGAGAATAGTTGGGATTCGGCTAAGAACAAAAATCAAGATTTTCGTAAAAATCTATAACTAGAACGTTACAGCACGCTCAGTGGCAGCCTACCATGCTCGATAGCTTGTTTGTAGCTATAGAACGTTGGAAATAAAGATCCCCTATAACGTTACAGCACGCTCAGTGGCAGCCTACCATGCTCGATAGCTTGTTTGTAGCTATAGAACGTTGGAAATAAAGATCCCCTATAACGTTACAGCACGCTCAGTGGCAGCCTACCATGCTCGATAGCTTGTTTGTAGCTATAGAACGTTGGAAATAAAGATCCCCTATAACGTTACAGCACGCTCAGTAGCAGCCTACCATGCTCGATAGCTTGTTTGTAGCTATAGAACGTTGGAAATAAAGATCCCCTATAACGTTACAGCACGCTCAGTGGCAGCCTACCATGTTCGATAGCTTGTTTGTAGCTATAGAACGTTGGAAATAAAGATCCCCTATAACGTTACAGCACGCTCAGTGGCAGCCTACCATGCTCGATAGCCTGTTTGTAGCTATAGAACGTTGGAAATAAAGATCCCCTATTTGAGGTGCGCACAAAATTGAGTTTGAACGAAAATCCAACTAAAATCTATTACTCTTTTTAGCACATAAAAAATTCTTAATGAGCTCTAACTGGTGTTGCACCTACTTGTATTAAATACAATATGTATGTACTTGGATAAAAACAAATATGTAAATATCTATAACTGTTTGACTCTAAGGATTAATAATTATGTCTAGTTTTTGTCCTCAATTAACAATTAGTAATTTACAACATGTTGAAATTTCTTTTTTGAATCACTTATTATTATAGGAAATAAATAAATGAATAATTAATGTGGCTTTTCGTTCGCCTATGGATGAAGTCCATTCACACAAATCCAAACTCCTTCTTAAATAATGTGAATTACTTCTAAAGATAAATAATATTAATCATGAAAGAGTAATTTGAGATTTTTATAAAAAATAGCAATTCCCGCACAATTACGAATTTAATTTATCGGTAAAACCCATTTCGGCCATTTGTCGGATGACGTCAACTTTGTTACACTATTTTGGAGACAAGGATACCTATGAAAAATTTGAATTTCCCGGGCATTAAAATTTTTCACGTCAAAGTTATATTTTAGCAAATTTCCAAAGAATATACGTATTGTTTTTTGTTTTTAAATTATCACAAAGTTATCGATATATACGTAATAATACCACTTTATGCTTGGCACACCGTGGCTTCTTTGCTTGACATCTAATAGGAATGAGTCAATCAAATTAGGCCAAAATAAAGACCATTTGACACTAAAATCCACATTCATGGATACAAAATAGAATTTCTGAGGATGTTTCTAATTTTAAAAGGATTTGCGGCACATATATAAGGACAGCGAGAGCATAATGGCGTCTTGCTAAGTAGGACAAGGGGTGTGTAGGAGGAGGATAAGAGTGTAGGGACGCCAACATCTCGTGGGCGACAAAGGTAGTTTGAATGGGAGAGTAACGAAGGACCCACCTGTCTGTATACCTGCTGGGGTTAGCATACAATACCTACCAGCACTCCAACCGACTATACACATTCTCATATAACAGTAGTATTCGGTAACAATAATAAGATTTTTGTAATAATCTATAATTAGAACGTTTTTGCATGCTCTTTTCCAGCCTTATTAAATGAATGCCTACGGGATGGAGAATGACCAAGCAATGACCACCATCAGGTTGCCATGGTGAAAATATAGTTTATATCTGTACTTATTCCCGAAAACAGAAAATGGTGTAGGAGCTGCAGCGGTTGTAGATGGCAATTCTTTTTCTCAAAAATTACCTCCAAGTTGCAGCATATATGAAGCGGAATTACATGCCATACTCCTTGCACTAAAGAATATACCATCAACACAACATTCACACTTAATCATTTTCACAGACTCTCTGAGTTCACTTCAGTCACTACAAAACATGTACACGTTACACCCTACTTGTAGTGAAATTAAACAACACATTCATTACTTACACTCACTAGGAAAACATATGTCTTTATGGTGGCTGCCAGGACACGAAAACCTTGGACTGAGCACGACTCCTGACTTGCATGCCAAACTTGCGACTCAGGAAGACACCTACCCACCTTATGAAATGTACTGCAAAGACATAACTACAATTAACCGTAATGCTATACACCAGAAGACTGGACATCCGCTTACAGAAATTCCCGAAGGGAAGAAATAGTTCTAGCAAGACTGCAAATAGGTCACACACGCATTACTCACGAATACTTAATGACTAATACTGAAAGACCAACATGTCGGATTAGCAATACAGAACTAACAGTTAAACATATATTAACTGACTGCCTTCTTATAATAAACTTGGACATACCTCGGGACATTACTGCCCTACTTACTGACAGCAGCCACCATATTGATGACTTACATACACATTTAAAAAACATGAACTTGTACGACAAAATATAAAAATCTGATAATTCTTTTATTTAAAAACGAAATAATTTTACGTTTAAACTAATATTTCAATTGTTGTGTTTTATTTATTTATTTTTTCTATTTATTATATATTTTGTTTCTTTTTCATTATTATTTATCTATGTAAATACTAATAAAGTCTACTTAACTGGCGTAGGATAATAACATATCTATGGACAGCATATTAGCTACAAAGTTACTCGATGCAATTCAGCCCAAAGTGGTGCATCGTTAAACAAAATAAATAAATATTCCCATATATTTTCACCATGTTCATCTCACTGCTACATTTGGTATTCCTCCTTCCCCCAGACATTCACTGCTTAAGAACGCTGCCAAAGAGTATGCCAAAATGTTCTAAATGTAGACTTTTACGAATATCTGATAGGTTTTCATAGCGAAATCCCAACTATTCCCTGACTTCATACCACATAAGTAATAAGAAAATAAACAGTGAATAATCGAGCAACGATAACCAAGTAGTTGACTGCCCTAATCCCAAACTCAATCAACCAACAAATCAAATCTACCACAGTAAAATTAAGTAACTCATGACATGTGAAATTTTATAAAATTGGATCTTCGTCTACTGAAAGCTTTATTCCTGAAAAGCTCGAGTCGCAACCACTTTTTTTTAACAGAATTTCCCAATAGTTAGAAATCAAATATTCACATAAAAAATCCTTGGTTTTCTTAAACAAATCCAGAATTATTTTGGACTAGCACATAAATTACTGACATTATAAATGTTTTTAGGACATATTTTATTTGTAATGAGGTGTAGATAGATAGCCGCCAATGTTCAGGAATTCGGCTAGGAAAACCTCAATAAGATTCATGTAAAAATCTGTATTTTGGACGTTATTGGTGTTAACAACAAAATGTACAGATAAGTGATTTGTTTTTGTAGATCTACCAAATTTCTTTATTTGTTTAACTCTTCTTTGTGATTTGCCTTTTAGCTGACTAAGGCTAACAAAGAATAGCCGATTTTTACAAAATTCGAATTAATGTTTTCCAAGCCGAATGCCAACTATTTCCTGGCAGCATATTTTATTCGGGCAGGAAAAAATCCGGAATATAATGCAACATCTCCAAATTACAGAAATTAGCTAACCAAAAAAATATATTGAGAGGAGATCGTTGACCGTAGATGATGCAAGGTAGGGATTGTCGGGGTTCGGTCACTGCTACTTAATAAAACTACATTTTATCGTAAAAATGGTTTTATTGTGCCGACGTTTCGGCTTGAACTTCAAGCCTTCATCAGAGCTGTAAAAAACAAGTAGGACGGATGTAATACTGAAATATATATATATATATATATATATATATATATATATATATGCTATTTTTCAAGTTACTTCGCTGGGAATTAAATGTGTTGTTCATTCGGCATCTGTCTCCAGCGGTCTTGCTCCTCCCGTCAGCGATGACAGGAGGAGCAAGACCGCTGGAGACAGATGCCGAATGAACAACACACATATATATATATATATATATACTACTTGTTTGTTGTCCTACTTGTTTTTTACAGCCCTGATGAAGGCTTGAAGTTCAAGCCGAAACGTCGGCACAATAAAACCATTTTTACGATAAAATGTAGTTTTATTAAGTAGCAGTGACCGAACCCCGACAATCTCTACCTTGCAAAAAAATATATTTTAATGAATATCTTTACTTTCGGCATGATAATTAACTAACTCTTTACGGAGTTTTATTATTAATTGAAGAAATGAACCGGTATAAAAGCAGAGGAGAAATTTTCTGAATTTCATTTAAATAGTGAAAGAGGACTTGAATTTATTCCCTGAGGAAGGTAAGGAGGCCTAGAGGAGTATGGAAATCAAGAGGATGATTACCAACAGCAGGTATATTTTACTGCTTTTATCTCTTAGGAAATGCCTCTCACGGACCTGTTCGTCGTAAATTCGCCACAAGAGCGCATCATATTCGCCACCCAATGCCCTAACTAGATGCACATCCAAATGAAGTTTGAAGGCCTTCAAATACTTAATTCATGTAATAAAACTTAACGATTCCCGAGACGGACGTTTTATCTTGATTAAGTTTTCACCAGATGTTTGAGTAGTACTTTTTTCGGTAATATTGTGAAGGGTTTTGGCTAATAATGCAACTGAAATAATTTGAAGAATGATTTCTCGTTTAGCCTAATAATGGGTCATTTTTTAATTATCTCCATACCCTCTTGGTATAA
This sequence comes from Gonocerus acuteangulatus, assembly GCA_946811695.1. Classification (NCBI taxonomy): domain Eukaryota; kingdom Metazoa; phylum Arthropoda; class Insecta; order Hemiptera; family Coreidae; genus Gonocerus; species Gonocerus acuteangulatus. The sequence continues at coordinate 37,732,624 of OX328125.1, forward strand.
CATAATCACTATAGAAAGAGGCCAGGGTCGAAACCGAGACGTTTTACAGCGCAATTCGTTAAATGTTCTAGCAAACAAATGTATTTGCCTAAAAAAAAAAAAAAAAAAAAAAAAAAAAAAAAAAAAAAAAAAAAAAAAAAAAAACATAAATAAATCACTAAAATTCTGATATTAAAAGCCAAAAATTAAAACTATTCGTGCTTACTTATTGTTTAAACACTCCTTATGAATATGTTTTGTCATGCAGCTCCTGCTTGAAGGACTTAAACTTGGTTTCATTTCATTTTCAAATACATAAGTTCTAAGAAATCAGCAGTAGAAAGCCTGTTACCACAGGAATTTATGTATTGTGAATCAGAATACTGTAGCAAACGTAATGTAAAAAAGTCCGTCACGCAGGAGCTGCATAACTAAGCACTTTCCTCAGAATTTGGGTAGTTTAGACTGCTTTCTAGAACAATTTGCTTAAAATATCCTACATAAATAAAATAAATACATGAATAGTTCTCTTTTAAATTTGTAATGAGTAACTGATCAATTATTAATTTGCTTCCAGAGTTATGTTTACACATGGTACCTATTACACTACGTAATAAATACAAAAAACCTCATATTATCGTATTTTGATCTAACGCAGGAACAGGATACAGTCACTCTAGTGGTAGAAAGCGCTCCTTGCGACGGCTTTGTGAACCTACGTCTGACGGGCTTTTCTATTGAAATATATTACAAATTAAACCCCCGCTTCCCGATTGACCGATTTAGCTCATTTTTACAACACTTCTTTCTCATGAGATACCCACGACGTTTCGCTACAATACAGCAGAAATTACGACCGGTATGAGTATATTAGGAATTTGGGTCCGGAGTAAACCCCCCTTCTAATGAACCGATTTAGTTTATTTTACAACACATATTTACCTGTAGATTACCACTACGAATACCGAGTTTCGTCGAAATATACCAAAAATCACGGCTGGTAGTGGCGAATTGGTATCGTGGGTCCGGAGTAAACCCCCCCCCCTCCTAATGAACCGATTTAGTTTAGTTTTACAACACATATTTACCTGTGGATTACCACTACAAATACCGAGTTTCGTCGAAATATACCAAAAATCACGGCTGGTAGTGGCGAATTGGTATTGTGGGTCCGGAGTAAACCCCCCCCCCCCTTCTAATGAACCGATTTAGTTCATTTTTATATCTCACTTTTCTCTCTATATTACCACTGCGAATACCAAGTTTCGTTTAAATATAACAAATATTACGGCTGACATAGACAAATTAGTGTTTTGGGTTCGGGGAAAAACCCCCCCTTCCGGTGGACCGACTTTGGTGGTTAACGAACTCGTTCAATCGTTTGCTAATTGAATGCTATACACCAAGTTTCGTGACGAAAAAACAAAAACTCTGGCCGCTATCGTGTTAACAGACTATATATATATATATATATATATATATATATATATATATATATATATATATATATATATGTCTGTTAACACGATAGCCTTCGGAGGAAAGTGCTAAAAAGGTACAATAATCTCATACCTCGTCGAGAATAGAACACTGCTTTTTTAATACGTAATTTTTTAGTGAATCCACCGTTCAAAGACCAGATTAGACCGATTTAGAGAACACATAATGCGTAATTTTTCGTGCTCGAAGGACAAAATCCAATAAAGAAAAAAACTGCTGAGAAAGAAAATGGGTTATGTGTGTTCGGCAGAGTGGGTGGGGGAGGGGTAACGGTTAAAAATTTAGGGTTGGTTAGATGATTAAGCACGTAGAGCTGCTTGAAGGGTCTGCCTTGTCGTGAGGAAGAGGTTTCATACATTTTCAAACGCCTCTTCTCATATTCAAGACAAAAAAAAATAGCATGAACGGTCATTCGTTACAATAAAGCTTTTGGGCTCTCAGACAGTCAGAAGTTTGTATACGAAACTTAAGGAACCTGAACACTTAACATTATCTTTGAGCCTTAATCGCCAAGAGGATCAACATGGATATTTTTAGAATCGACTTGAAAAAAATAAGAATACAATTATGTGCGATATCACAAATTTTACTTCAATTTTTATGAATGGACTACGTCAAAAATTGCTGATTTATGAGAAACTGGAAACTGCAAGCCGAAACACAGCGATTTTTGGAAACATTCGTTCGAAAAGTATCGCATTGCTTAAGGATAGTCTAAAATATAACACCCAAAACATACATACATAAATTTAATTTTTTTTTTAAATTTATTTATTTTTTCTCGCTTAGCGTTGTTTTACCTCTATTTTTAACGACTAACGTTTCTATTCGCTGATATTGTGCAAGTAGTGAAAGTGAACAAGTAAAATAAATAATGAATTATTACGCAATAAAGCCAATTTTGTTTATGTTTTACATGTCACACTTAGATTATTTTATTTGTTATTTTTTTTATACTTCATTTCTTTACAGTACTTCTATTTCTACTTTATAATTAGATGTATAGGTATGATCATATATAGGTATGTAAAGGTGTATAACTATTTGGAGTATTGTATGTATATGTATAATTCTAATGGAATATTTGTGTTTTGGGCTCTAAATGTGAATGTTATATAGAGTAATCGCCTTGGTTTAACTTTGAATGTTATATCAGCAACATTTCTGAAGGAAAGTGAAAAAAAGCTAGAATTTTGATTTCGGGGACTCAAAAACGGCGGATTCTGCTCAAGTGTTATTTTAAATGGTGGCAATTTACCAAGACTAAGATATATGAACTCGAGGTTACGTAAAGTATGTTTTATCAAGAAACATTGGAATGACCGTATATTTTGTTATAAATCTAAAATAGAATGACAAATCGTGTTTCAAAAAAGGTGGCGATTCGATGTGCAAATGGTTACATTATGTTTCCTTTGCGGTAGATTTACTGAACATGGAGCTGTAGACTCTGAAAGCGTGCTCTCAAAAATATTGTAATTGTAATTGTAATTGTAAATATTGTAATGATCGAATTTTAGCACTTTCCTCCGAAGGAAAGTAGCTATTGAGGTTGGACTCATGACGGAATTTTTGAAAAATTTCTTCAAATCTTTATCGATCCTACCTAGTAGACACCGAAAATGACCCCCGTTAAAATTTATATACATATATATATATATATATATATATATATATATATATATATATATATGCATATATATATATATATATATGTGTCTGTTAACACGATAGCGGCCAGAGTTTTTGTTTTTTCGTCACGAAACTTGGTATATAGCATTCAATTAGCAAACGATTGAACGAGTTCGTTAACCACGAAAGTCGGTCCACCGGAAGGGGGGGGTTTACCCCGAACCCAAAGGTGATATAGAGAGAAAAGTGAGATATAAAAATGAACTAAATCGGTTCATTAGAAGGGGGGGTTTACTCCGGACCCAAATTCCTAATATACTCATACGGGTCGTAATTTCTGCTGTATTGTAGCGAAACGGGTACCTCATGAGAAAGAAGTGTTGTAAAAATGAGCTGAATCGGTCAATCGGGAATGGGGGGTTTAATTTGTAATATATTTCAATAGAAAAGCCCGTCAGACGTACGTTCACAAAGCCGCCGCAAGGAGCGCTTCTACCACTAGAGTGACTGTATCCTGTTCCTGCGTTAGATCAAAATACGATAATATGAGGTTTTTTGTATTTATTACGTAGTGCAATAGGTACCATGTGTAAACATAACTCTGGAAGCAAATTAATAATTGATCAGTTACTCATTACAAATTTAAAAGAGAACTATTCATGTTTTTATTTTATTTATGTAGGATATTTTAAGCAAATTGTTCTGGAAAGCAGTCTAAACTACCCAAATTCTGAGGAAAGTGCTTAGTTATGCAGCTCCTGCGTGACGGACTTTTTTTTTTCTCCCCAATATAGTCCGTGAAAATTATTATTTTCAGAAACAAATTGTGATTATTGCGTTTCAACTCTGTATTAACAAATTAATAATATTATGTGCCAAACAAAAAATTTCAGTAGAATATCTTTGTTTAGAAACGGATAATATGGAACAGGTGTTTCAAACTTATTTTACTTGTAGATCAATTTGTTCCTCAAGTTTGCCCATTTTGGAGCATATTTAATGTTTAAAGCTATTTACGCCGAACATTCCATTCGGCCGAAAGATAAATATTGATATTTGAAGGAAATAATTATTGATTTGGATTCCTGAAAAGTTTAGTTCCAGGAAGAAGTAGGTTAAAGGTCCTAATTATTATTCATAAAGGGATTCCACAAAGGCCGATAGACAATTACCAACACATTTTCTCTGTTATTCAGACTTCAATGAATTAAAAAGTAGTTATTAGGACAAATTATTCAACAGAATTTCTTGTTCCTTTAGTTTCCCAGATTTTTTTTAATACATTTTTTATTTACTACCGGCAGTTTGAAGGACTCTTCAGTGAAGGCAATGGTTATTTAAAACGTAAATTGATTTGTAAAGATGTAAAAATATATTACAGCTTCAATTAAAATATATACATAATTTTTTACTTAGAATATTGAATCTAAATTATCTGCCCATAGCTATCAAAGCATCATAAGCTAGAGAGGGATCCATGAAAGAGGAATTCCAGCTGAGCTAATAGTAAAACGATTCTACTGACTGCACTAAAGGAATGATTGCATTTTGCATGATTTCAATTTGCTGTTTTTATAATTATCTATTGATGAATGACCCGCCTAAGGCGAATAGGATTACATATAAATTTATCGATGACACCATAAATATCCATCCTATTTAGGTAATAAATATAACCAGATAAGTTTTGAGGATGTTAGTTTGATATAAACAAAAAGGAAAAAAAAAATTGTTGAATTATCTTATATTACCGTGCTTTTTGTTTCATTGACTCAACGAGAAAAAAATATATATAAAAGCATATCTTTTTGTCATATAAATAAATGCCAAATCAACGTAAATTATTTTTTATGTTTCAAGTATTCCTTCATAAACCTGTGAATATTTGAACTAAAAATGGAAAAATATATACGTAAAACAATAAAGGACAATAAAAATTACAGATAATTGTAATAAATGATGTATGTATATATATATATATATATATATATATATATATATATATATATATATATAAGTGTGTGTGTGTGCTGTATTAACGTAATAAATTATATAATTAAAAAACAAAAACAAAGAACGTTCACTGAGCCATTTTAAATTTTAATTAATTCAGAATTTTAGGACGACTTATCTATAGGTCTTTTCTAGCCAGGATAGAGTTGGTTTATTTTCTTTTTTCCAATAAAAAGTCACCATCCATCGTGGGAATCGAACCCACGACCTTAGGGACGGAGTGCCGGCGCCTTAGCACTCACGGCTACCAAGCCTCCATTCGGCATTTATGAATTTTTTTTTTTTTACAAGTTTGAAAAGTCAGAATGTTAGGTTTCTGTCATACTAAAACCATAATACAACTGTTTTTTAAAGTAATGGATTTGTTTATTTCTATAGGAGTTGAATGAGTAGCACTTTACGCTCTTGTGCTTATGAATAATTTGCTAACACTCTCAGTAACACACACGTCAAATTGAATTTGTATCCCAGGCTTCGTGCAGTTCGCTGCCTTTAATATGTTATGCGACATCACACGATAATATTTGAAGCTTGTAGGGACCACACTAAAACAGATCTTTTAACGTTTTAATAATTCTACTTAATGCATGGTCTCTTGCTTTGAAGAATGATTTAATTGTATTTCAAATATATATAATAATTCTACTCGGTTTGGCCGGTAACGAGCAGTTTTGTTTTACATAAAATTATTTTCTACATCCAACGGCCATGCATCGTTGAATACTTTGGTACCATATCCACCATCAAAGATGAGCAATGTCCGGATTAGCAGAACTTGGATGGGCGACCGTTAGTGAAAACCCCATGCGGTTGGCGTTATACAAAAGAAATTGCCCATAAATTAGCTGTTGAGGTGATAGGAAGTCAAGTAATTGTTGAGATTCGGCAAAGAGAAAAAAAGTCAGGGTTTCAGACAAATATCTGAAGTTTTCGGCTACTCTTTGGCAGCCTTCCTTAGTAATAAATGCTTGGGGGTGGAGAATGAACAATGGTTTGAGGATAAAGCAGTTAAACCATGGTTTCTTCACCATGTTCACTGTTAGTTTTGGTCTTTGTCCATCTCCTGCTGAAGAAGACTACCAAAGAGTAGCCTAAAAATTCGGAGTATAGATTTCTTTAAAAATCTGACGTTTTTTTCTCTTAGCCCAATCCCGTCCATTCCTTGACTTCTTATTTATAATTTATTTCATTTGAACACATTAAGCCTCAAATCGAATCTAATATACCAATAAGGTGTAATCGTCAGGTTTAATCGGTAATTACCAGCATTGATTAAAGAAATTTAGTTTTAGTTACTATTACTGCAATGGGGAAAACCATCTAGATTCATAGGACGGTATTCAATTAATTCAGAAAGAAATTTTATTAAAAAAAAAAAAAGAATGCAATTTACAACAATCCCTGAAATGTGTTGTACGCAGGAGGACTTTTAACGGAATTGGGGTTCTGACAGGACTCGGAACAAATTGTATTACACCCTTAAATCATGAATGGAATTATTAAATATTCCAGTGTTCGGAGAAAGGGGTAAACAAAGCGAGCAAAAACAATATGTCCATTGATACGAAGTACAGGGGCGCCGTTATTGCCAAAACCCGCGCATCGATGTGATTAAAAGGCAATAGATATGATATTCAGGCATAACAAGGATGTTATACCTCGCTGCAAAGAATGCAATTTAAAATGTACAAAATGCAACTTAATAGAAAATCACGAATTCGATTTCAAGTTGTTGATAAGACGCATTGAAGTGTTGCTGATAACATGAACCAAAATCAAGGATTAACTTAACCATTATAATGACGGACTGCGTACTCCCTTAAAACTTGTACTTACGTCTCCAAAAACAAATAGTCCTTTCGCTGAAGCTTCCTTATTGAATATCTTTATATTTCTTGCTGTTAATCCAATAAACAACTTTTGAAGGAAACAAGAAATAATGTAAAAGAAGGAGAAACTGCTCACGTTGATTCGAAGTGGACATATGGGGTCCTAGCCAATGTTCTCGGAGAAAAATTGTGTTTGTATTCGCAATAAATGTTTTAACATGGACCATGCTTTAGCCGTGACCAACGTAACCGAAAAAGTCAATAGAGCAAAAATGCGACCCCAAGGTTGCGCGTTAACTTCAGAGCCACGTTCTGCGTAAATCGTGTTCGCTTTTTGTACAGCCGTAACATTGTTCCATGTTTTTTAAATGTTAGCAGTAGAATCAGAGGAGAAGAGAACTGAGGCACTTGCAAAGTCTGAAGTGCCAAGTTTTTTTCGTTTTTTAATAAAGTTTTGAATATTATATTATAAAGTGGGATAGTGAAAAATATGCTAAGTAAATGATGTAATTAACACAATGGGAATCCTGGCAGATCAATTTAAACAAAACCACCTGAGATTGACGAAATGGTCTTTTCTTCGCCCATTTTCGTAGCGAAAATAAAAGAGATCTAAAATAGACATGTATTAATTTATATATTTGAGACGAAATTACCGGAGAAGTGAATTGGCGTCGGGTCAAATAAACACACCATTTTCAATATTCTTGGCAATTCCAGGTTTTGGATTGCACACATGTTATCTCCGATTAAGGCTCAAACACATTTATATTTGAATTTTATTTATTCTAACACTTAATTAGTTCCGCTTTATCTAATTTAAATGAACAGATCAGTATTTAGGATAAAGGATTTGAGGAAAAACTATAAATAAAGCATAAAAAATTATGAATTCATGGGGATTTTGAGTCTTCTGGCGAAGCGGCTTACATTAGGATCAGCGGGTTGGGGGTATTTAAAAGCCCCCCACCCACCCTATTCTGAAGGGGATAAAGCAAGGGTGTGTTTTCATTAATGTAAAATTTTCAGAATGCCAAGAAAGGAAAGAGAGGTTTTCAGAGCTCATTAATCAAATGGTCTGGAGTCCATTGGAATACATTCATAGGATCGCTTCTACATCAGCCCTCTTCAGCGCTCTACATTAGCAGAGCTAATGGCACAAAAAATATTAATCATTTTAGCAAATGAAGTGCTCAACATCAACAGGCGAGCTCCGCGAAATCATCAATCAAGTTCCCTGTATTTCGCTCCAAATCAGCTCTGAAAGCGAACCGTTCCATGGACCATCGTGCATTAAATGTGGCTTCATTCGTCAGACGTTTACGTTGGAGTCGCAATTGATTTCAGAAATGAAGTTCATGGGTACGCCAATGAAGTCAATACGCGGCTACGTCACAGATTTTACGTAAATTAGTAGCTAAGTCACTGAGAATAAGTAAATAGATGGTTACGCAAATCACAGCAAGGGAATAAGTGGCTACGTCATTCATAACAAATAAATAGGTGGCTAAGTCGCCCCTAGTAAGGAAGTAGGTAGCTATATAACTGGTAGTTTGTTTCTAGGTGGATACGTCGTAGAAATTAAATAGTTGGCCACGTCACAGAAAGTAAATATTTGGCTACTTCACAGATTGTACATTCATGTGCTTATTATTTTTTCTTATAGGCCGGGCTGTATGTTTGCCTCAATTTATGGGCAGGGAAACGTCACCCTTCAACAAGCGGTACTCGATCCTTTATGAGAACCTTGCGTTAACCTTAAGAGATCCATCAAACATTTGAAGAGCGGTGATGAGGTAAACAAAACAACTTATATAGCAATTAAATAAATAATTTTGAAAAAATATGCAAGATGGACGAGGAAATGTCAAAACAACTGAATTATTTAGTAATTTCTGACGAATAATACATACCACGATGTACTGGAAATTCAATATAAACACGATCATACCTGCAATTGAAAACAAAAATACGTAAGAACATTGATAAAAACAATATTTATTGGATCAGCTCTTCTCCCTTTTTTCTGGATATCTTTTGTGTTGCGGTACAATTCAGGCATAACAGATGTCTAGCTAAAAGGAAGATTTGCTGAGGGATTTAACAAAATCTATTGAAATACAGAAAAAAAAAAAAATAAAAATTTATCATAACACTATTACCTCCGATCACTAAAGCAAGCACATTTATTATTGAGAGGCAGATAATTACCCGTTTTGTAGGGGTGATTAGTGGTCAAGGGGTAGTTGGGATTCGGCTAAGAGGAAGAAAAAAATCATATTTTCAGAAAAATCTATAATTTTGAATGTTTCGGCATCCTCTTTGGCTGCCTTCTTCAGCTATAAATGTTTAGAGGAAGGAGGAAGACCACAATAGCTTTTGGGTGAACATAGATTAGTGTGCTATTTTCACCTCAAAGTTATCCAAGTAACGTGTCAGGCACGTTCTGCATGCTGAGAAGCATGCAGAAACGTTCGAAATATAGATTTTTCTGAAACTCTGACGTTTTTCTCCTAGGTGAATCCCAATAATTCCTGGACTTTTTAAATACATTTATTCCGAGAAGTGCCGGTGCGATTTTTATAAACATTTGTTCTATGCTAATAATGTTCCTTCTTGTTTTAACCCATAACACAAAAACATTAGGTGCGATTAAATGGCCTTAGTCGTTATTCGTCCCCTTCTGGCCCAGTTAAATAATTTGGCAAAAAACAAAGATAGCGAAAGAACAGAAAGAGAAAACTGCACCAGTGAACTCAAAATGTCTATTCAGCGGAATGGAAAAGGAATGAATCTGTCCTAATACTGTGCTAAAGCGCATTTGAAGACGTATAACTAAATTGACGTGTCGGGCATAAAACTAGCAGAGGGCAACTAGCGTATCATGACAAGGAAGGTAATGATTTGTAGATCCAGCCCCATCATCTGGTAGAGCTACAATATGTTATTGTGTCGTACAAACAACAAAGCAAATAAATCAGATCCAAGTCAATAGTTTTAAAAAATTCCGGAACTCAACTAGTATAGATTAATAAATCTCGACTCCGCAGTGTAGATGGTGCAGGAGAAAGAGGCCTACTGGGGCTAGTGGTTGGAAGACAGCCAGCGGAAATACCCACAGTACTGTCGCCACTTCTATATCACTGTCTTTTCCTCTCGCTATAGCTCTCTTTCCCAACCCTCCTTCTTAAACAGTGCGGGGGTTTACCAGTGATTAGTATCCATTTATATGCCCAAAAGATACCAGAGAAATAAATACATTTTGAATCTTGTGCTGATCTAAATGCCGGTGTTCACTTTTTGAAAGTTGCTTGTTGAGTATAAATAAGGGAAGAAAAGTGCAAATATTTGTTTCTATGATGTCTAGTTCTTAGAATTTGAACTCAATAGGGATATCTAATTTCATTCGTATGAAAAACATTTGGATCATGATGTATCTCATCAAGAACGATTAGACAAAAAATATGGAGAGAAGAAAATGGACGGTGAGTTAATCATTAGTTTTGAAAATAATTTTTATGCTTTGATAAAAGTTACAATTAGGTAAAGCTGTGATATAGTGTAATTTATAAATTTATGATAAAAGGGGTTTTAGAAAATGTTACATAAATAATTAAATGAGCCTAAAAGTATGCAAAATAGTTGTTATTTTATTTCCTTTTTTTTACGACGAATCAACTTTTTATCTATTAGCACCGGGCTATCAATGGTACCCAGCCACCTTTTTATAATGTGAACTGCACATGATGTTCCCAGGCGTTTATCTATCCAAGCTAATCAAAATAAATGTCGTATTCATAGGATTTCGACCAGAGAAGTTTTAGCATAAAATAATTAATCAGAAAATAGCAACAGTTTTTTAGCAAACTAATAGATGAGACCAGATCCGTAGAAGTGCGCTGCCGCTTAAGCATGTCCACATAATGCATCCAAAGGAGCCAAAACTTTAGTAGATGACGTAGGGTCACACTTAGCTGAAGCTAGGAATGTTGTTACCATATAAAGCTCAGAGATTATTTGAAAATTAAGAAACTCTGTAATTGTTTTTACAAAAATAACTACAATATTTTAAACAGAAAGACTACGTTCGGATAAAAATACTACTCTATATATTTGTGGGAATACGGGAAGTTTCGGCTTGATCATTAGTAGTCTTGTTCAGATAATAAAATAAATAATTAACAATTTAATGCAGGTTCTTATAACTCAATAGTTTCAACTGAAGATCAATACAAATTTCATGAGGGCTATAAAAAATATGCACGAACTTAAGAGGAATAATGCTCAAACGTCCACAATCTTAACTAGGGATTTTCTTAATTTGTATCTATTTCAGTTCACAAACATAATATATGCACAGTTTCTGGCGTCATTATGAATTTATAATTTACATAAACTGCCCAACTTAACAAATTCATTGCAAAATTCAAATATTCAAGAAAACCTTTAGGTCTCTGTAAAGTCTCTGGCATCTTATGGCCATTAAGAGGAGACTTATAAATATTGAAAAGGGATGACATTTTTCTTCAAGTTACTTATTCACAAATTTCGACCGAGTCAGAAGATAGCCCGCAATAGGATTACATAAACTTTTAAATGTTTCCTTTAAATTTACAAGGTTTATTATTTTGAATTCAAGAAGTTAGTTATGAAAGGCCCTCAAGGAATATTCCTTAACGTAGCTGAAGTTTCAGTAAGAAAACTCGTAGTATTCTCTAAGAAAATGTTTGAAGATACTAAACTTATGATACAAATAATTTATTCATGGCAATTATAAGAAGGATTTTTGAGACAGGAGAATATTTTGTTCATAATATATTAAAAGTGGCTCTTAAAGATGGCAAAATGGAATATATTTTGGCTTTTAAAATAACAGCTAAATTACAAGTAGGGTGAAACATACAGTTATTCAAATTAATTATTTATTAAAGTAACGGGTTTAATTGAGGCTTCTTTCTGTATACATATACATAAAGTTAGGTAGAACAAATATTACAGTTGATTGTTTAATTTTTGTCCAAAAATAAATTGAGATCCCACAAGAAATTAATGGGACTGAACATCTACCACAAAACCTTTAAACACAAAATACGGAGAGATAATAAGAGCTTATTCAGAAAGAATGAAACAAGTACGGACACAAGAGAAGCAAAACTTGTCATTCGTGCCACACGAAAATACATCCCATGCTTCTAGGTTAGGGTGTGTTTTTTTTTCTTCTTCTTTTTCACTTTTCTTCTTTTTTTTTTTTGTTAATTTTCTTTCGTAATTTTTACTTTCCTTTTTTTTTAAATTTTCTATTTTTAGTTTTGAAAGAACATATTCCACTAAAAAAAAATGAATCTATGTATGTCATGCAATACCATGTTTCTGTAGTTTAATTTTTTTTATGTAATCAAAACGGTCCCATTAATCATCTTTAATGAGATTAAAGAAACATTCATTTTCTCTAATTAGTGTTTTTTTTAAGCTACTTGTATACCGTTTTGATGGAATACTTTATTTTCTAAAATTATCTGGTTTCTACAACTTTTGCCGTATTTTTGTTGTTTGCAATTATGTAACAAATATGCACACATACTCTTGATTCGGGTATTTTTTTTTCAATATCCTGAAAATTAGGCGAGTATCACCAAATTGATTTCTGCCATTTAAGCCTCATCATCCTTGGCAGTTTCATTTAAGTAGGTTCAATAAAAGCAGTAATCCATAGTTATTAAGGAAATATTCAAGCTGGAAAGCACTGCAAGAACCGATCAGTGGAAATGAACAAGATCTATAGGTAACATATGTCCAACTGGTGATGTTATGAAGTTGATCACGAAGCTGAAGATAATACTAGAGATAAAGAGACGGGGAAAGAACTTGTCCTTCTTCCAAGTATAATATTTCATCCGCTTTTTGTACTGAAAGGATCAGATGTCGGCTTTTGTATCAGGTGCTTCCTCCCTTCTCCTCCGTCCTAGAAACACGACTCCTTCTGACACTAGTTGCACAATCCTAAAGGAAAAACTTGTTATTCTAAAAGCGACTAAGAATTGTAAATTGTGAAAGGGATTTCGGATGCAGAGGGAGGCTTTAATAAGTTTAATAATTGCCTATAGAAAGAACTTCGTCAAGAAACACTTTATACTATCGAATTTCAGATTTAATTAATAGGAATTTTCAACCAGTAAAAGAAGCTGTGCAATAACTTATGAAGTCCATCTCAACGTGACAAAAATTTTATAAAGGAGGGAATCGCATAAAATAGCTTTCAACATGACATATATAATAGTTTTTTTGTTTGTTTTTTTGAGAAAAAAAAATGAGTAACTCAGAATTTTCAATCCTCTAAAACGACGGATTGTTATTTTTTGACCCGAGGCCAAACAGAGATCTATTTATTTCGGTTACGCTTGGATTAGCAGAAAAAAAAAAAAAAAAAAAAATGAGTGTTTTCTCTCTTACGAGAAATAATCCTAATCACAGTTTTGTCATTTGATAAGTAAGAAAAAGTTATTCATTTCTTGTACATTTAGTGGAGATATCCATTAATTAACTAATATTTTCCATCTGTATTATATAATATCAGTAACTATTCTAATCCAATGTGAAGCGATTAAAAATCAATGCCCGAAAACGGCTGCAATATCGTGGCATGTTGCAGAAGTTTCGAAAGGCTACCATTTTCGTACAATATATTTAGATGCATAAATTTTGATAATTACACTTCAGTCGGATAAAACGGTGCTCGAAGATTTGGTAGTGTTGGTTTCGTTAAATTACATAGGAAATATTAAGATTTTCTGTTCCGATAGCATACCAAATCACACTTCATTTTGAATAAAACAAATTTCAACTTTTCTGTCAATCTGATGTTACAAAATGTTGGGATGCAGAAAATATCCAAATAAAAAATGGTGAATGATATTCAGGTAATATTACAGCGTGAATGATACATTGTCGACCCTTATACATACTCCTTACATAGTAACCTGTTTGGAGAATTTTGAAGTCCTGGTCATTCAATACTTCCGTTCTCAGAAAAGTCGAACAAAATCTGCCATTTTAGGAGAATCAACTTTTCTATTTTCAAAATCTGAAAAATTATCTTACATTCCTTGTATAATTGAGATCATGAAATATCTTGAATATTGAAGTATAAATCAATACTGTTCCACAAAATTTACAATTTCCTGAATATCTTTCCTTGAAAAGATTTCCATTTTGAGGAGTTGTCGACAGCAATTGTCGACCATTGTTAAATCGACAGCAATTGATTAGTTGTTGGATTTTTGGAAATAATGAACTGATTAAAAGTAAAGGCTAAAAAATAAAAGGAGCTTTAGAGGAGCTTAAGGACTTAGTGTCTACAGCTAAAACTTCCGCCCTTTGTCATTGGAAATTCTTTTTTTTTTTTAATTTCCCTTCTTCAGGAAAGCTTCCCTAAAATTATTCGAGGTCGAAAATATGAAATCATAATTAGACCTCTTTAGGAGGTCCGGTGGCCGTGAGTGCTAAGGCGTATGCACTCCGTGCCGAGGGTCGTGGGTTCGATTCTCACTGAAGATAGTGGCCTTTCTTTCGAAAAAAGAGAGGTGAACACCTACGATTCTAAATTATACATTTATAATTGAAAACCTTCAGTTATAAATGTACGTTAAAATTTAAATAAATACATCTATTTAATAGTAAATAATTGTGGTTTTGCTTATTGGATGTTTATTTACTTCTAAATTGTTGCATTATAAAAATAATGATTTTAGGTAAATCGTCCTCAATGAATTGACTTAATTTGCAAAACCTATAAATATACAATACTCTATTTTGATATTGAAATTTTATTACGTCAACTCAAATTAATAAAAAAAAAAACTGATGGCAACCCTTTATATCTGTTGTATTGTACGACCCATTTTTATTTACCAATAGTCTGGAGAAGCAATTTTGAAGGGTTGATACTGAGAACTAATTTTGAAGTACGAGACAATGTACAATTATATGTTAATAGATGATTAAAAATCTTAAGGATACTAGGGGCAAAGTGTTAATAAGTTTTTAATATCGTGCTATTTTAAACTATTTGCTATTTGTATTTACTTAATTGTTGAGAGTTTTTCGAAATACGGAGTGATGAAATGAAATCTTGCCTACAAACCAGTAGCCGTGCAACCTGTTTTTTGCGTTATTTATTTATCGAAATTACAAACCCGCAGTGAAGAGATTTCTTCGATTTATTGTGAAATATTAAAACTTGTACGTTCTCCTTAACATTTTTTATTTCAAATAAATATTTTTCTCTTATGAATTATAAAATGGATGAGATTTGTCTATGTATAAACGCATACTTATGTAAACGCCTGAGCAATAATAATAAATAGTCACATAATATGGTATAAAGAAGGAAAAGTTAATTTTAGACTGTGGAAATGAATGTGATTTACGATATATGACAATGACCACAAGATCTGAATGATATTTTATTATAATTATTTTCCATCTTTAATTGTTGGATTATATTGTATATACATGGGCAACCTTGAGTCAGTATCTCTCTCATGTCGCGTGGTGTTTAAACGAGGTATCACTCCTTGCAGTCCGTCAGCTTTAGTTTTATTGTCAAACATTACCAATTCTGCAGAGTGGTTCGTCATGTCGTGTCGTTTTACATGTATATTAGTTAGCAATAAATGACCTATTCTGATATTGGTAACTACAACTTCTTTACTTCTTTTGTATCGGTTGCTCGATGGTCCGGCATTTAACTTTGTGCGTTGTATGTTATCCGAAAGTGTGTATATTGCGTACATGAAGTCTAATGTTTATGCAAGCAGGGTTTGTGCCATGGATGATGCATACTTTAGTGCGAGACAGGTTTGAAATAAAGATCGGCTGTTAATAATACATATTATGCCAACTTTAACTTCAAGGCGTTTTCTTGATTTACGAATGCGTATCCAAACCCATTTGAGATCCTTATACGATAATACGACAGGATCCAGGTGGTGCACCGACGATATTATGCAACCTGCTGGAAAATTTAAAAAAAAATATCTCTACCGAATATGAAGGAAACGTCTCCAAGTAGAGTTAAAGATCGAAGATATAGTCTATTCGGAAGAATTCCATATGCCAAAGTACACAAGCTCGGGCCATGAAGGAAGTCCCTAGAGTACAGCCCGAGTATATATATATACTGCGGAAGAAAATAAATATAGATGTGGACCGGGAGGGAAACATTTGCTGAATATTCCTCTAGGGGAAGAGAGCTGTAAAACCATCGTCTTTACATCTGAACCTCAAGCTGAGGGCCAATGCTCGGCAAGAAAACTACATATACAGGCACAAATCCACCATAAAGGGAAAATATCTTGAGGATGTTGGCAGTTAAACATAACTCATATTTCAAATTTTGAATATTGGATAAGCAAATATACTATGAGTTCTACAGAAGAATTTAATTTGTCTATAAATGCTTAATTAAAAAGTTGGCTTGATTTAATTAATTTATTTTGAGCACCGCTAAGGATATATTTTTTCAATAGCTTGTAATATACAAATAAGGAAAAACAAATATAAATAATAAATCGTTTTGGTTTTGTGAATTTTACAGCTTCTGCTCAAAAAGAGTAGTAACATTGTATAAGCATAGAAAATATGTTACATCATGATATACCTTATTATGAATTGAAGTGAATAGATCAAATGGAGACCAGAGTGTGGTAAAATACTGGGTTTTAAGGCTTTAACAAATAATCATGAGAAATTATTAAGTTTCCTGCATTCTTGCAGGAAGTTGCGTAGCCGAGCGCGGAAATTAGACCAAGAACCGAAAACACACTTTTGGTACGTGTTATGAACAATAATTTTCATTATACTGTTTATACTTGAGTACATTAAAACCCTTTTATATTTCATTAATAACTTAAAGATACAGTAAAAGAAATTAAATTTACACCTTTTTTTATTTGAAAAAAAAAAACATCTGTTTATTAACCTATAATAGAATAAAAGTATGTACTTATACATTTACATTAATATTTATAGTACAATTCTGATTATTCATTATATTAAAACCTTTGTTTGGCATTGCCTTTTGGAATACAGATAACTTTTGATTAAAGGAATTATGTTGTATTGCACTTTAAACACACTACTTATTATAAGTAAACAAATATTAGAATGAATCACAGTATCTAAAAGTAACCTCCTTCAAACACATGTTTATTAGTAGCAGGTAAGGTTAGCGCACCAAAAAGATTTTTTGGGCCTAGGACTCGAAAAGTACTATTTTACGGACTCAAACCGAGTATTGAAAACACATGTTTTTTGATGCAGTATAATAAAAAATAAATTAAATAAGATCACTTAGTTTATAAAAATATTTTATGATGGGTGTAATGGCTAAAACTCATCCAAGTTTTAAATTGTTAGTATTCCATACCCGGGAATGGTCTCAGCCTCCCCCCCCCCGAAATTATTTTCTACATACGCCGTCTTCCCTTTCTTGGCATTCAGCAGGAATGTATAAGAAAAGAATGACCAATCCTAACTCTTGTCAAGATCTCTCGTCGCTTTGAAAGATTATTCTGTCTATGAAGCTAATTTATTTATTTGAAGTATTTTATTGTCACTGAGTCAATATTAATTTAAATTAAAAAAAAAACAAACACAATTATGTGCACTTTTCTTTTTTTGTTTTATTTCTCGAAAGAGACTTTATTTTTGATGAGGGGAAAAGAGTTGAGCGGGGACGACGGAACGCTTTCCAATGACAAATAAAGTGGGCAAAAGTTTTCCGAATTCAATAAGGAAAAGTTCTTTAATGGGCTCCTTTATTTAATTTGTTCGCGTGATCTGAGAGAGGGAGAGAAAGCCGAGGGTATAGGGGTGGGTTCCGTGCCGATAAGTATGCTGGCAGGGTCTCCACTACAGGGTCTCCACTACAACATACTCAGAGCACTCTTCTTGTCTACATCAGGCCACGAGAAGGATCTAAGGCAGACATTATCAGGAATTCTATACTGGTCTAATTCTAGACGAAAGAAATCATGGAAGAATATTGTGATTTTTATATATTAACCCCAGGGTACCCAAGAGGATTCGGTTTGGAGCCCATCCCATGGATATATCTATCCTATTAAAAAAAATAAAAAAAAATAGGGAAAATATCTATTCGTCAAAAATACATTCCCGAATAATAATATGACGATAAACGTTTTTTACAATTTTCGGTTCCCAGGATTAACAATTTTGTTGGCTCGCGGGCTCCAAGGGGTAGTCCTCTAAATTTCTATTCCAAATTTAATTTCCTCTAGAAAAGAGGAATTTATTGTACAATAAAATCAAAGCAACAATATCAAAACTGTTATTTAATTAATCAGTGAATTTTAAAATTAAATATTTAATTGAAGAAAAAGATCAGAAATCTGAGAAATTTAACAAGATATTTTGGAAAACTAACGCTCAAAATGATTAAGTATATTTTCAATTTTTCCCCCAATGTCTCTTTTGGTCTACAATAAGCAAAAATTTACGAAAAAGAAAATATGTTTAAATATACACAAAGGAGAGGAAAGGCTGTGACTGGAAATACCTTGGGGGGAAAAAAAACAACTATAATTCTATTTATGCCAGGCATGAGAATATTGCTTTCATTTTATGGGTGGATGTTTAATGTGTCTCGCAAATCAAGATCATCAATAAAATATAAGATAGTATAATAATATAATATAAACAGTAAACAATTCCTAATTCTGATCAAGGCATTGGGCGGAGGGTCTATAACATAAAAATATACAATTTATTTGGTTTTTCATTCTTTTCTTTACATTCTTCAGACCTTTTTGGTGCAAAATCGATGGAAAATGTAATAAACACAAAGGACTGAATAAATACAATATGGTGGATAGAAGCCAGTTGATCAAAACCAGGTATACTATTTCAAATTATTATCAGAATAAATATTGTCATAAATAATTGATGCGTCCCCTTTTATTCTTAATTAAAGTACCTACTTTATTTTTTGTCAAATAAATTAATAAAATTATTATTCAGTCAAATAAACTCATTATTTACTACCACTGTTCTATTTTTAATCCTATGGATGTTTATTTTCATAATGGTAGTAACTTTTGCTAATATTTTCCTGTTATAGAAATCGACATTATGTTCATATTTTATAGCATGATAAGCCAACGCTGGTCTACTGTCTCTATTTTTTTTTTTTTTTTGGTGCATCTACTGCTAAGGTCGTTAGCACCATATTGTCTCTATTATCAATATTTTGAGTGTGATGTTTTATTATTTTCCAAAAGGGCTGTGAAAATATGAAAACAAAATTAAATGAATCGATCCATGCAAAAAGAGCTTCAGTCCATAACCAGTAGTTTTGAGAAAACGAGAAAAAACTGTCTACACCCTTCATTCTACCCAATATTTCATAGCAAAAATCCTTGTGCTCTTCTGAAACGTATGACATCAACTTCTTTATGTCTTGAATTTGTTTCTGCTTAATGGAGCCCTTCCCTCCTGGGTAGGCAGGATTTGGAGGGAACACTGGAGCCTGAAGCCTTTGGCGTAAATAGAAGGTATGTGCTACAATGCCGTTAACGAATTGTTTTTTGCTACATGTGTTTCTATGGCAACAATGTATTGGACTAAAGTCCTACTAACATAGAAATGTGTAGTTACCGTCAGAGACAACGAATCCACCACTAACTCATATTTGGAAAAAAATGGACTGAAGCTCTTTTTGCATGGATCGATTCAAATGTAGAATTAGTCTGAAATAGCTAAAGTAATCCACCACAGCCACCTTATGAAATCCAGGTCACTACCGCTAAGCAATTTTATTCATAAAATCGGGAAAAAAACTAATTTCAAGGATATTTTATTCATGAAAAATAGTAGAAAATAGCTTATTGAATTCAAACTGGAGTGTAAAAATTATTTAGGGCTGGGGGAGAACACTTCGGAACGCCTGATCTGAACCGGATAAAAAATAAGACAATCCAAACGTTTAGGGGGGAAAGTTTGTACCCATAAAAAGAGGTTAGAGTGCACTTGTGAATCATTGACCGGCTACTTAGCTTTAAACTATTTAATAGGGGCAAGAAGTGCGGCAACTCGGGCATAGATTCGATTCGACACGGAGGGAGGAGGATTTTTGAAGAAGTGGACACGAAATTACGATAGCTCTGAGCCCATTGTTATGCGAGGCGGAGTAAGAAGAAGACAGGATCTACAAGGCAAACAAAAAGGCTGTCCCAACAAAGATTTGTTCCGGTGACGACGTGCTCACCTTGTGGTTCTCACACCCCCGCTTGTGAACGCAACCAGTTCTTGCCGATGCCAACCTTAGTGAAGGCTGTCACACGTACTCAACAATCCATTACCTCTTCAACCATCCACTTAATACGTGAGTTCTCTACAGTTCATATTTAGGGGGACGGTGTATTTTGAGCCTCTCAATGATAAAGTGGGATTATTTTAAAAATATGACGAGCTAGTTTGTTTTTTTTTCTTTTTTACGGCGCTTCGACACCTAGGCCGACATCCAGGGTGCAGCGAGGAATTTTCCCAAAGAGTTGTGGGATGAGAAAATTCCTGCCGCCGGTGGGGATCGAACCCACCATCTCCCGCTTATGAGTCCAAGGCGCTAGCCACTAGACCACGGGAAACCCTATGACGTGCTACTCTATCAAATTTCGCAGTGCTTCAACTGAAAGAGTATTTTTTTTTTTTTTTTTTTCAAAACTGCATAAATTTCATTTCTACTAATTCCATATTACCACCATAAACATTTATATCTATATCAGAAAACTCATAACCAATTGTACGTTTATAGAATTTAGGAATTACAATGTTTTGTTACAATGGCTAGCCTAAAATTAATATGTTTAACTTATAACTTCAAGTAGGAGTCTATATGTTACAGAATATGACGTGACTTAACTTCAATTAATTTTACTTGGGCAGTAATGGATGAAACAGATGCTATCTTCCCAAAAACATGAAAAAAAAACGACTCACAGATGACAGGTAATTTATCGTTCAGCTATTTAGAGACGGCAAAAGTGAAACTATACAATTTAATTTGAATCTCCTTTACATTAAGTGGATTTTGCTCCTTTTTCTTGTATTCTTTTATTTGCAACTATCCTATTAGCAAATATCCTCTCTTTTTGCCCCCCCCCTTAGGTATAAGTAGTCTAAATTCTCCATGAGCTGAGTGAGAAACTCAATCCAACCGCATGATTCTATCAGGCTGTACCGTATGAAATGTCAGTTTTGGACTTGCCGATTTCCTTCAAATGTCTTGATACTGTCGTGGCTCCTACTCCGAGTTCTTTGGCATATTTCCTAGTGCTTTTTGAGGGACAAGCTTCAAACCTTTTTTTCAGGAGGCCATTGTCAAACTTGGTTTCTGGCCTTCCTCGGTCCTCGTTGTCAAGGTCAAAATTTCCACTTAGAAACCTGGAAAACCACCGGTAAACAGCTCGTTCATTCACCGTTCCCTCCCCGAACGCCGTTTTAATGTTCATGCACGCCTCAGCAGCGCTATGGCCGAACTTAAATTCATAACGAAAAATAATACGGATTTCCGTTGAAGTCATAATTTAAGTTTTATTTTTTTCTCAGAGGATCGTTCTCACAACACAGTACGCAAGTTACTGATTAAATAATAGGAATAAAAGAGCTTTAATTCTATATGAATAACAATGATGTTTGTAAATAATGAAATAAAAAAGGGAAAGGATTAAATCGCAAAGTAAACAAAACTGACATTTCATACGGTACAGCCTGATACATCCCCATCCAGATACCAAGAATGTATACATTTCAAGTTATAGTGTAATGTTTTGTATTTTTTTTTTTTTTTTTTTTTTTTTTTTTTTTTTTTTTTTTTTTTTTTTTATGTTTATGATTTTGCAAGAGAGTAAAATAAATAAAAACAAATCATAAACAGTCACCATTTTTGTTTTCAAAGAAGCGATGTTGTTTTTAACATTTAAAACTAATGAAAGAGTGCATATTAGAATAACAATCATATTCTAATAGATTTGGAACAGGATTTTACCTAATGACTGGGTTCATTTTTCCTTTCTTGTATAAATTCAAGATAATTTATAACATATGCAGGGTGTTTACCTAGCTCTAATAATGATAATTTAACTCTTGAACAAATCGAGAGAATTATATTCCAATAACTGGGGATAAAAAATACTTTTGGAATATATTTGAAGTTGCAACGTACGAATTTGTCAATCCCAGTTATCTTTTGGCTGTGAAATAGTAGGCCATTGTGAAATAGCGAATCAATATCTGCAACCACTTGATGACCTGCTTGCTCGGCTAGAGGTAAATGACAGGCTTGGCGAGTTCAAGGATCTGCACTGCTCCGGTGCAGGTCAGAAGCAGGGCTGCAAGGAGAAAGGCTCAGCTAACCTTTAGAACGTACTCTCTACGTCGGCACGACCTCCAAGAAGCTTGTTGGCTGTACGAGCTCATTCTTGGCTAGGGGTACTGCTATGTGTGGTCTAAGAATGAAATCTTGGATAGAATTGTTTCGAGATCCGTTAGTTCTTGATGAGAAGGATCTCTATCGAGGATACTCGTCTGCGTGTGCTTTCTCCGAACGCATATGGAGAATAGCTGTACTCGTATTTCGGCCCGAATATGAGGGAATGCGGTCGTTTCGAGCAACGAAACAGAATACGAAGATTTTCTTCTGCCATCACAAGTTTATTATGGGGATGGGGCATCAGGTTCAATGGAAGTGAATTTTATTGAGGGGGGGGGGTTTAAAACAGTAAAGCTTATTTCTTTTTTATTCGGGACATTTATAAATTGACTTAGGATGTAGGCATTGTACGATGCATTAAGACTTCACAAAAATGTGATTAGCTCTTTACTTCAAAGTAGAACATTAATACAAAACTAGAAATCATATAGTACAAATCAAACAGTACGAAAATAGGTTAAAAAAAAAAAAAAAAAAAAGCTGCTTATGAGTAGAAGGATAGGTTTTGAAAAAGATTGGATGCATTTTTTTTTTTTTTTTTTTTTTTTTTTTTTTTTTTTTTAAATTGGATGGAAAAAAGTGGGAGAAACAATAAAGGAAAAATCAAATGAAACGAAAAATACAGTTTAATCTATTAGAAATCTGGGAAATATTTATTATTTGTAGATATTTGAGGGCGTCATCACTATGTGTAAAAGCAAATAGCATAAGTCGATTTATTCTCTTTCTCTGCAGTCAGTAAGTTTGTGGTTACTTGTTCATGCATTTATCTATACATATATAAATCACGTGCCTGTTTTTCTGTTTATCTGTTTGTCTGTTAGTTCCTTATAAATATCCACACCGTTGGACCGATTTTGAACAAACTTGGAACACTGGTAGTTCTTGATCCGGGAAGTCTCTTAGGCTAGGTCAAAAGCGTATACCAGCTGTCTGTATGTATGTTTGTTCCTTATACAAATCCACACCGTTTGACTGATTTTGACCAAACTTGGCACACAGGTAGGTCTTAATACGATGTGTTATATGCTAGGTCAAAAAAGTCTACCAGCTGTCTGTCTGTATGCTTGTGCCTTATACAAATCCTCACAGTTCGGCTGATTTTGATCAAACTTGGCACACATATAGGCCTTGATACGGGGAGAGTTATAGAATAGGTTAAAATCGTTTAACAGTTCGGAGGTCACGGGTTCGAAAGTATGAAGCCCAATAGTTTCAGATTTGCGTTATTAGATTTTAATATTACTTATTGGGTTTCTAATTTATTCTTTCTTATCTAGATGCCGAAAGTAGGTGTAGCATGACACTCTGGGTAACAGCTAGTATATCAAAAAAATAGAGGAGGACGTGATTAGCACAGTTTGTCTCGTCCCCCTCTATGTTCTGGAGGACAATTATGCATAAATAAATAAAATCTTAAGTAAAAGCACTACTGATTGCAGATATCATTTTTAATCACATTATAATTCACAGAGCTCTGTAAAGATTGCCACGAGGTCAGGAATAGCAGAGGGAATACTCAATATTGCTAGAATAGTGTTCATTTAACCAAAGTTTTGGAAGGACCTAGATTTCTCGAGTCCAACTTGTCAACAACTTTAAGTTACGACGTCCAAGATTCCCTGCAGAGAGAGAAGAATTTCCTGAATAAAGAAGTGAAGACTGAAGAATATTAATAATAATCTCCTCAAAGAATTTTCAATTAAGATTATTAACTTCATCAAGAGGAAGTTATTATCTGTGAAAATTCTTCCAAAAGCAAGACTACAGAATATTAAATAATATATTACGGCAGGAAAGATTTTTGAACATGTCAATATTCCTGGCATAAATTCAATTAACATAAGATAATCAATGCTGAATGAACATTCCAGTATTATGAAGAATATTATATGAGCAAATATTAAAGGATATACAATTGAAAAGTGTTGTAAACACTCATAATCCTAGGATTAGAAGTAGGCTATTGTAAGATTTAGTTTAATTTAAAAATGACCATAAAGTAAGATACAGAGAGGAAATAAAAATACTACGGAACCCTGGTCAAATGAACACTTCTCTTGACTAGATGATGTGATATTAACCAAGCTTCGAATTGGACACATTCTACTTACTCATTCGTACTTACTAGAAAGAAAGAAAATACCAACTTGTAAGTACTGCAATGAGACTCTGACAGTTAAACATATACTTACGAATTGCTGACAACTCATTAACTTAAATATGCCTAACGACCTTCTGGCCGAAGGTATCCCACACATCCATATACTACTCAAATATTTGAAAACACACACTTATATAATTCATGAGCCTTTCACAACGACCATTTCAAAATTTTATCTTTTAACCTAATTATTACGTTACTTTTATTATTTATTTAAGTTTTTTTTTTTTCACTTTATTTTGTTGTTCACGTTTTTGTTAACCTTTAATTTATTTATTTACCATTTTTTTGGTTTGGTTTTTTCGTTGATTTTTTGACTTACCATGTAACGCCGGGTTTGTCGCCCATGTAACGGAACTCAACGATCAAATATAATAATATAGTAAGATAGATGATCAAGTGACGCGTACCCACATCTACCTTATTTATTTTACATTTGTATCCATTACATTTTTGAATTGTACTTTTGCCAATTGTATTTTATAGCTTGAACAAGTCGAGTCCATGGGAAAATAGAAACTGATTTAGAAAACAATTGTAGTAACTATGTACAATGATTGAACTACGACTATCTTGGAAACCACCTTATTCTTCGATATTTTCGAAGACGTTATCTAATCGTTTTATTATTCTTATTGATATGATTATTTTTTAATTATTCAATTAATATATTTATTTTTTTATTTTGTTGTATTTTATTTTTTATAAATAATTATACAATTATAATTGTATAATTATACTATTAGTCGGGGCCTCTAAACCCGCCAAAGAACTATGTAGTGGGAAACTATACCTTCCAATGTGTGTCCAGTTTCAAGTATCTTGGCTCCATTGTCAATGATCGGACGGACGAAGAGGAGAAAGTTCAGAATCGAATAATGGGGGCTAATAAAACATATTTCGCTTTAAGAAGTATCCTCCGGAGCAAACTGTTAAGCCGTACTGCAAAAATAGTCCTCTATAAAACTATCATCCGACCTGTCCTAACATATGCCTGTGCAACCTGGACCCTACACAAAAATCTATCGGAAAAGATTGATAGATTCGAGAGAAAGGTGCTGAGACGCATAATGGGACCAATTAAGGAAAATGGGTATATCGAATGTGGGGGAATAAAGAGATAAACGATTTATTCGAGGATCTAAAAGTCTCCCATTTTGTGCGAATTCAGCGCCTTAAATGGTTGGGCCATGTTATAAGGATGGACGGTAACAGAGCAAGCCGGTTATTATACTATGGAACCCCAGGTGGAGCCAGAGCAAGAGGAAGACCTAAGGGAAGATGGAAAGACTCGGTGGCTGAAGACCTTAGGATGGTTGGAGTGTCCATCAGACTTGCTACTGAGCGAGATGAGTGGATGCAGGCAGTTGAGAGGGCCAAGGGCAGCTTCCAGCGCCTGTCGAGCCGTTAATTAATTAATTATACAATTAGATCCCATTTTTTCCTTTATATTATAAATTGTTACATATTTTTAGCCCCTTCAATACTTCTGTGATATAAGGAAAAATATAATTGTGCTGTGTGCTGGATCTGTATTTATTTTCTCAGTACGGTAATTGCAATCAGTAAGTACTTTCATTTTTTTTGTGTGTATATGGCAAGCGCATAACGGAGTAATCTTAATTTTTTATTTGAGAAGATTTAGAAATCAAAGGCTTAAATCATTAAAAACTTGCGAATATCCTTTCAATCGGTCACTGGAGGAAATATTTTGGGCATTTGACATAATAATTATTTCTCTAGGATTTGCATATGACTAATATGGACAATTAAATGGGGAAATGGGTCTTCCCATGCGAAATGTCGACACATTTCTAATTAGTCTGCCGTCGGTGGAGTTAGCATCGACCACAAGATGGTTGGTTATGGAAACCAGACAGAGAGAGCTGGCCTAGCTCTCCATGCCTCGCATTAGGACTGTTGTAATTCCATAATTAAGGGGAGGCAGGACCTGTCTCTCCATGGTTTATTAAAGCCCCCCCCCCACGACTAGCTCCCATTCCGTATGCTCTATTATCATACCTCTCTTGTCTTATAAACATTCATTTATATAAACATTGTAAACCTAAACCTGAGGAAGAATTTTCTGTTAGGAAAGCGCTTTCTAAATCAGAATAACACCGATCTGCGACCAAAAAAAGCCGAATAAATTCCATTATGTCTTGTTTCTTGGCAAAAATCTACCAAGAAAACTGAAGATGGGTTTTTCAATACCTATCGCTTGTGTTTTTATTCAGCGTTAAACCTCAAATACGGTAGTTGCTATCAGGTTCTTTCATATTTTATATTACCCGGCGTGCCATGCTACACCTACTTTCTGCATCTAGAAAAGCTAAAATAAATTTGAAACCAAATAAGTAATATTAAAATGTAATAACACAAATTTGTAACTGTTCGAGTTCACAGTTTCGAACCCATGTCCTCCGAACTATGAGTCCTAGACGATTTGAACCTTGCCTATAATATCCCCGGATCAAGACATACATGTGTGCCAAGTTTGGTCAAAATCGATCAAACGGTGTGGATTTTTATAAGGAACAAACATACAGACAGACAGCTGGTAGACGTTTTTGACCTAGCCTTTGACACTCCCCGTATCATGACCTATCTTTGTGCCGAGTTTGGTCAAAATCGGTTAAACAGTGTGGATTTCTATAAGGAACAAACATACAGACAGACAGGCTAATAGACGTTTTTGACCTAGCCTATGACACTCCCCGTATCAAGAACTATCTTTGTGCCAAGTTTTGTCAAAATCGGTTAAACGGTGTGGATTTGTAGAAGGAACAAATATATAGACAGACAGCTCGTAGACATGTTTTACCTAGCTACGAGACTTCCCGGATGAAGACCTACCTGTATGCCAAGTTTGGTCAAAATCAGTCAAACGGTGTGGATTTGTATAACGAACATACAGCCACAAACAGATAAACAGACAGACACGTGATTTTTATATATATAGATTCCTCCAAGGTTTAATACGAAAAGAAAGAGAGGTGATAGGGGAGAAGGGTCGTATTGTCCTCAATTCCTCGGGATTGAGGAAGGCGAGGTCAAAGGATACCGAAAACCAATTCACAAAAATTGGTAAATTTGCTCCTCTAAAAAATCAGGGTATGTGGACCATCAAAATGTATTGTGGTGTTATTTCTACATTTTTGGTATATTTTATGTCGCCACCCCTCATATATTGCAAAAAAAATGTAAGCAAAAATGGAGGTATTTTTGTCGATTCATCGCACCAAAAAAACAAAAAATCAGCTAATTGTAAGTGGTAAGAAGCCGTTCAGGTGAAGTGAAGTAATGGTTAGGATTCTGATTTTCAGAAAAATTTGTATCTGGAACGTTTTGGCTTGCTCTTTGTCAGCCTTTTTCAGCAATAAATTGGGGTGGAGAAGACCAATATAACTTTTAGATGACAATGGATAGGTGTCAAGTCTCAACTATGGATAAGTGTCACACTTATCCATGGTCACCTAAAAGTTGTCGTGGTCTTCTTTCATCCCTTATGCATTTATTGGTCAAAAAGGC
Organism: Gonocerus acuteangulatus; assembly: GCA_946811695.1. Lineage (NCBI taxonomy): Eukaryota > Metazoa > Arthropoda > Insecta > Hemiptera > Coreidae > Gonocerus > Gonocerus acuteangulatus. The sequence continues at coordinate 37,760,780 of OX328125.1, forward strand.
TGTCATAAAGCATGCCGAAACGTTCGATATGTATTTGTTTCTGAAAATAGGACGTTTTCTCTGAACCAAAATCCAATCATTCCTTGACATCTTAAATTTTTCTTCGTTTAAAAAAATATTCAGTACTTCCTATGATATGAGCCACCTTTTCATTACATGAAATGGTTTTATTACCGTTGAATCAGTATAATAACAATTCAAATAATACTATACCAGCAGAGCGAAAAACTTACAAATTCGGTCACCTCTTGTGAACATTCCGGGAGAATTTCAACATGAGATGAAATGTCAAAAATATAAAATTAGAGCGAGAAAGAATAAAGTCAGGGCTTAAAAAATGTAAGAAAAAAAGTGGCTTAACAAAATATAAATTTCTGAAAGAATAATTAACTATTTTTATAAGTATCTGCTTAAAAATAGAAATGTGGAGAAATGTTTCTAAAAACTAATAAAACCGTTCGTTTTTCCCTTTAGAGTTTGTCAAACCGTAGCCTGCTTTAGGCTGAGTTACCGCTTCCTAGGAGGGATTATTTGTAGAGACAGGCTCTGCAGGACTGTTATTTATGGCTCCCAGCATAGTCACTCAGGAAATTATTTCAAGAGTCTACGTTAGGAATTCAACAAAGATTTCTCAACATTCTATCCAGGAAGTTGTCTTACAACGAATATTTTTCAAACATTCCTGTCTTCCGATTCAAATATATATCAATCAAGTAATGAAAATATTTATTTCTACAAATATTTTATTAGATATACCACAACATACTACAAGATGGAAGGATACATTAAAGAAAAATAAACAGGGTTAAATAATGTTTTTAGTTTAATTTATAAGCCATAAACACCTTTTATAATTATCTGAAAAAAAATATGAGAAAGCTAAGATGTTAGTTTGAGTTCAAGAACAAGAAACTCCTAGGGCATCACCTCCCTAAACGTCATAAAAGGATCAGAAACCCTGCATGGACATTAAAATATTATATTTCTAATAGTGTACAACTTGGTGTTTTGAATATCATATTTCAAGAGAAATCATTCCTTTTAAAACACCATACTACCTTCTTCAAGAATACATATATTGTTATATATTTTTCCCTTAATTTATTTTATGAGTTTTCTAATATTTTTTTCCAAAAGAAATAACACATATTAGTTTGTACTAAATTCTAACTAACAGTGCCCATAAAAAATTATTGATTTAATTAAAAGGATCTTAAAAGTTGTTGATTTCCAAGAATTTGGATGCTCGGATCAAAATGATAAATGAAAATAGATTATATGCTCTTCTATTTTGGTTAGGATATATCAAAACAAATGTGTGAATGTCCAACAAACAATTTTATTAGCTGTCTTAGAACAGCTGGAAGTAATTCAGCTAAAAAAGGAAGGTGGAATTAGCTGTGAAAAATTATTTTTACATTCTTCATTACAACAAGCACTCTCAATGTATTTCTCCAAGTTTAGCTGATTTACGGAATTATTACAGGAAAAGGAAGAGGACATTAATAAAATTTAAACTGAATTCCTTTTGTGTAAAATTTAGTGAATTCCGCAGTAAGGTCGAAAGCACACAATGTGTTAACTGTAGACATTTCTGCCCAGAGAACCAGAATATTCAAATGCGATCTGAGCTCCCTCCGCGCCGAATAAAACATAAGGGTTTGAAAGGGAGCAAGATTTCACTTCTAGGCTGAGTGAATCATAAATTCAACTACTCGGAATTTGTCCTAAGTGATTAGAACCCTTCGGAATAATTTCATTATTTTTTTCCAAAACATGTGTCTGAGTACAGATTGGGCAGGTAAAAGATGTTGATAACCTAATAATCACTATTTACAATTTTTTTTTTTTTTACATAGTTCCCGAAATTATATTTAAAAAAGTAAAATCATAAGGACTTTTACCCTCTGTCCATAGCACAACATATCATGTATTTATCTTACATTAAAGAAATCTTAAATAAAATAACTTTATCATGTATATGTAATAATTTTATTGAGTGCATCACGGTACGGATTGTAACATTATAAAATAACGGACAATATATATGATAAAATAACGAATCATTATTTAGTTCCACCAGATGAAAAGGAAACCTTAAACTGAAAAAATCCTGAGAAACATAGTTACATTAAACAGAAATTTAATACATCATTATAAACCCTTAAATATGTATGAGAGTGTATGATGACGATGTATTCCATTTGAGATTAATGTGATTTTCTTTCTCAGTATTCTTCCGTCTCGCAACAAAATGTATTTTACAAAATTAAATGAAAATTTGGGGTCCTTTTTCAGACTCACTAAAAAGTAAGAGTGGTGGTTTTCAGTCATAAAATAGGGTACAATCCACTAAGTGAAAGATATATAATTTTGGTTTGAGGTATTGTGAAAAGACGTATTGAGTTGATAAATAGCAGAGTAGTCTTTTTTCAAAGACCAAATCCAAGTTACTTTTGTAGTAGCAGTAGTGATTTTAACAGTGATTCAGCGCATGCGCATAACTCCTTTGCGTCTCTATTGGAGGATTCCTACGAGCAAGTCTATTGGTTCTTGCTGGGAATAAAGTAACCGTCAACAGTGAATTAGCTTTTGTTTGTGAAAAAGCTCTGTTTATGTTAGTGAGAAAAAATGGGTCTTTTACAATTAGTTCGCGATGTTCTTGACATAGAAAAAGCGATTGGTTTCTTACTCGTAAAAAATAATAGAATTCTATTAATTTTAGCGAGTTGGATTGACTAGACTTTAGATATCTTCTTGATCGAACGAAGAGAGCGGAAACGCATAACACGTATGCCCATAATGCTAAATAAATGTAAAATATCCGAAAAGAGAGAAAAAAAGGAAAATGTGTGTTTACAAATATCATTGTTCATGTTATCCTACATAACCTGCAAAACAGTCAACTTTAATGCTTAATAACTTTTTTCTTAGTTGAGAGCGATATTTTTGTTCAATGGATTTCTCTTTAATTAATAAATATTGTTTGCCATTATCTAATATTGTTTATAACCGTAGATAACGTGCCAAGTAGTAATAGGCAACCAGCAAAGAACCTCGCAGTAAGCTTATCAGCGAGTACAAGTAACTGTTAAAAATCACTACTGCTACTTCAAAACTAACTGGATGTGATCTTCGAAAAAATACCCTACATTTTGGCTTCGTAAGCATTGGAAAAAGCGTGAGAAGGAAATAATATCAACAGTTAAAAATTGGATAGTAAATATTCTATAATACATTTCCTGTATTATGAAGATAAGGTATGGTTGGGATTCGGCTAGGAGAAAAAAAAACGTCAGACCTTCAGGACGAAATCTGTATTGGACGTTTCGGCTGCACATTGGCAGCCTTCTTCCAATGGTTCCATTCAACCATGGTTCTTGGCCTTCCTCCCTCCCCCCCCTAGTCATTTTCTAGTGCTGAAGAAGGCTGCCAAAGTCCAGCCGAAACGTCCAATACAGATTTCTTCCTGATGGTCTGACGTTTTTTTCTCCTAGCCGAATTCCAACCACACCTTGTCTTCGTATCGCTGCAAGGGCTAACTATCTCCATCTTCATTCCTGTATTATGGTTCCAAGAAGAGTGGTTGGTGGTATTGGTTTCTCTTGGCCTATGGTGTCCTAATGACTCTAAATAGGAGTATTATATGGAAGCACAATATGATTACCAAAGTTCCTGCAAGACGGATTTTTCTTTTTTCGTTGATAATGAAGATGATTCATTGCTTTTAGAAAAAAAAAAGGGAGAAAATTAAAGCCTTTAAAGTAGTTAAAAGAGAATGAGTTGGAAGAGAGAAGGGTGTGGATGACCAGCAGCAAAAGGGCTATTACCTGCGAAACAATAGACCTTCAGTAGATAGGCTTCTCACTCCTTTGAGGTAGTTCTACTGAAGCAGCCCTTCCATGGGCAATAGTCTTAAGTGGGTGTGTCTTCTAGGGCTGTGTGCTCTTATTCTCTTTCAGAACCTCTTTTTTTTTTGGGGGGGGGGGGGAATCACAACCTTATTATTTTGCTATTTTTCAGAGGTTTATTGTGTTAGATAGCAAACGGTACACTCAAACTTCGTTGAGTACAAGATTTACCTCCGGCTGAGGTTGTTTTTCAGGATTCGATCATTCTGCCGTTTTCATTGATGCAAAAAACTACAGTCATCATTTCTTGTGATTTAAAAAAAAGAAAAAAAAAAAGCGAATATAGACAAGCTTTATTGATAAGCCAATTTTCATCATAAACGCATTTATTTTATATCTTTTCGTATGTTAGCTATTTTTTATGTTTTAAATCTGTGACAATCTACCTTTAATTTAGGCTCTTGCTATAAAACACATTTACCGTTCATCCTATCATCATCCTCGTCTATGTACAATGTTTACCATTTCTTTTCATCTGTATATAAATTAATATTAATTCTATATATTCTTCTCCTTGTTTTACAGCCAAGAAGAAGGCTTCAATTTCAAGCCGAGAGGTTGGCAAAAATAAAACGCATTTTCTTGTAAACAATTAGTTTTATTAAGATACCAAGACCGAACTCTGATTATATTATATGCTATTAATTATTATTCGATTTCGAAGTAGTTAAAATTAAGTGATTAGATATTTTGTAATTTCTTTTATTCTAAATTTTACTAATTAATGATAAGGTAACGTAATATATATTTGAGAAATAACGTTTAAGTGGCTAGAGTTTATAATAATTTGTTGTCAAAGGAAATTGATGCTTGTAAGACATTAAATTAAATAATTGAAGGGGTCGGGGCAAAACAGTGCCAAGCAAAATTTTAACGAAACTTAACATAAAGCTGCTATATGTTGGATATTATGTTGGACTATCAGTCTATGATGCAAATGCTAATAAAATATGACTACAAGGTCCGTATGCTACTTAAATTTGATGCTCCTAAATATTTCAACTGATAGTACCACATAATATCCGATATAAAGCAACTACAGTTAAGGTCTGTTAAAAATGTTGCTTGGCACTATTTTGCCCTGACCCCTTCAATTTATAGTTTATTCGATTTTGACCATTTTTCCACATGTTGTTATAATTCGCAATGTTCAAAAATCTGTCCTTTGATTCTCCCAAAAAGTTAATCCTTATAACTCCACAATTCAATCAAATGTAGCGAGAACGTTAAAAGAAACCTCGACCTTATCTGTAGAAACCTTATTCAGGTATCTCAAATTTATCCTAAAATGTATTGAAGGTCGTCAGAAGAAAATACAGGAAGTAAATTCTCCTATTTCTTCTGAATCCAGCACAAGATTTAAGCCTTCTGCGACTTCTACCATCTGTTGGAACGATAACAGTTAAGTCCAAGGGGCACTCTGCGACTGCTGGCTGAACAATAATAAAAGTACAAGAGGCATACGGTATTAAATGTTTTCTTGTAGAGATACAGTATATTGTTTCCAGGAGATTGGCTGCGTGAAGTCTCTTCCTTTAAATCTAAAGATAAAAAAAAAAAAAAAAATCAGTCCCGTAACAGGCCTCAAGGGCCCAGAGGGGCAGGTACTGTAGAGGTATCTGATTCTCAACCATACGGCACACTAGGGAGATAGTGTGGTCAGTACTATGCTCCGGCCGCCTGATTTTTCCCTTTGCAGGTACCCATTAATATATTAAATAATTAATTAAAGGCTAGGTGAGCCTAGGGACGAGCTGGGACCCCAAATCCAACCCTCGAACGACAGCACTAGAAGAAAAAATCTTTAGTGCGCGCTCGGGTTTTGAACCTGGGTCCTCCAGTCCATTAGTCGAGTGCTCTACCACTGAGCTAACTTCGCCCCCAAAAATCTAAAGATAGTCTTTCCTTTTATGATCTATTTATTCTTTTATATATATATATATATATATATATATATATATATATATATATACGAGAATAATCACAAAAGTAAGAAGAAAAATTTTACATCCCGATAATAGGTTAAAACATTTTCTTTTAAATTCCATATTAGGTAAACAAATGTTTTTGTTATAATGAATAAGTTGATCAGTATCTAATATTACTAAAAATCTGACGTTTCCCTACTATTGCTTGGTATCTTATAGAACAATGAACCAAACAAGAGCCAAAAACCGAATTCATTCTTTTCCAAAATTGCGTACCTGACAAAGCAATTTTTCCAATATATGCGATTTAGCCACATCAATATATAGTAAAATTGTAGATAAAAAATATTAAAAACAAATCCAGTTAATGATATTCGTTAAATTAATTATACAAACTTCATGCAATTCCTGTGGGAAAAATTATCATTCTTCAGAAAGCTGTAATATTCTTAAGGATATGACTGGGAGAAATGTACGGGAAAGTGTAATGTGTGTCGTGGGAAGTGGACTAGTAACATGCTAAGCAGACAACCGCTTCTGTACAAGAACAGGTTGTTACTAACAACAAATCATTCAAGGGAAGAAAATTCTACTTTAGTTAATTTCACCATATATGAGTTCACAAGTATATTAGCTCGGTTTCCGTAATATTTTCTAGTTAACGATACATACTCTGACAATCAAAATATACCTTGATTGTGACGGTTCTGTCGTCAGTGGTTTGTTTGATGATTATGTTGTTTTTTTTTTTTTTTGTTTTTTTTGTTTTTTTATAATTTAACAAATAGCAACAGACCGCTCGGTCCTTCCCCGAGAATTACAGCGCTGTTCAATAAAGATTTATCAGGAAAGAAGAACTGAGAGATCTGAAGAAATCCTTCGAAATACAGAAGAAAATTTTTATAAACTTAAACTACCACTGCTGTCTACAGAAGCCACACGAAGAAATATGTTAAACTAAGACATCGAGGAAATAGAAAAAAAAAAAGGGAAGAGTGCCCTCTAATAAGAAATCATTCCGATCATAAAAATTTTATTTGATATGTAAATAAAAACCGTTATTCATTTCTAGTAATAAATTTTACATTTATTGAATATACTCATAAATTTACCCTACTGTACGATAGTGACCCTTGTTCTCAACCATGTCTTTTGAAATTGTTAAAATATGTTATAAAAATTTAAATTTGTCATGATGATTAAATAGTTAGCCGTCGAGGTGATAAGTAAAGATGGAATGGTTGGGATTCGGCTAAAGAAACCTCAATATGATTTTTGTTAAAAAAATCTATATTTTGGACGTTTCGGCTACTCATTGGTAGCCTTCGTCAGCTAAAATGACAAGAAAAACAGAAAAAAAAAAGAAAAAAGGCTATTATATTGAATATAACCATAAATTCAAAATAATAGCCTTTTTTCTTCTTTTTTTGTTATGTTTCTTTTGATTTTCATTCTAAGAATTTAAGACCAAATTGTTCTTTTATAATAAGTTAAGTGTATTTATAGTTCTGTTACTTATCCCAATTATAAACTTTGTTTTGTATTAATTTCTGTTTTTCTTGTTATTTTAGCTGTCGAAGGCTACCAATGAGTAGCCGAAACGTCCTAAATATAGATTTTCTTAACAAAAATCATATTGAGGTTTATTTAGCCGAATCCCAACCATTCCATCTTTACTTAAATTAGTCATTAATTAATTTTTATTAATTGCTCAACATGAGAAAATGAAGAGAAAAAAATACTAGGTAAACGTTTTTTGAAAACATGAACGATTCATATATTGTTCTGTAAAAAAAACAAGAAAAACATTGTCATGATTATTTTATTGGTGTATACCAAAGGTATATCAGGATAGAATTATTAAATCCTTTCTTCAAACCAAGATATATATATATATATATATATATATATATATATATATATATATATATATATATAATCCTGACAGGGATGCTTCCTAAGGAAAGCACACCCTTCACCAGGAGCATCGGATGTATGGTTGCGTATTACAATAACATGGTAGGGCGCTGATGACCGTAAGGTTTTTCGCCCCATATTATCCAAACAAACCAATATATGTATATTGGTTTGATTGGAAAAAAAAATTTATTTATTTAAATTTTAATTTCCATTATTATTAACGAAGAATTTTGAGACCGGTTATCTATAGGTTACCATCCTTTTATAGCCCAGGATGCCTTTTCTTTTTTAAGGATTGTTAAATACTCAGGCCTTAACATTAACGGCCACCGGGCCTCCAAAAAAATAAATAAATTATAAATTGCATTAATTTTGACCTTTAATCTCACAAAGTTCAACTAAATGTGGCGAAAAGTCAATAACGCACATATAACTCCTGCTCCAAACATTTTATTTAATACTCAACACGTTTCGTTGAGTGGATTGAATAAAGGATTTGGAACTGGTGTGATTGTTTATTATTGACCCTGAGCCAAATTTAGCTGCCTGATTAATTGTTCTGACTAAAATATAATAGTGGACATTCAAAATATAAAATTTATTTCAAATAAGAATTTACGAAACATTACTTACAACTTACGAAAAATATAATATTCGAAGAAGTATATAAACAAACAAAATATTATTCTTCTTCTTAGAAATATAGAATACATGATATTTATGTACGAGGAAAACGTGTCCTGTAATCACTACCTACAGTTGAAGCGAGTGACAGCTGATCTATATTTAACTCCCGTTAGCGCGGAGGTGTTGCAATACATATTTCCAGCCGAGTTATTGTAAACTGAACTACGCATCCAGATTTAATCGTTAAACCAGGTATTTCACTTCACCATATATATATATATCAAATATCTTTTGGGAATCACCTAGCTATTAACCATAGGCAGTCAGGACCATAGGCATTCGTAAAGTGAGAGAGGGCAGAAGGCACTACGATAGCAACTGCTATTTATTTTTTCATTATTTAATATTGTTGAATATAAAAATAAATATACTTCAATAACCTTTAACGCTTGCCTGCAAAGACAAGGCTTGTGAAAAATCAGGCGAACGGTGTCTTGTACTCACCATACCTCATAATTCTGCTATGGGTCAGATACCTCTAAAGTATCTTCGTCTGTGGGACTCTCGGGGTTGTTATGAAACATGAAAAAATGAATGAAATATATATTATTCATTATTTTAGTTTAAAAACCAATTGCTGATGATCATTGATCGCAGATGTTTATGAAATTATTTTATTTATTATAGTTTCTTTTATTTGGGAATCTATTTATAAATAAAATAAATTATGTTTTTTTTTTTTTAATTTGCTATTATCGTGAGTAAGCATAATATTTTTATGTAACAAGAGATAGCTAAGCATAAATCAATAAAATGTTTATAATTGCATCTTGTTCCCTAAAGTAATAAGCAATAAGTTAGATTTTTCATCGCCAATTGCCTTTATTTTATTCTCAATTGTATGATCTGATTACAAGAACGTGAACTAATTTTAACTAAATGTATTAGAAGTTGAACTTTATTAGAAGGAATTATATCAACTCCCAAATTGCCAATTTCAGTCAACTTGAACTCAGGTAGTTGGCCTTATTTGATTAATAATGGAACCAAATAACATTGATTTTAAGAACGCGGGCTATTGTTCGATAAATTGTCAACTTTTGCAAAGTATAAAATGATAGTAAGAAATAGTTTGTAGAAATTTGAGCTAGAAGGGATCCAATTTTTATTTGTTTATAATTATAAATAAATAGTTGCGAGAAATAAATACATAAATAAATAATTATAACAGATTCTAAATTTCGCAGATGAAGGAATATATTTAATAACAAAAAAAAAAAATGGTATTGACAGAAAGAAAAGTCAGATTTTCAGAACATTCTATTTTCGAATGTATCAACGCACTCAAATATTTTTTTTTTATAAAACTGCAGATCATTTTGTTTATTAAAAAAACAAAGAAACCCAATATTTACTTAAAAAAAAAGTTTTTTAACCTATTGCCATGATGTAAAATTTTGATTACAGTTGTGATTATACTCTTTTGTAATTGTGTATATTCATTTTTTAGGTGGAGAAGTATACCAAATAGCAGTTTTTTTGTATTAAAAAAATAAGTCAAAAAGGCAAATTCGTTTATAAGCGTAAGCACTTTCAGGGAAAAACTCCATCCTCAGTTTTAGCTAAATATTGTCTCTGTGACAGCCATTACTTACAAAATCGAGATTTCGAAATGTATAGAAATACCTTTCTTAGAAGTTACTCAACAAATAAAAATATAAATAAATGAGCATTCAATTTAAAACAGAATAAATGTTCCCAAACAACTGGGGTGAGACTGAAAATAAGCACTAACACATAATTTGTTCATAAATGCCTCCTACGTGCGAGACATGAATGCTACCGTTGAGAACATCACAATAAATTAAGAAATTTAGATTTTTCTGAAAATCTGACGATTTCTCTTAGCAAATTTTAAAATAAAAACTCATTTTATAAAATAATGTGATTTTATTAGCTATGATAAAGTCTCACTATTTACTCATAGTGGTTAACCTCCATGATCACGCCTGAATAACTAAATTCGCTTCAGGATCCTATGATATTGGCATAAAGTTATGGTAAGTAGGTAGGTCGTTTATCGGGAGTAAAATGATAAATCGTCCACAATACTGATTCTTATCCTGCCGATTCAGAGATTCAGGGAAACTTAAATTATTTAGGGGGGCGAGGTTAGCTCAGTGGTAGAGCACTCGACTAATGAACTGGAGGACCAGGTTCAAAACCCGAGCGCACACTAAAGATTTATTCTTCTATTTCTGCCGTTCGAGGGTTGAATTTGGGGTCCCACATCGTCCCTAGGCTCACCCAGACTTTAATTAATTTAATTAATAATGGGTACCTTGGGTGCTAATGACTCTAGCAGCCGAAGCAGCCAAGGGGAAAATCAGGCGGCCGGAGCATAGTATTGACCACATTATCTCCCTAGTGTGCCATATGGCCAAGAATCAGATACCTCTACAGTATTTGCCCCTCTGGGCCCTTGTGGCCTGTTACGGGACTGATTTTTTTTTTTTTTTTTTTTTTTTTTTAATTATTTAGATATGGGCTATTTTTGTTAAATTATATTATTAATTTATATTTTTAACAGACTTACATCAACCGGGATAAAACGAATATAAAAAGTCCGTCACACAGGAGCTGCATAACTAAGCACTTTCCTCAGAATTTTTGTAGTGTAGACATTATTACTGAATAATTTGCCGTAAATAGCCTATATAAATAAAATAAAAACGTGAATAGTTCTGCTCATTTACATTTCTTACGAGAACTGTTCAATTAATAATTTTGTAAATAATTTGCTTCCAGCGTTATGTTAATCAATGATATTGTACTACTTAATAAGCACACAAAAACTTCATTTTCCTTCTTTTGATCTGACGCAGGAACAGGATACAGTCCCCTAGTGGGAGATAGCACTCCTCGCGACGGCTTTGGAAACCTACGTCGGGCGGTTCACATTTCTAATGAAACCGAGTTTAAAGTAAACCCACCTTTCCAATTGACTAATTTACTTCATTTTTACAACACTTCTTTCTCATGAGATACCCACGACGTATACCGCGTTTCGTTACAATAAAGCAGAAATTACGACCGGTATGAGTATATTAGTACTTTAGGTCCCGAGTAAACCCCCCCCCCTCCAAATAACCCGATTTAGTTTCTTTTTACAATCCATTTTTCTTTGTTGATTACCACCACGAATACCGAGTTTCGTCGAAATGTAACAAAAATTACGGCTGGTAGTGGCAAATTAGTAATGTGGGTCCCGAGTAAACCCCCCCTCCTAATGAACCGATTTAGTTTATTTTTACAACGTATTTCTCTCTTTAGATCAACATAACAAATACAGAGTTTCGTTGAAATATAACGAAAACTACGGCTGGCATGGTCAAATTAGTGTTTTGGGTCCGGGGTAAACCCCCTCTCCCGATGGACCGGTTTTGATGGTTAAGGAACTCGTTCAATTGTTTGCTAATTGAACTCTGTATACCAAGTTTCGCGAAGAAAAAACAAAAACTCTGGCCGCTATCGTGTTAACAGACATATATATATATATATATATATATATATATATATATATATATATATATATATATACATATATATATATATATATATATATATATATATATATACATATATATATGCATATATATAGATATATATAAATTTTAACGGGGGTCATTTTCGGTGTCAACTAGGTAGGATCAATAAAGATTTGAAGAATTTTTTCAAAAATTCCGTCATGAGTGCAACCTCAATAGCTACTTTCCTTCGGAGGAAAGTGCAAAAAGGAAGCACGGAGAGCAAAATATACAATGTTAATGTACAATAGAAACAAGAGCGATACAAACCAGACGATCAACATCCTTGTCTCTAATTGAGGTGGATTGTTTCTTTCCCCTTTACAAACATGGGCGAGTATTTCTCAGGAAGTGAAGGGGAGGGGAGGACATAATTTATGCTGCCGAGAAAAAAAGATTCCAGACTGTTTACCGAAGTGGAAGAAGAAAAGCAAGGCAGAACAGAGCATCGCCATTCGTTCCTTCGAGACCTCCGAACTCAACGCTTATGATGGCTGGGAGTCAAAGGACGAAATTCTATCGGAGAGACAAATCTTTCTTTTACTAGTATAAGTCGGTCTCGTCTGGGTGGTTAGTGTGACGAACTACCAATGACGAGAGGCTGGTTCGAGTAGAGAACTCATTCAGCAATTGGGCCGAGCAATAGCCCTAGAAATATCTGAGTCATAAAATAAATAAATACATTTGAGGAATGTCTTGGAGTGGTTCACTCTTCATAAAGTTTCCTTTCTAATAATACTTCATTCAGTTCAAGACATTTACCCATTGAACATGATATTGGTAAATAAAAGGCATACAATTTCTGATGCAAAAGGTCCCACAAAAATAGGACCAGCAACTCCACGAGATATACTAATTCTATGGCAATAATGAAATATTAAGGAGAATTCCTGAAGACATTTCCAAGTAATCAGACAGTGTCATGATTGCAATCTGTAATTATAAGTATCTGGTGAATTACAAGGAATCTCCTTGATATAAAGTGAAATTACATACTGATATATACATACATATGTATTTACTGTCCCTTAATAGTCCAACTTGATGGTGACGATTATGTACCGTACTACTCCCAAAGATAGAAGGGGCCGGGGAAATTTTTGAATATGTTAGTGTTATGGTGAGTTATGAGGTGCTATGACACCTAGAAATCCAGGGCGTTTACGATTTTTTTCCGTTTTTATAGATTTTTTTTTTTTTTTTTTTTTTTTTTTTATACGAATGTTTTTACATATATAGAGTTTTACATATTGCTATACACGGGTGCACACACACTTCTCATCTCACTCATGTCCACCCCTACAATCGAATTGCTGTTCAAAGCTAACAACCTAGAACTTAGAATTGTTAACCAACTAAAACGCCATTACATAAAAACAATCTATCTGAGGTAAATGATAGTACTTCATTTTTTATTTTTTTTTTTAGGTTTTATGACACATTATTACCATGAACTAAATGCGAAGAAAGCAAAAAATGTGAGCACCCAGCGAAGCCATTTGAGGCCTAATATGTTTGCATGACAACACATCACTTGCAGAGTGCTCATATCATATTCTGGAGTACCTAACTTCAATACTCGGGAGGTCCCAGACCATATTTGGGCCCAGCTAGCCTTTTATTAATTTAATTGGCATTTAATTGTAATTTAATTTGCTGACCTAACTATATTCCTAGTGTGCCACACGGTCGAGAAACAGATATTTCTACAGTTTCCATCCCTCTGAGCCCTCGTAGGATGTTACGGGAGGGAGGTTTTTTGCTTTAGATATAAATATCTTTATCTCAAACCATTGCACTTAATTTTGCTTTGACGCAAACGGCAGCAAACTAAGCAGGATAACAATCTCCATAAACCGTTTACTATATACTTTGTCTTAGGATAATTGGTGCTTTCCCTTTTCCAATGGTTCAATAAGAGTAATGATAAAACAATTTTATCGAGTTCTTTATCTTGCCTCCTGACCATGAGTATTTAATTAAGCAATTTCATGAAGGGTTTTTGGGGTAATAATTAGAGTTGTGATTAATTCTACTTAGCGGTCACGAGATGTCGTGGAAGTGGCCGATAAACTGGCTTGTTTGCCTCTTCACCACGCCAAACTCTCCTCAGCTGGTATTATTTACACGAGACCTTCTTTCAATGATGGATGCCCTGGCCACACACCCCCTAGTTGGCGGACTTTAGCACCGACCCTTGATCAAACTGTAGAATCATTCTTCAGAGGTTGAACCTTCTTTCAATGATGGATGCCCTGGCCACACACCCCCTAGTTGGCGGACTTTAGCACCGACCCTTGATCAAACTGTAGAATCATTCTTCAGAGGTTGAACCAATAATTATTGCCCATTTCAGAAATTATTATATTGGGACAACTAAATGACAAATCATTCAAAATTGTCGGTTTAATGGGTCCATAGAACCAGCACCAATTTTTCAGTGGATAGCTCTTTACTATGTTGTGCATAATCCAGCATATCTGAATCAAGCTTTGGGATGGATGAAAAGAAGCAAACCTTAAGGAACACCATGGTTGTATAAATCCGTGGACACCAAAAACTTAACTTCTGACAATCAGAGTCACGTGTTGCTGGGGTTGTTTTGGTTACAGCAGAATAGATCTATGCCATCGCTAGCCCACAGCTCACCTGTGTTTGTGGCATGCCAAAAACTGTACATAAGTCTACCTATGGTCAGCATTGAAGGCGGGGTCAATCTTATCGAAAGCCCTCCTATCATCTAATGAAAATTTGTGGAAGTAATCGAACCTGCTTCGACACATTCTTGGAAACCATAAGCTAAGCTTTCCAACCAATCATGTGTGGCTGCGACGAACTGTTAAGGAGGTTTGAAAACATCTGATTCCACAAGGATCTGGTACCAACATATATGATAAAATATAATACCTAAAATAATAATAATAAGAAGAAGAAATTAATAAATAAAATAGCGCAGATACCAGAGCAGTTTCAAGACCAAACTACTGAATGATGTTGATCGCAAAGTAATAAAAACCGTATCTACCTATCTGAATCCACTTAGAAAAACGTTTGCCCATCGGATTAATGCTTCTCAAAAAAACCCTTTGGATAGAGAAGATAGCTAATTTAGAAAAATTAACCACCAGACTGGAGTTTTTACCCAAATTCCTTTTTACGTTGGGGCGAGTAGCAAATTACTTTTCAAATCCCTGCTCGGGGTTTTATATTTATAACAATAAAGATTTGAAAACATAACCTAAATATTCGAGAGGACAGCAAATCCATTTTCGGACCATAATTACCATCTTCTTTTAGAACTTGTTGTCTCTGTTACATAATGATTAGTAGAGAAAAAAACAAAAAAACAAAAAAACAAATAGAGTGTTATGTTCGTAAATCGTTCACTTCTCTCAAATGACATCACTTCCCGAGAACGAGTAGCCATCAGGTAGGCAAGTATCAGTAAACAATATATCGCTGACCGCAAGCAGGGTACTGAGAAACCAACAATCAGGGCATAGATTCCGTAATAAGTTCGCTGCCCTGCAATTTGGCGCGCAAGTGTAAACAGTGACTGTTATTGCTTCTTGGGCATGAGCGGAGCCTAGCATTGGGAGGTATGATTGCTGTGTTAAACGCAATGGCTTTTTCGTGCTTTGTGTGTTTTTTTTTAGACAGAATGAGGTAGAGAGGGAGAGAGATGAGGGCGGGAGTGAGGGAAAGTGAGATAAAGAGGGCGAATGAAAAAGGCCAGCTCCGTACCAATTAGGATCAACCTTTATAAATGGGTTAAATAAATGTTTAGTTGTAATGGATTAGAATAATTTATTAAAAAATGAATAAAAGTCAGAAAGGGCCAGGTTCTGAGCTTTTAATAGATTATTTTCGACGAAATGCAAATCCAAGAAAATTATCAAAGTTTCCAATATCGGCTCTTCGAAAACTTCCTAGTCGATTAAACAGTTTATTTTATAGATTAAGTAATCAACGGCAGGTCGATTATTCTAATAATACTAATTAAATATTCTAATAAGGAATTATATCCTTTATCTTGGAGTATCTTCAGGGGAATACGATCTCAATTCTCATCTGCGAGGTGATTATATTTCTCCAGATGATGGTAAAAGGATTGTATCAGATTCATATGTACATAAATTTCTAAATATTAATTTATTTAAACTTCAAGTTCCCATGTAAAGGCCAAAGATTTTTAGGACGAATGCTCTATTGGCTGCCATCCTTTTATAGCCAGGAAACCGCTGATGCCTTTTCTATTTTTGACAGAAAAACTATTTATGCTAGTGGGAATCGAACCCACGACCTTACGCATGGAGAGCTACTTTTTCCCCTTATTTTAAATATTCTAAAAGGTGTGCACAAAAATGAAAGTGGCCTTTATATTTGGTTAAATAATTGGCTAAATCTATTTACCTATAAACACCTTCAATCAAGTTAAATATGTTATTTTTACAACATCTTAATGAATAGTGTTTTTATTTATTGATTTTTTCATAATAATTCTAAAGAATCCTTTTCTAGATTTTATCGTTTTATTCGATTTTGTTTTAGTTTTAGTGAATTATGAATTGTGTTTACATAGCTATTGTGATCCAGGGTATCTAATGCCGCTGATATTTACGGTCCGTAAATCTTCCATTTTTCCAATATTTTTGTACTATTGTTTTAATTGTCTATGCAATATTGGTTCGTCGTTTTTTATTATAATTAATTTTTCATTTTCATCAATTTATAATTAATTTTTCATTTTATCAATTTGATATGAAAAACATTCATATGTTACTTTATTTGTGTATTAACAAATTTACAAGCTTGAGCTTCACATTAAAGAAAGCAGTTCTCCATTATTATTTTTTTTTTAATTTTGAGTTTTTCCAAATGGAATATGTTTTTTTTTTTTTGTCAATTCAGAAGTTATTTAAAGAAGTTGGTAAAATTAAGTCTCATACCGGTGACGATAAAATGTATTTATATATATAAAGTGAAAAGGTAGTCACTTTCGGTGTAGAAAATTTAGTATAGACAAAAATTTAGAAGAATCTTTTAAAAATTTAGAAATGCTAAGGTTAACATATAAGTTATTTTCTTAAGAAAAATATGATTGCTTCGTCCTGTTTTTTTTTCATAAATAATGTATGTCGTAATTGACACACACACACGTATTATATATATATATATATATATATATATATATATATATATATATATATATATAATCGATGAAAATTAGAAGATATCAAGAGATAAATTAGATTTCTTTCAAAGCGCTACTTTCCTTCTAAAAATTGAAACCAAATCCCTGTGGATCAAGTGCTTGAAAAATTGCTTCAAAAATATTTATCCTCCAAAGTCAAGCCGAGTTCTGATTTCAGGGAACATACACTTTCTGGAGATTTATAATAATATAAGCCTCCTCCGTAACTTGCCATAAATTTCCTTCTAAATACTTGTAATACCCGCGGGCAAATTAATATACAAGGTGATCTAATAATAAATGAGGTAGATTGAATTTCGAGGAGAATATTGGAGAGGGTTTGATTAATTGCAATAGGACATGGCCAATCTGCTGGTAACTTTTCCTCGTTTGTCTAACAGAACAACGGCGTAATCTCTTAGGCTCTCTCGGCTTCTTCGTTAAATCACTAAAGATATATCAAGACTACAATGGTGTCTTTCTGGGGGCTTAACCTAGTTTATGGTTATTTTACATGGTAACTGATACTCAGAAAAAAATACACAGAAAACTTTTAACATAATCTTATTTACCCTTTTACGGGGGTCGGTTCTTTCAATATTTAAATAGAATGATGTTCATTTATATTCTGTTAATGAATAGAAACGCAGTGAAAGAAAAACAAAAACATCTGGAAAAACGGGGTCTCCCGTGGTCTAGTGGCTAGCGCGCTAGATTCATAAGCGGGAGATGGTGGGTTCGATCCCCACCGGCGCCAGAAATTTTCTCATCTCAGAGCTCGCTGAGAAAACGTTGGCGCTAATGGCCAAGATTTATGTCGATACGCCTTAAAAAAAAAAAAAAAAAAAAAAAAAAAAAAATCTGGAAAAACCTAATGGCTTCAAAGATGAAACAGGCCAACAAACATGAATAGTTTTGGTAGTTCGTAATGAACAACAGACTTAATTATAAAATTGTATATAATATTTTTTCGGAGAAGATCCCAACTTTTAATGGACCGATTTTGTTTTTCTTTAGAGCACACGTTCCTGTTTGTTGGTTTGTTGGGTCATCTTGACTATCGAGTATCGTTGCAAGGAAGTACAAACAACGGCCGGTAGACGCAAATTATCAATTTGGTTTCGGAGTAAACCTCTCCGCCAAATGAGCGTTTTTTTTTTTTTTTTTTTTTTTTTTTTTTTTTTTTTTTTTTTTTTTTTTTTTTTGGGCGGAGGTCTCCCCAAAGTGGATAACGCCTTATATTTATATGCAGGGATGGTGGGTTCGATTCCCACAGGCGCACACTGGGCAAAAATCCACTTTTAGGGCGACAAAATTTTTTTTTGTGTTTTTCAATTTTTTTGAGGTCACTGAGATAGGGAAAAATATTTTAAAAAATCATTGACCCATAGTTTTTAGTATATCCAACAAACATTCGAACAAACAAACAAATTCGAAAATAAATAACAAAAATAGACTAACAACTTGAAGAAAAAAGTAATTGTACAGACTTTTTTTTTTTTTTTAATAATAACAAATATATACAATTATATTATGCACTAAAAACGAATTATCCATCAATCATCGTCTGATTCAATACTGCAACATCCTTCAGCATTTTCTTTTGACGAGTCAGTATCGTCTGCCTCATTTTCTAAAGACAGTTCTTGGAGTGGATCATGTGGTAAACTACACTTACATTGGCTAATTACATACACATCGGTAACATGAAATTTAAATAATCATGTATAGTTTCTGTTCAAAAAATGGAAAAGTAATTACAAGAACAAAACTGCAATAAACACTGGAAATATGTTCCCTTTCTTAGAGTTCCGAATAATATTCCCTTCCGCGCCCGTTCATGATCCAAGAAAGTAAATATTTACAGTGTAGATGGAGATAGTTAGCCGCTGCAGAGATACGAAGAGAGGTATAGTTGGGATTCGGCTAGGAGAAAAACGTCAGACTTTCAAAAAGAAATCTGTATTTGGACGTTTCGACTGCACAATGGCAGCCTTCTTCAGCACTAGAGAATGCCTAGGGGGGGGGGAGGGAGGAAGACCTCGAGGACAACTTAGGTAACCATGGTTGGAATGTAAATATTTACATTTTACTTTAATTAAATTTGCATTAAAAGGGGGAAGAAGGGGGAGCTGAAAGTCTCAAGACAGTAAAGTAGAAGCTTAAGGCTTATCGAAAAAAAAATTTGGAATTGGAACTTTGTGGAACTATTTTAAAACCTTACTCAAACTTGAGTAATCAACAAAATATGAACAATCTAGTAATAATTTTATTAATCTTTTTTTTTCTTCGATATGCCTTTCTGTTATTAGATATATATTATATATTTATAAAGAACATACCACACCACTAGGTAATAAATCCATTGTGAAAAGAATTTTTAAAATTTGCACACAATTTTTAAAACACAACTTAAAAGGACCATAGTTGGAACAAGACTAAACCGAGGAAGTGGAAGAGACGAGCAATGGTTGCATTCCTTATTGTTTTAAACAGGTTTGGGTTAAAATAGATAAAAAAATGGTTTTGGTTTCAATGAATAGAAGACTTGAGCACGTTTTGACACGTGAATTGACTTTCTACGACGACATCACATTTTCGACTTTTGTCGCCGTAAAACAGTCATTTTGCCCAGTGTGCGGCGGCTCTCATCTCACGGCTCGTTGGAAAAATTCCTCACTGCACCCTGGATGTCGGCCCTAATGGCCTAGACGTCGAAGGGAAGGTTTTTACAAAATATCTTTCTCATTATAATTATATCGAGTTTCGTTGCAATATAACAGAAATTGCGGTCTGTATGGGCAAATTAGTAATTTATGTTCGGAGAAAACCTTCCCTCTGTAAAGACCGATTTGCTGGTTAACGAACTCGTTCAGTCGTCTGTAATAAGGATGATATAAATAAAGTTTCGTCGTATAAGAACAAAAAATATGGTAGCTATCGTGTTAAAACAGACGCTTACTCACACATATATACATAACGGGGGTCATTTTCGGCATCTAGAATGGAAAATGGTTTGAAAAAACTTTTCAAAAATTCTTTTCTTGGAAAACTAACTTAGTCAATTAGAACGGTTGATGGAAAAGATTAGTTTTTGATAGACATTGATGTCAAATATAAATCGGGAGACAGTTGATTCAAAACTGTGGTTGTAGTCAGAATTTTGTTGAAAGACTGTAGTTGTAAACGGACGGTTCAAGGGAAAGTGTAGAATCGATAGACTTTCATTATTTAATTGTCTACAGATGTTTGCTTTGAAAACTGCGGTTGTTGATAAGCTTAAGTATTCAAAGGTGAGTTGGTCGAAAAGAGTTGTTACCGAAGGACGGTCACTTAGAATAGGATATTTGACAACATGAAATGCGGTTTATTCTTGAAAGCATCGAATGCGAACATAGTTTAAACGTTTAAATCTACTCGCTGTACTTATAGAGAAATGCTCGCATATATCAGGGATTCTCATTTAAACGTAGGCATTTTACTTGGGATTTATACTAGATGGTTGCGCACTAGTGGAAGGACTATAGTGGGATAGAACAGCTATAGTGGTTAGGCTAAGTGGAATTGTTTCCACGGCTATGGAGGGAAACTTCTTTCCCACTATCTGTTAGGCAATATGCAGGCTGGCTCTATATCCATATTGCCGTAGGGTTTTCTAGTTTTTTTTTTGTTTTTTTTTTTAATCTTTTTTTCTCTTCTTTTATTACGCCGAACCCATTAGAACCCTTTACTAGTCCTACCAGCCGGCCGTTGCTATTAAACCACAAAGGAACCCAAGTATTCATATCCATGATTTTTCAATTGACAATTTTAGCCTAACGATCCCATACTTTTTTATACATTTCTGTACATTCTAATAAAATAAAAACATAAACTAATTTTCACAGTTTTTACAGCAAAACAAAAGTTCCGTACCCATGTCCTTAGCTTTAAATAATCGGATAAGAATTAATTAATGTATGAAAAAATAAGTAATTTTACTTCAATTACTTAACTTATGATAACAATTAAGACTTTTGATAAATTCACTAAACTAGCTAGAGTAGGCCTGGAAGATAAAAATATTAATACTTTAAAAGTCCCCTATAATAAAGCAAAATTATATCAAATGATATGTAAGCACAAAAACACTGAAGAACGAAAATTTTCCATAAAAATCATAGAAATAATTCAATTTTTATTTTCTGTTTAGAGAGAACAATGTATAGGGATATTTCTTTTTATATATGTATATGATAATTTATTCAGTAGAACATCGCAATCTGGAATTAATAGATAAATAAAATTAGAACCTTCTGCTCAAATTTAAGAACATAAATATGCTTTAGGTCCACCCGACAAATCTATTTATTGTCCTGTATAACATACAGAACTGTGTTCTTTCTCGTACACGGCTACCGCGCATGCGCGAAAGCCTGAGGACACCTTTTTGTAACGCTTTTTTGTAACGTTTTTTTTTTTTTAGTTTAGTCATCGCTAAAGCATATTTATGATCATATATAATAAAATAAGCTGTCCAAATTCTGTCCACTTTTCTTTTTAAAGGACTGAAGAAAATCTGAGCATTTTGATGTCAAAAATAATGCGGCCATTACACATGGTTGTAGAAATACAATATTTAAATTTTGTTTATATACTCTTATTTGTTTTTTTTTGTTTTTTTTTTATGTTCTAATATTATAACCTTCATAGCAAATGGTTTTGTTTACATTGTAAAAACGAAATTTATATTTTCAACGAGTTATGTATATTGAATCCAAACTTGAAATGGGATCAAAAAGACATGACTGACGTTCACAATGGAATTGCAAGTTTTGAAGTTTTAGGCCCTAATTTCTCTTACTCTATTCCCCGGATACCTGACAAAATTCCAACCAAGTAAGGCGATAGGATGTGACGTTGTGGAAAAGTGAGTCTTCCTAACTAGGTCCACTGGACTCTAGGCTGATAGACAGCTTCCCACTGGACTTGATGTCAGGAACTTGGTCCACTTCAGCTTCCCTCCCTCCTCCCTGCAACTTTCCTTTCCCAGTCCCACAGAGCCGTTCACTCTCTGACATTTAATCCCAACCAAGATTAGGGAACATTTAATTATTTAGCCAACTTTTTTTTGCAGAAAAATAGATTGGAAGATGTCGTAAGATATAATTGTGAGCATTAAATAGCAGGAATGGATTTAAAGGGGTACGCCTTGCAACTTTTTTTTTTTTTTTTTTTTTTTATGTGCTAAAATTCTTCCATAACTAATCAAAAATGATATCCATGTGAAGAAAACATGTTATAATGGGCAAAAAATGCAATTTTCTAAGTGAAATCCCGATGCCCAGTAAGCGCGGTGCTGTTTTGCAGATCATTTTTTGAGCGAGCTTCGATTGGTCCCTTTTTAATCGTTAAATTTTTTTTTTGGTCCCATTTTAATACCATTTCCAAATTAAAACCCATTTTTTTAATCTTTATTTCAAGAAAGTATGAAAAAAAAAATTATATAGGAATGAAATGAACATTTCAGAAAATTATTATATTATACTTTATAGTCGTTTTCTAAAAACTATCTTTTCAAATCGGGGGATACTTAAATGCCGCTTTCTCGTGGTATTTGCTAGTAAAGTACGTAGGATTTGTTTGATTCATTGAATTATGGCGATTTTTGACGGATTGTGTAATATAAAATGAATAATTGTTCACCATTTTCGAAAAAATTAATATTTTTAAAAAATCCTACGTATATACTTTATTATATTTAATCTTCTTTTTCCGCTATAATTTTAGTTTTTCGTTTTAGATTAAAAATTACCGCTTGCAGACAATCGCCCGTGAAAAAAGAGGGAATCCAGACACGCAGGATCAGACACTGCGCCGCCAAATGTTTTTTTTGAAAAATTGAAACTTTTTTTTTTTTGGTACTTTAAAATCCCATTTAAAACGTTTGACAGAAAGAATTAAAAAAAAAATAAAAATGATTTATTTGTTATTTATAAATTCAAGAAAATGACTGATTTTGATCAGAGAAGGTACTATTACCCCTTATCAGAATTTCAACAATCATCGCGACAATATATTAAGGTCATTATCTGGGTAAATACTAGGTTTCTTACCCGCCCAGAATCACTGACTGATTTTGATCAGAGAAGGTACTATTACCCCTTAACAGAATTTCAACAATCATCGCGAGAGTATATTAAGGTCATATTATCTGGGTAAATACTAGGTTTCTTACCCGCCCAGAATCACTGACTGATTTTGATCAGAGAAGGTACTATTACCCCTTATCAGAATTTCAACAATCATCGCGACAATATATTAAGGTCATTATCTGGGTAAATACTAGGTTTCTTACCCGCCCAGAATCACTGACTGATTTTGATCAGAGAAGGTACTATTACCCCTTAACAGAATTTCAACAATCATCGTGAGAGTATATTAAGGTCATATTATCTGGGTAAATACTAGGTTTCTTACCCGCCCAGAATCACGGTGTACGGCAAAATATCAAGGCGGACGGAAGACTAATTCAATGGCCGCAGTAAGTAACTCGTTTCAAAATGTCAACTTTTGAGAATAGCTCTTTAACAGAGAAAACACGCTATTTGAGATGTCTGGAAATCCCTTCTTTTTTTCTTTTTTGGACTTGACTAATTTATCTAGTAAAAGAGACAATCACGAAAGTTGCTGTACAGTAAAATGTTTGCATACAACTTGTATAATTATTTCTTACTTGTATGATACAAGTAATAAATAATTATACCGATGTATGTACGGTGATTATTTCATTTTCTGTCCTGTTTAGTGATTAGGAACCTGGAAAAACTCCAGTAACAATTTTACTACACCTGCAGCGAAGTTGAGTCCGTTGAAAATAGCATTGTTCTAAAAATAACAAATTCCACCGATGACCGAAGTTGAAACCGAACTACAACTGTCAGGCCTTGAAGGCTGGGACGATAATTCACTTGGGCCCCTCCGTTCGGGTTTTACAGCCATTAAAGGTTTTCCTGAAAAAAAAAAAAAAAAAAAAAAAAAATCGGCCTATCTCATCCAGATAGCTTTTTCCCCCGAAGGGGAGGTGGTCGGCTCATTATCCTGAAAAAGTGCTAGGGGATGGCGTAATTAAATGGCAATTTGGGAGTGGTTGGGAAAAGCTCACATATCCAATAACCAGTCTACACCGTCGTATTATGTAAGTACTGTAATAGACAAAAATTAATAAAAATAACTTGGCATTTATATAAAAAGAATTTGCAATGAGATGCTCTTAGCTGTTGAGGTGTAAGAAGTCAAGGAATGGTTAGGATTCGGCAAAGAGAAAACGCCTGATTTTCAAAAAAAATTATATTATGAACGTTCCATCGTGATCTTTTATAGCTTTCATCAGCTAAAAAATAAATATACACACTTAAAACGAGAAAAATCACACCAGTAAGAAACATTTTACATCAAGACAATTTTTTGAATGCTTATTAGGGAAAAAATGTGTTTATGGACAAATCGATCAGTGGTTTTGTAAGCTTGATACAAAAATAAAAATACTTAAGGTCTTTGTTAATTTTTTTACATACTCTCAACTAAGTTCTGCATAAAAATACCGATCAATTAATTAATAAAAAAAACATTTTTTACATGTTTATAGGTAATAGAACAAAATGTTGTATTACCTATTGTCAAAATGTAAAATGTTGCGCACTGTGGTCATTATGCTGGTTTATAACGGCGAATATTTATTTTTTAGCCGAAGAAGGAAAAAGCCCAGTGCTTGACTTTTTAAGTTTTTAGTCTGAATAAATGTGAGAGAATTTGGAATATAATAGGTTATTTTAATAAGCACAAGAAAACCTTCAAGATATCATAATAAATTGTCCTGAATATAAATACATCAGACAGGAGCATGACAACTCCGATACAAATGAAGAAGCTCCAAAAGGCGAACAATTGACAAACCAAA
The DNA here is from genome assembly GCA_946811695.1 of Gonocerus acuteangulatus. NCBI lineage: Eukaryota > Metazoa > Arthropoda > Insecta > Hemiptera > Coreidae > Gonocerus > Gonocerus acuteangulatus. The sequence continues at coordinate 37,785,886 of OX328125.1, forward strand.
ATCTTAGATTTTACAAAAATACAAACGTCTACAAGCAAATATAATACAAAATTCTGCATTTCCAATCTACCTGAATGATGAATGCAGTGTAATTACAAAAATATCCATCTATTTACTTTTTTTTTTCTTACCAGGTGATTTAAATTCCAATAAAATAAAAAAAAATGTTTCAAGTAACGAACAATTTCTATCACACCGATTTTCCCGGATACCAGAATACCATTTTCTAACATTATACAGCCAGGCTTGCTAAAAATAAACTACTACCGTTAGGGACAAGTTTGTATTACAGTATGTAATGTGGATTTGTGGTAAATTGTTCTAATTGACCAATTTAAGTATTTAGTATATGTACCGCCGAAGCAAGTACGGCCAATTTAAGTGTTTACTGACTTATTCCTTTATTTAGTCATGCAATTCATGTATTTCGAGTTTCGCTTCGAAAGAACAAATATTACTCTCAGAAGACAATTTAAATCAAATAAATGATCATCCAGTACTTTATTTCTATGCATCAAGAAGGCGAAAAAATTGGAATGAAATTGTATGATTAGAAAAAATCCTCATCACCAATAATTTACGAGAAAAAGTTATTAAGACAACAGATCATAATTTGCTTACTTGAAAAATATTTGCTTTATGCTATCATATATATCCTCTAAAATTTAAAATTCCGATTAAGTGAACGTCAATCCCTACTAGAAAAAAAAAACCGATTACATTTTACTATGATTCCGCGGCTTAAAAGATTTAAACTTCTGCAATGGTTCCTATACATTCTTACTTCAATTACACTATAAGCAATCGAAGTAAAACCTAATTCAACAGCCAATACAAATATATATATATATATATATATATATATATATATATATATATTTGCAGTAATGTAACGAATAGCAAAAAACATTTTACTTAACAAAAACATTATTCTGCCATTCCCGTAATTGCTTGCTCAAAAGCAATTTCATTCTAATTCCATGTAATTGCAATTCTGTTTACATTTTATTTCCGATTTGGTCATATATTGAAACTCCACTGAATCGTTCATCAGTATCCCCTAAATTCACAGAAGGTTTCCCTTGTAAAACTAATAATAATTTAATTGTATAAAAAATCAATCGGACACGAACGACAACGCTTTACTAGTGCCCTAAATACATAGGGAAGGATCGGAAAAGGTGTGTTAGTACTAGTTAACACTTGTTAAAACTGCTAACAAGCAATTCTGTCAGCCAGACATAACGTAACGTTTAGCGATGGTCTCCTTACAGTTTATGAATATGAAAATCTGTCTCAGTCGAAAAGAAAAGGAGAAATAAATAAATAAAATGAAATAAATACTTATAAAGAATAACAAAATAAATGAAACTGAAAACAACAAAATAATAGTAAATAAAGGAATAGAAAATAAATAAATATACGTAGGTATATATTATAAGGAATATATATAAGTAATTTAAATTAAAATTATATAAATTCGATTGTTTACTTTCAATGTAGATGGAGGGCAATTGGAAATTTCATTAAAAAAAAACTCTAAAGCTCAACTATACTTTACTATAAATTTTACATATTTTATTAAATTTTTGAGTATATGTTGAGTGTTTTTAAATGTTTGAGTATTGTGTTGATGTGAGGGCTACCTGGTAATAGTATGTCATCTAAGTCGTGTGGTATTTGCAAGTTGTCTCTCTGTATACAGTCTATAAGTATGTGTTTTACTGTAAGGTCCTCGTTACAATGTCTGCATTCTGTTCTGTCTGTTTTTTGCATAAGATGTCCGTGAGTTAGTAAGCAGTGTCCAATTCTAAGCCTGGTTAATACTACTTGTTCTCGTCTTGTGAGGTTTTCGTTCAACCAGGCTCCTGTTGTGTTTTTAATCTGTCTTAACTTGCTTTCGGATTTCGTCCATTCTTTTTGCCAGTCGTCCAATATGATGGTTTGTGCTAAGGTACATAAATCTGTTTAAACTACTTGTTTAAAAAAAAATACACAAAAACAGTTAGAATAAAAAATAAATTATCCAAAAGGAAAGTAATTTGCATCAATAAACTGATAGCCCAGATTGAAACCGCGACATCATAAAGCGGAATATAAGCAGGTAAGTAAAATTATACTTGCTACCGAACCTTTTAAAACTTACAAGTTTCACGCAATTTTTTTTTTTTTTTTTGGAAGGACCAATGATGGTTTCTATGCTACCTAAGATTTACCGAATGTAACTGTCTAAGAGCATTTCTACCAATTGAATTTGGCACTGGTGATGTATTCATTATTTTGCTAAATAACCATTACAAATCATGACAATAGTGTAAAACGTATTATATAGTTAGTATACTTTAAAATATTAAAGTAGTTTAAATCTCTAAAATAAAAATATTATTATCACAGCTTCTGCTTTATCAATGCTTCTGCGACCTAACAAATGAAATATTTTGTTCTTTTACACTTTTCTCTGCAAGTTGTCAGTTATTTGAAACGAAAAGATAAACAATTGACTTAAATTTTATTTGTAGCTTAATGTTATTTTATTAATTACACACATTTGGACGGTATCGGTCTTAATGGATCTTTCCATTAAACATATTTTCATGGACTATAAAGCGTACGAGGAGATTCGAAATCAAATGGACATTCATGGTACTGTCCGTGATAAACTTGAAGACAACCATGAATAGTGCCAGGAAGCATGGATACAGATCTCTTCAAGATTCAGACCGGGCAGTAAAGATTATTAAATACATTTGTATGTGTGGGTACCACTGAGCTTGTGTGCGTTTACAACAGAGTTGGGCAAACGTTAACGCGCGCTAAAAGCTGATACCTCTCCGCTAATTTAGCGAAACTGTAGAAAGCCAGCGCTAATAATTAGCGGTTAGCGGCGGCAGTGCGCTAACCGCTAATCTATTTATGAAATATTGTAATTGCTAATAGCTTAAGCTATAGTTACAAGTTGTAACTATAGCTTAAGCTATTAGCAATTACGATATTTCTTAAATAGATTAGCGGTTAGCGCACTGCCGCCGCTAACCGCTAATTATTAGCGCTGGCTTTCTACAGTTTCGCTAACTTAGCGGAGAGGTATCAGCTTTTTGCGCGCGCTAACGTTTGCCCAACTCTGGTTTACAATTCATTTTTAATTAGTTTTATCTTTTTTTATTTTTATTTTATAATTTCTATCAAAATTATCCAATGGAAATAGTATATTGATTTGATCCAAATAGTACATTCTCCTACACTCTTAGATCAATTAATTTTCAATCGCACATATATAAATAGGCAAGAATAGCCCAAGTGGTTGAATTGTCTGTTTTTTTGTTTGTTTAAAAAAAAATAGTAAACATTTCCAATAGTATTTTTCACAAAAATTTGGTTGCAAACTATTTCGCATGCTTGAACAGCTGAATCCTGATATGAAATGTCTAATGGAGCAGAACGAATAAAGTTTATGAGGTATTTTTAGATTTACTCTATCTAACGCAAACATAAAATCGAAAAACAAAACCACAAGGAAATTCAGACTGTAAATACAAACCGGGATCCGTTGGTTTAAAAGTCGCCTAGGGGATTACGATAAATTTTTATTATGTATGTACATTCTTTCCGTCCCCGTCTGCCCCGTGGTTTACATAGATTCCAGCTCACTAATAAAATACACAGTATGAATATATTGACATGTGTTCAATGAAAATCCCTTGTTGCTTTTGTTGAGCAAATATCCATCGATTGCTTGACGGAAGGTCGAACAGTCCGCGGCTTTCCTTTAGTTTCGGCCATATCTAAAGCAGAGGATTTTTAGGATTAGCTTTATATTCAAAATTTTCGATACAATAAATTCATTTTCAACAATCCAAAACCTGTCAATCGATAAAATCCACAATAAAAAGAATCCTCAGACTAGTAAGAAGTAAAGGCTGGTTTTGGTTTAAGAAGATGAAGGATATTTCAAGACAGAATAAGACGTGCAATAGCCTTTCTGAATGAATCTGTTTAAAATAATTCCTTTTCGTGTGGAGCACATCCTACCTAGATATATTTCATTCTAAGGTCTCAAAATGCCCAGAAACAGACATGTGTAATTGTATAAGAACATGGACGTATATTGGAAATAATTTTGGGGGGTGCTGGGACCATTTCCGGGGTATGGAATACTAACAATTTAGAACTTGGATTAGTTTTAGGCAAGTAAAACGCTATTACACCGAAAATAAAATATTTGTTATGAACTAAGTAATAGTATTTAATTTATTTTTAAAAGTTATAAGACACATTTTCAACGATAAAATAAACATTTCTGGGGGGGGGGGGGGGGTGTAGGAGCACCCTAAGCGCCCTTATGAACGCCCATGTATAAGGAAGTGATGAAAATATCACAGAAAACATGATAATAAGAAACTGCTAAGTACGTCACCTTACCTTTATATACGTTTCTGAACTATTTTATTTTAAATTGTATATAATTTATTTTAATTTACTAAAAATATTGTAGTATTAAAATTAAATTTTAAATAATTTCATTACTCTTAGATGTGCTATTTGTCGCATAATTTTATTATTTATAACTTGAATTCAGCATAATATTTCTCATTTGATTATTTTGACAATTTTATATGTCGCTAAAATCAAATTTATTGTTTAAAAAATAAACGATGTGAAAAAAATATATAAATTTTATTACATGACTCGACTGCATAAATCAAAACGGGCAGAGACAGATAAAAATGAATAACCTATATGCTTCATGGGCGTATGTCTATTACGTTTTCAAAAAATGCCCCCAAATTTTTAGATAATTTTTATAAAATAGGCAGTCAAATTCATAAAATAAAAACACTGTCCATGGACATAGGCCTTAAAGCAGAAGGCTCGCCTTCCTGTAGTTAAGCTGTATACTTGTGAGATTATTAGAAAGTGTTTTTTTTATTTTTGGCGTTAGCCGCTTGACCTTGAGGACACCCAATTGTTTTTATTTTATGAATTGATCTCATGCTTATTTTATAATAATCATTACATTTGCTTCAGCTTTGCAACAGCTTATCTGGTCTAAATGGCCGCCGGTGAACTTAAGCACTGTTCTTTCAAGCATAACTTAATCCCTAAAATAGAGTAGAAAAATTAGAGGAGCTTTGCCAAGTATGTTCAAGGGTACAAGGAGGAAACATCTTAGTGATTTTAGGGGAGGGGATAAGGGTTTTGCTTGAATAGTCATCTGCAAAAAGCGGATGTCATACCCGTCATTGCGGATTTTCAGTTGCTAAGAAAAACTTTATTATAACTTAGTTTTTCAAAAGATTGAATGGACAAAAAGGCTTTTGAGTGTGCCGAAATGAAAAATAGATCCGTTTAAAATAAAGGATTATGGGAATGGAAGAATAGAAGGAAAGAGCAGCAGGCTAAAGATGCTTTAAGATCAGAAGGCCTATAAAAATAGTGGATTCGAAGAGGGGTTATGAGAATATCCCGTTACACGGAGGTAAACGAAAGCATTAAGGTATAATATGTGGAGGCGGCTGGTGGGGATGTTGGTAACGGTATCATGGGAGTGGCCTTCTCCCTTCCATCTCTCTCTCTCCCCTTCAAATGCCTCCTTCTTTTCTTGTAACTTGGCCTCAATAAGCCACCGAGCGCTTAGTAGACATTTTTTTTTAAATTTCGATAAGATTTTAGTTAAGAACCCGAAAGGCCTGTGTGTAGTTTTAGGCTCTGTGCACACTGAAGAAACTAGTTTCGTGAAACTCAAGTAGCTTGCAACCAATAAATAGAAAACCATGAAACTGGGTTTCATTAAATTCGTTAAATTGGTTTTATGAAACTGTGAGTGCAGTAACTTGAGTTTCACGAAACCAGTTTCATGAAACCGGCTTCTTCAATGCGTACCGGGCCTTAAGTTTCATAAAACTCTGGGTACACCAGCCTAGGGTTTCCTATCTATGAGTTGAAAGCAACTAGGGTTTCACGAAACCAGTTTCTTCAGTGTGGTCCGGGCCTATTAGACTCACGACCCATGAATACGTTCTAACTATTCAAACAAGTCGTAAGAAACAGAATTCTGACCCGCAAGAGTTCCTCAAGAAAAGTGACTTTAGAAAATGTAACTTGCCCTAAAAAAGGCTTATAACCTATTCGGCCAAAAAGCCTGCACGACATACAGATTAACTGAGTCGAAATCCGAACCAGAACGGTTTCTTTTATAGTTAAATCCTTGAAAATTAAGCCGTCTTGGCTAATATTCAGTGATACACTTATATTACCGTATTTATTGACGTCATTTTATTTGCTTATAATAATAATAATAAATATGGACAACCTCAATAGCGTGAAATGTTTAATAGTTCACTAGAAAAAAAAAATGCATTAATTGTTTTTTTTTTTTTTTTGTTTTTTTTTAGCTAATAGCCAAACAGTTGATGCGCCGTAAAAAAAAAAAAAAAAAAAAAAACAAAAAAAAAAAAAAAAAAAAAAAACAAAAAAAAAAAAAAAAAAATTGTTTTGTTTTTTTTTAAATTTTATTTTATTGTTTATTTACAGAAATATTGCAATCTACAGTATATGTATTATAATTTGGATTGGAGGCGAATGAGGCGTGGCCTGTGATGTCACGAGGAGAGAAGATATCCATCGATATCACTCTCAATTATCATTATTACAATCACACTGACTATTGAGCACTTCACTGCCTTAGTAGATCCCGGGGCCACTTCCTATGAAGACGTCTGGGTGGAGAGGAAGGATGATTGGTGCTGGATAAGGATTGGGCTATAGGATTAGGATGATTAATCAATTTACTATGGAAAGATGAGAAGCGGATAGGGATTATATCTCATTAATTGTAGGAATGGGAAAGTTTATTTTCAAAGAGAAAATATACAATCGCAACCTGAAATATTATTTTCCTTAACTTGTTTCTTGTTATTATAAAAATCAGTTTCTACTCATAATTCATATTTTCCATTTGAAATAAGCGAAGAAATGGAAACAGCTCAGCGTAAAAATAGAATATTGAGGCAAAAAATAAATTGATATAAAATGGATGATATATGGGCGAAAAAAGGTTTTTGGAGTGAAAAGTAAAAACAAAATGGAGGAGTGGGTTCTACTTCTTAGGTATTGATGTATTCATAATGTATTCCTGCGCTTTGCTATTCCCTTAGAATCAAAACGTTTTTGTTTCCCCTTTTTGAATTTACATTATCATTATCTAACCATTTTCTTAAGTCCTTCAAAGGCCCCTTCCGAATCTTTTAGTAAATACGCTGCTTCCAATTCCACATTAGTTATAAAGGAGGATTAAGAACTTTCAATTATTATGTACCAATTAAAAACTCACTGATATTAGAATGTTTACCAAACTTGAAGGTTTTGAGTTCAAATTTTTCCCCAGTTTTTAGTGCATTTCGTGTGTATATTTTCCTTCTTTAATCTCTCTTTTGTTTTATTTATTTTCTTTAATTAAATTATGTAGGTATATAGTGAAATTCAAGTATTATTTAACTTATTGCGTCTTCGACAATTAGAGTTATGTATAGAAGATAAACGTAAGTTTTTAACAAAAATGTTTCCTACTGCTACAAGTTCGGCTTTATGAAATCTTGACTACAAAATAATTAATGATATGTATGCATACAAACTGCAAAACGTATTTTTCGGTTTTCACTTAATATATTTAACCATTTCCGAAATGGGCTAAAAAAACAACAGTTTCAGTTACATCTACTATATATTTGTCAAATACCACTCACTCACTCATCTATCAACGCCCAGCCCAAACCGCTCGACAGAAAAATTTGAAATTTTGCATGGACACTCCCTATATAACGTAGGCACTCGCTAAGAAAGGATTTTTTGATATTCGAATTTTTAAGCATTTTTAGGGGGGTTTCAAGTTTGAGTTGGTTAGAGAAGGCAAGCCTAGGCAGCCTGCGTTGCTAGGACAATAAAGAACAGCTGTTACCGTACATTATCTATTTCATAGTTTTATTTCTAATTGAGGTTAATTTCAACTATGATGGCAGACCTTGAATTACTAGAAATAAACTGTCCCTCATAGAGTTTTAATTGCGTTTCTTTTCTGCCTGTTCCCGTCAGATAGGCTTGCCATATTTTTGGAGAGTTAAACCGAGACACATTAATATGGGATGGGCATACCAGGGGGGGTTGGGAATAAAAACAGTACAAATTATAAGCAAAATGGTGTTTTAAGCCTAGCAAGTAACGGGAAGGGGGATCCTGAACTGTTAGTCTACCCACCCCTTAAAAATAAGAACGGAACTTTTTTTGCTACTTGATTTTCTTAAAAAAATCTCTCAGCCAAATAGTAGTGTCTGGCAGCGCTGTGCACGTAGTTCCAGCGTTTTACAGTTAGATTACTTCTTATATCTTTGACACTGTGAGCAGTAGTAAAAATGTTGATTGTAGAAAAGTAACAGATTTATAAAAGATTCTGATAAACATGAATTCATTACTTTTTACATCTTACAGCCTTTTCCGGGACATTGATATCCGGGTCAGTCTCGGTCAAACCGTGATGTATGGTAAGCCTATCCTTAGAGTTTTCTAGGCGACGCAATAATATCCGGAACCCTTGCGCAGCCTCCTCGCCTATAACCTTGGTAATGCTCGCAAATATAATGGGTGTTTCCAAATAACTTTTTGGAAACATAAACTTTTAAATTTTAACGCACATTGAATAGCATATAGTATGACGGGAACCTTGCTATAATAAACTGCACAAAATTTTATAGTAACGTAATTTTAATGAAACATTATTTAACGCAATACAATAACTACTTATTTGCCGTGACGAAGCACGGGTAACCAGCTAGTATTTTATAGATATCAAACCGTGAGAAATCGAAAGGAACAATTTTAAACGGATATTGTCAAACTAGAATTTTAGTGCCAGGTACTCCACATCTGGTTTTTGCAACAATAGTAAGATGCTAGGAAGCAAAATATTATTATTTTCTATTCTATACTTTTCAATCACACCAGGAATGAAGAAGCTTTTCAAAACACGGAAAAGCTCTAAAGTGACGCAGTTCTTGCTAGGCTAACGTTTTTTTCCATGAATCTGAATAATAAGAACATTCTCAGGGCAATTTCATTTAATACACTTGAAAGCAAAAATCACTTAGCGTATTTAATAAAATATTTAATAATTTTAATATTATTTTTTTTTTCTTGTTAACTTCGTTTCATTATTAATTTCATCCCCCCTTTTTTCTTCTAATATAGGAGGAACAATGGCCTTTGATGAATTACAATAAAGGCTGGAAGGAGGGACCGGAAGTAGTTATGAGTCGAGGAGCAATAAGAGGGGGGGGGGGCCTTCCATAACAATCGCCCTTCCGCTGCAGAAAAGTCGCACATTATAAAAACGGAAATTAAAATGAGAGCAGGGGATGAGAAGAAGAGGCGAAAGAAAGAAAAAAAAAGTTCTGTAAGTAATGTATAACCCCCCCCCCCCCTCCCGCCTCTCGAGTTGTGGATAATGAGGCGAGACAAAACGCTGCCCTTCCCGATCTCATTAGACTAATATTAACGTTTATACCAGACGACGTTTTTTTTTTTTTAATGTACGTCATATATTACATACACAATGACTTGCATCTAAAAAACAAGAATTACGTCCCTCCGGTGTGAAATGACACTCGAATTTGTTCCGAAGAGATTCTTGATTGTAGAGATGCCCAAGATGTGTTTCGGACACAATCAAACTATATTTGTATAATAGCTGAACTCTATGGCATCCTCATCCGTTTGAATAATATACCCGTAACTGGCCATAGTGGGATTATACTATTTACTGACTCTTTAAGCGCACAGAAAGCACTTACAGACAGATATACAACCCATCCACTACTGACAGATATTCTTAACAAGGCACAAACTCTAGACAGAGACATAACCATGTACTGGCTACCTGTCCATGAAGAATAGTGAAAAGTTCGATAAATAACATACAACAAATAACTTCCGATAAACAAATAAAACTTACAATAAAACAACATTGGAACTACGCACACAACTAGCTGACAATAATCTCCGGACTATAAACAACCCAGTCGAGGAATGGTCATCGAGGTAACCAACTACGGACACAGCTAGCTGACAATAATCTCCGGACTATAAACAACACAGTCGAGGAATGGTCATCGAGGTAACAAACGTGAACAAAGAATCCTTGCTAGACTAGAATCGGAAATATTCGAAGGAATATTGGAAAATTTGGCTGTGTTCTTAGCCGAAACCCGACTACTTCTTTGACTTCCTATTACCTGGACGGCTAAATATTTCAACTCAATATGAATTATTTAAAAGAGTAGGCGAGATTTGCTTCTTCTTTTTTTTTTTTTTTTTCTTTTTTTTTTTTTCTTTTTCTTTTTGTTAAAGCGAATTCAATTGTGTCATATTTATTAATAAAAACTCTTTCTCACAGAAACTGCGTTTTATTAGCGTGTGATTTATAAAGCTTATAATATGAATATGTAACAATGTGTATATACACTTCCGAAGATTCTTGCACCATTTTCTTAAAATGAGATGATTCTATCGAAATTTGTTTGTAGAAAATGTAGTTACTTTCGAATGGATATGTCAGAGTTCCATTTCTCAACGGCTTTCAAAATATTTTACAAGTAGTTCAAAACTGCTCATGTGTGATGTTAAAATGTTATCCCCCCAAAAAAAAACATAAATGTGAAATAGAGGCCAAGTTCCCCCCCCCCCCCCCCCAAATATTTGCCAATACAAGAGATGATACAAGAAAGAAATGTCCAAGTTCATTACTTAGAAGACCTATTAGTTACTTACTACGAAGAGTAAAGGCACTTCAACTGACCTTTAAAAACAACAATAAAAATACTTATATCCAGTTACTGAAATATCCCTTTCCTCAACCAGGTATATTCTTAAAATTCGCAATGTTTAGTTTTCTCTTTAAAATTAATTTCGGCACAAATAAAACATTGCCAAGTTTAAGAATATACCTAGTTGAGGAAAGTGATATTTTAATAACTGGATATAAGTATTTTTATTGTAGTTTTTAAAGGTCAGTTGAAGTGTCTTTACTCTTCATAGTAAGTAACTAATAGATCTTCTAAGTAATGAACTTGGACATTTCTTTCTTTTATCATCTCTTGTATTGGCAAATATTTTTTGGGTGGGGGGAACTTGGCCTCTATTTCACATTTATGTTTTTTTTTTTGGGGGGGGGCTCATTACTCATATCTATCATCCTGCAAAATTTCAAGTCTCTGGCATCATGGGAAGTGCCTAATAATTTTAATGAGTCAGTGAGCCCTATAAATCGCGATTTTCGATCGCTTATATCTCAAAAACTATTTGATGTAGAATTATGAAAATTTTCAGTTTTGCTCCCATCTAGTAGTATAATACCTATGTAAAATTTCATAACTTTATCTTTACCTGGTTGAAAGTAATGAGAGGGTAAAAATCGACTCTACGGCCTCCTGTAATATACACACAGTATGCTTAGGCCGGAACTTGGCCTGGCGCACTGCCGTGCGCCTAGATTATTTATTTAATTTTATTTATTTTTTTTTTTTATTTATTTTTTTTTTTTTTGTAATTCTTCCCATATTCCTCTTTTAACCAAAGTTGTATGATCAATTTAATAACAAGTAATTCAAATTATCATCAAACATGCATTCTATCATTTATGAATCTTTTTAAAAGAAAAAGAGAAATTTGAAGATTTAATTATGTTACGTAATTTGTAAAACTTCAGATAATAAGTAGTGTAATTAATTAGTTAGTTAAATAAAAATATAATAAATAAATATTACTATAATTGAGTTCCTTGGTTTCCGGCAAAATAAAATAAACCAATAATTAAAATACCACAAGACTACATGCACTAAACACGCAGTGTTTTTTCGTAATATTACGTAATAATCCTAATAACAAGCATGCATTACCCACATCATATAGCGTAAGGTAGTGTGCATCGGAAATATGTACCTGGAAAATAAAAAATGAATTAAATTAATTTTCAATACGTTCAACAAATGACAATGAAAAGTAATTATTTTAGGAATTCATAAATAATGAAAACAAAGAATGATATAAATTCAAATATTTTCCTCCTTCAATAATAATTATACATGAATTTTATGTATAGCTGAACATCAAGCGACCGGAAGTTGTTGAAATCGTTGCACGCTCAATAGAACAAGTAAAAAAAGAAAGGCAGAGGCACAAAAAAACCCAAAACGTCCCATAATCCCTTTAGAATTCATAATGCAAATAACGTTAGGCCACGGCAAATGCATTTTCATAATTAGACCTCTGCCCGTTGTATATTTTCCACCGGTGGAAGAGACACAGGTAGGTAGGAGAGAAGGAAAATTAACTAGGTACAAATAACCGTGCAAAGGGTGAGACAAAGCGTATCCACTGGGCGAAAGGTTCATTGTTCAATCAGGAGCCCATTTGTCCTGAACAATTGGCCCTATTTAATTATTCTGTGTTGGACCCTTAAGGGAGGTCCATGCCGGACACGTAGAGGCAGTTTTTCTTTTTCAACTTACAGCAAGCCTTTTTACAATTTCCATTCAACCATACACCATCCTACTGTCACCTACAGATGCAGCTCAAACCCTTACTCTCTAGCATTCGTTTTATATCTTCGTTCTAAAGACAAACGCTGATATTTTTTTTTCATTTTGAGGAAATCGTTGACCGTTGGGATTGCTATATTCAGAGGTCGGTCGTGCATAGCTTTATAAAACTACATATTTTATAATTATAAAATGCGTAGCCCTTCATCAGGGTAAAACAAGGAGGACAGAGTTAATACCAAGTCACATACAGAATAAATGAATGGAAAAACATTATAAGTACGGATGAATGGTACATATATAGATATGGTTTATCTTGGTGTATTACAGCAACAGTTAAACGTGATCCAGAATTAAAACTTAAAATAAGCTGAGATATGAAATGAATAACTGCAGAACGGTGATTGACTTATTAATTTCTGAACCTGGTGGATCGCGGTAGGTTTCAGAATAAGAGTGGAGGGTTTTTTGACCACCCATTAAGGTAAGGTTCTTCAAAGATGACAACCGTGTAGAGGGATGTAAGATAAAAGTGAGATGATAATGGGCTGGAGGTAGGTATTAAGCGGGAAGTTTTTAAGAAATGGAAAATTTTGGAATAATTAGAGATTATTTTCTTGTTGGATAAGTCTAGATTCAGAAGGGATGTGTTGTCAGAGATATGATTCAGTGGAAAGGATGGAGTTATAATTTTTTTTCTTCTTTACATTGGATAAAACTGTAGTCAAAAAGAACAAGAAAGACCGTAATATTTTCACCATTGTCACATAACTGTTGGCTTTGGCCTTTATCGATCACCTGGCATCCATAGCTGGGACGAAGGCTGACAAAGATGTTTCTCAAAATCTCGGGTTATTTTTAACTTATTGTTATCTACAGTAGGTAATACACTAAGAAAAAATCTTGCGTTGGAGTTGCGTAATGTTAGGGTGATACCACGAAGGGCTTAAGTCATCCAATGTCGAAGAATAGTTGATACTTGGGGGAGAAAAAAAAAAAAAACACAGATCAATTTTCGGAAGAAAACTTATTTTTCGAACGTTTCGGCATACTCTTGGGTAGCCTTCTTCAGGAATGAATGCCTAGGTGATGAAGGAAGACCATAGCTAACTTTGGCTTTGGTGGCTGGGTGACCACCTAACTTTTCTTAGCCGAGGAAGTTATTTATTGATTCGTTATCACCTCGACGACTACCTATTTGCACATCATCACATAAATCTCCTTAAATCAGATAACGTTAGATTGAAAATAAAAAAATGTTTGCACTATTTCTCTCGAGTATGGGGGCTATATTGACATTTACGCATGAATCTTTTTTGTAGAATATTTAGAATTCTTTTGAATAATTATTCTAAAATATAATTATTTTGCAGTCGTTGCGTTGTGTTGATAACTTAATTGTATTAACAAAATACAATATTAACAAGATATTATTTATTGAACCTTTATACGCATCGGAATTCGCATAGTAAATAAATGATGTTTAGTTTAATGAATTTCACTTTATTTATTATTAGTGACATAGAAACAGGGATTTGAATGAAAGTACGAATTTATTAAATGTGACATAGAATTCATTTCAAATATTGACACGGCGTAAATATGTGAACGTACACAAAGGTTTACCTTCAACATTTAATTATGTATTAGTAAATACTAATTATTGACAATATTTCTTCACATATATTGATTGATTCACGACTGCAATTTTAGTCTTACTTGGAAAATTTAAAATCTCATTTTTTATTCAAAAGCACAGAACATGAAGTAATATTAATATCTGAATTACGTTATTTTAATTTATTCGTTTATATTATTACGATCACTTAAACGTGACAAGTATTTTTAATGTATTGTAGAAGTGCAGTAATTGTTAGGAACACGTCCTACCCACTGTATTTATTTTATTACATATACGGGTTTGAAAAAAATGTAATAAGAAGGAAGTTTAATTATACAAATTAAATATAATTACTGACAGGAATTAACCTTTTACAGGGGATATTTTAAATATCGAGCGTAGAACTTTGGCTAGCCCTGGAACGGACTTCCAGATCGAAATCTTCCAGCATGAACTGCGAAAATAATATCAGAACAATGCTATCATCAAGTGAATCGTCACCATACGGGTTCACAGCTCTAATTTTACTTGCATTTTCGTATGATTTTTCCCCTTTTTTTAAAAAATAAAAGCATAATATGTTGTAAATGGGCTTTCTTATTGGTCATGTTTGTTTTGCAGAATCTAGACGTACTGACCCGTGATCAAGACAAATTGCGAATGCAAAACCGTAAATAAATTCAGCATTAAAGAACTAAAATTGCTTTTGTGTAACTATGAGTAGAAAACAGCTAGGTACGATAAAACAATATTTGGTAAGTATTTCCGAGGTTCCTAGATAAACCAATAATGTTTCGTCCAGTAAGGACGAAAGAATAAAAAGAAATCCTACAAGGCGATTTGTCGTTCAATCAACCGACATGAGCGATTCTACAGTTTGTGTACAGTTAATTAAATATCTCAAAAGTGGTTATGGAATCTTATTTGAAAATAAGAAAAACGCTTCAGGTGAAAATGTCGATCGGGCCATAGCAGTAACAGAAAACAGTGGTGAAGATTTAGAAATTGTTCGTTTCTTTCCATTCGAAAGTTTTCTAAGTCACATCATAAATAATCATTTTATGCAAACTGACTATGAAGAGAAAGTTCTTTTGAATAGGATTCGATTAAATTATAGTATAAAAGACTCCAAAAATACACTACACACTATAAACACTATCTTATCATCAATAAAACTTCAACGTAAGGTCGAACCTCAAAAGACCAATGCACGTGCAGAGATCACGTGAGCTGAGAAACTGATCTTCGGCCGATGAGTTATTATGATCTCGCGCAGGTAGAGAGAAGAGTGGAAAAGTGCGTACGCAGCGAGAATTATTCATGGCCCGTAAGACGGAGCGTTGGTCTGCCACAGCCACCACATCCCACCTCAGAGCATGTACTGGGTCTCACCGGTATATTCTCTAGTACAGAATACAGCCATGGTACGCAGGAATGAGTAAATGCTACTGCTTCTAATGATTGGATTTTAGAGAGCATGTGACTCAACATATTTCAGAGATTGCCCATCCAGTTGAAATGAACGTTTTTAGGCACAAAGGGATTCACAATCAGATTAGCAGACCATGCGCAACATAGAAACCAAATACTTAATTAGAATTGCACCAAATGCTCTGCCTAATTATTTAATACAAATTTTTTAAATTATTCTTTGTTTTGGCGAAATCATTGGCGGCCATCAAATTGAACAATCGATTGGCGACGAGTGAAGAATGTTCAATATATGTGGGGCGTAGAATATTTAAAGAGTTTTATTCAACCAATTCCCAGTAGACAATATGCTGATTTTGCACTCTAATTTGCCTTATGATTCGTTTTAGCAGGATTGCATGTCTATAAAAAATACACGTTTTTAAAGAGTATCATCAGGAAGAAATTGTGCAGTATTGGACGAATTTCGGGGTCTAAACGTATCATGGCAAGACCCAACTAAATGAAAATGCATGGAAAAATCTTCTTGAATAGGTTATTTTTTTTTTTTTTTAAATAATTATTTTCTGGCTGGACTTCTTCAGTGTCCTCGTTAGACAGGCTTCAATGAAGAATAGTGTAGTTATCAAATATTGTTACTCCTGTAAAGGTCCCAGAATAGTCTGGGAAGCCGTCGACGTTATAGAATTACTGAACAATTTTAACCGCGGTGACGTCTACATTCTTCCGACTAAAAAGACACTGGTTTTTAAAAAGTGAAAGCAACAATGATGATAACACAGGAATGATCACCCTAAGGAAAGGGAAGTTTCCCGCCATTGAAATGCATAAAAAAAACCTATAAATTTTACAAATATAGGCGAAAGAAGAAGAGATAAACGTTCAGACCAAATCTGTCGAAATGAACAACGTTGACCAAAATAAATATTGCCAAAAAGGCTATGTTTAAACTATATAATTTTATTATTTCCTCTGATTATAGTATTTCTCTAACTTACTCTTTTGGTAATTTCAAGCCCATATGAGAGAATACTCAGGAGGGTATCAATAGAGAAAACTGTTCTAATGATATAAGGCCTATGAAACGCCATATATGTGGATCAAATAAAGGTCTTCTCATATGAAGATAGAGATATACAATTGTTATAAAGACATCCATAACAGCTGAGTGAAATGTGAGCGATGAAGCCATGTCAATGTGAGTGATTGTAGTGAAGGCAATGAGATGCTAAGACCCCCTCTGAGCGATTCGAATTTCCATGAATACCTCAAGGTGGTCTGTCACGTCCGTCTGTGGTCACTTCATTAAAGTCCGGGAAAATCCTGAGCCGAGCACAAAAGGAAACAGGGCGAAACGGTTGTATTTCGAGACCTTTTGACCGAAACAGAAATTCGTCCCATTATTAACCTTTGTTGGCAGTTTAATAAGATACTCATAGTCAAATAAAACGAAGAGGGTAGGCCATTATATTTGAAATGCTCTCAAAGGCAGAAATCCACCAGTGTAAAACGTCCTCTAACTTTGTTCCTTTGTGTTGTTAATTATGCGTAAATTTCCATAAACGTTTAATACCATCGGAAAATTTCCGCAAAACTATGTATTCAGCAAAACTTAGAGAAAATATACAGACCACAAATCTATTGGTTCAAAAGGTGTTGTCAGAAAAAAAAAAAAAATAAAAAAAAAAATACAATCCTAAGTTAGGTCCTATTAGTTAACAAAACTTCATTTCTTTATTCTTCTTCTTTTTTTTTACTATAGGTACCTAATTTGTTTGGGTTCATTAATTTAGAGTCTTTCTGAAATACTATGAACAAATTGCTTGTTACAATCCTAGTTGAGCATCAACTAGCAAGTTTAGTAGTTAAGCATCGTTCCATTATATGTACAATTTTGTGTTTAAATTTAGTTTTATGTATATGTAAATTACTTCTTCTATACACTGCTACATTTCCTTCTTGAAGCATAAAGAACTAAAACATTGTCTTAAACCTTAGACAAATTATAAACATAATCTTTTGTCCAATGAAAAATTAGAAACTAAAACGCAACAACAAAACACATAATAAAATTAATTGGAGATATGGTTTAAAATAGGGCGTTTGCCTAAAACTGAATAAATTCAGCATCTTCACCAGTCAACTACATTCTACGGACCCTTTGAGTCGCTTGATGTTCGCCCGCGGTCATTTCCCTGGCCACCCCTTTTTCACTCCCAAACCCCTACTTTTTGCGTCTTCTCCACCAAATAATCCTTCATATTCTCTGTATCCAGAGAAGTAGTGACTTTCTTAAGGGTCGCTTCTTCCATCTCATTCAGTAATTGTTCATTGAGTACACTATTTCTACCCATAATCCATGTTAAAATCTCTACACAGGTACTTTAGTATCTATTTAAATTAACCTGTTATTATTACTCAAATTGTATTTATAACTTTTGCTGTCTTCTGTATGTATAATTGTTATGAGTATTTACTCTGTCCATCTTTGTTTATAGACAGTTAGAAATCAAGAAAAGACTTTTAAATTACAAAATGTAGTTTAATTTACCCTCATTACTGATCCCAGCAAATTTTGTGCCTTTACAAACACAATGTTCAACGATATCCTTAAACTGGATTAAATTATGTAGGATTTGGGAGTTTGACAAGAATTGATTAAGATTCGCTGAGCTGGAATGGGGATCTAGGATTTAGCTGAGGGTAGTGAGGTCGGAGATGGGTGAAGTTCTCAAGAGGAAGTGAGGACGATAGGTTCAACCGAGACAAGATATGGTCCGTTGGTTTATTATCTTGTTCTCGGTAAACAGAAATTTCAGATCCCTTCAGAGAGTTATCATATCAAAAGGGTAATTAATCATGGCTAAACTCAAGCATCCTGCTAATTATTTAACTATTTGAAGATAATAACTCCACATGGTCCAACGAGTATGTAATGCAATGATCATTTTGTATTGATATTTTTCGCAAAGCAAATAACTAATAAGATTTTTTGGTTTGTATCAACCCCAAAAAATGCGTCAACCACTATGCGATAAATACATTTTTATCTATCGCCTTTGCGGGAAGTTAGCCAGAAAGTGGTTGGGTAAGAAAACCCAGCCGAGACAGAAGCTGCTTGGACCAGCTTAGAAATGCACACCAGAAACCCAGCCGAGACAGAGCTGCTTGGACCAGCTTAGAAATGCACACCAGAAACCCAATCAGGCCCCGGCACCAGTTAACCCCACCTTATAAGGAATTATTTTCATAATAAGGTTATTATTCTGAGCTCAGGACATTTTAATTTAAATTTGTGCCTAATATAAATAGCTTGTCTTTATAATAATTTGATTTAACAATAGACTGTCATTGGAGACTAAATTTGGAGATTTTTTTAAATTTTATTTATTAGCTCTGTAGACGTTTAACGAGCTTACCGATCTGGTCGGAATGATCCACTAATATTTCGTCAATTCTATCCTAAAGCTAGGCTTCCCTTTTTTGTTTCTCATAGATTTTGCAATATATTATCTGGTGAAGATCTGCAAAGCACTCCGTAATGTAAAGTACAACTTATTATGCATCGTAATGTATACGGTCATTCGATTAAGTAAAAATATGATTTCCCTTAAATGAGCTCAATTGTATTACGTTATTATTTTTGGAGATTGTAATTCATTATTACGTAAAATTAAATAAGTTATATATCTCAGTTACTGTCTTCAACATTGAGGCCTCTAGTTAAGATATGAACTTCTGAGAAGCATCATTTTTTATGAAATTTTTTTTTAAGAATGCAATCGTTTACCATCAACCCTAGTAAATATGTTAATAATAAATTTTCTTAAATACTTAATTATTTTTATAGACATTTATTTGTTTTCTCTCTTTTCATCAAACATACCGCGATCTTTTCTCATCAGTAAGACAATTTTCATCCTGTAATTATTCATTTTATAGATTCCGCGTTGATATTTCGTTGAGATTCCTATGCTACCCATATTCAAGTATTAAATCTGTATCAATCTAATGCCTTTAATTTATCCTCTACCTGTAAACACACATTAACCATATGTATCATCTGTATATAAATAAGTAATTAGTTTGTCCTGCTTATTTTACTGCCCTGATGAAGGCATAAAGTAGAAGCCAAAATATCGGCAAAATTGAAACGCACTCTCTTCTAAAAATGTAGTTTTATTAAGATACCAGGGCAAAACTTTAACTAAATCTACCTTAGCAATCCCAACGTTCAACGATCTCTTCTCAGTAAATACTCTTATTTTTGAAATACTAAATAGTTATATTTCCCTAACGGCTAATTTTTCAATGGCCGTTTCAAACAGCAGCAAGATGAGTGATTTTTATTGGTTCAGTCTGTTGTTGAGGATAAAATACTGGCTGAACAGCTGACTGAGCACAAGCATGGAACTTTGCCCGGTGGATAAGGAGGTTCTAGCCAGTAGCCGGGTAGGAAGCATGCTCATAGATCGAAGCCGAGACAAGCAAGAGATATGGTCCACTGCTTTATGCTCTACCTCGGTAAACAGATTATTGAGCTTAGCACAAAGCTCCTAGCCTACAACGTCAACACAAAGCAGAACTTTGATCATACTTTGTCGAACACACAACTAGGTAATCGATAGGCCTTCAGTAAGTGCAAGGTAAACTAATTTGTATAAACGACGTTCTGGTAAGTAGAGACTCACAATTAGCATGGTGTTTGCTTTTGGCTTCCAAAGCATTAACTCCTGATAAACAGGAATTTCATTTAATTGTACACATAGCTAATTATGTGAGAAACTTCGTTTAAAGATTTGTCCATGGATCGATGAAAATTAATTACGCCACCCCAAATAGCATATCTAAGGTTGATTGGTAAAGCAGGGGCTTTGCAGAATCAATAATTTCATCGAAACTCAACGAAATTCTCTACCTCTTTCTCTTTGAATTATTGGCTCCAGGCACCTCTGCAAATACGGACGAGTTCAAAAGAATAAAGGGCACCCGCTACAAACCTACAGGATCTTTCTAAGCAAATGAAACTGGCCTGGTCCAGGTCTTGATGTTCAGACAAAGAGGGCCTGTAGAATCTCGGGTAGACCACAGATTTCTTCATTATACTCTTAGGGTGGTCAACAAAGAGAAAGATAAAAAAAAATATATATATATATATATATATATATATATATATATATCTATATGAATTTTTTTTTTTATCAATGTACAATATGCATGGTGTCCAAAACGTCCAAATGACTATTAGGCACCTCAGAACTGTATTATAAAATCAATGTCAACAGTTGGTTTCCTTCTCTATAATTGTACAACAAAACATAACGGGTCTTAAATCTTCTTAAAATATTTTACATGTAATGAAGAACTAGTCTTCAGAATTAATTTTCTTCTAAGGATGGGTAAAATGGCTTGATGATTTACAAAACCATTCAGCGAAAATGAAGCATTACTCTTATATTTCCCCAAATGGAAGTTCAGTTTATCAAGAATTTATTGAAAATGAAGCTATTTTCCTTTTTCACTCTTCGTATTACTGGCTCCAGCCACCTTTGCCAAAGCAGAATATAGAGTATGTTCTCTAAATCAGGAGGGTGAATGTTCTCTAAAGAAGATACACAATAAATCTTTCTTAAAATATCAGAAGACGATTTAGTATTTTTTCCCCCTTTTGGATATAAATAGGTAGGTTTTGGTACAGCTTGCCTCCTTAGATTTCTGAGGGGACTCAGAGTCCGTCCAGCTGGTCTCGGGGTAGACGCAGCTGAAGTAGGAAGCAGTAAAGGTATTAATAGTAACGAGTATTGTAGGAATCCAAGGGCAGTAAAACTAGCCTAAACATCGCCACAAGGCGCTAAATCGGGACGCAAACGGGAACCATATGTCTCACATCGTTTGCGGAAGCTATTAATCTAAAGTTCGTACTGCAGGGATTAACTCGGGAAACAGCTATGATTCCATTAAATGTTAAGGTCATAAAAAATTTTTGGGTCTCTTTTGCGAGAAATTTTTGAACCCTGATCATTTATTTATTTATTAGTATTGCTGCACCGCCACGATGTCAAATCGTCCGAATCTATTAAAGCTGAAAAGTTACAAGAAAAATATAAGCAATCTGAAGATAGCAGGTTATGTTATTTCTCAATCATAAATTGATGAATTCAACGTGCAAATGAGCAAAAAAAGGAAATAAAATCCATTTTATGAGTGATTTATTGGAAATCAGCTACGAAGAATTTTCAGATTATTACGAATCTTGAATATACCTTTTGTTAGATCGCTCGGCAAAAGTTAGTTATTTCCACAACAAAGAATGTAAATTGTTTCTAATTTGAGTAATATCGTGAACACACTTCATTTATGAAACAAATACTCTCCCTACTCTATTAATTATTAATACTAAAGCAATAGTTTCCAATTTTCTTTGTGAAAGTCATGATCGACATTTCGATGCGATCGAGAGGTTAAATAATTATCATCTACATTACAATTACGTGATTAATAAACGTTCATGCGGTCTGCCAAAAATATTAATTGTAATTAATAGTTTCGACCGTGGTTACTAATTTAATAATTATTAAAGTCTAATTCACGAATTAATCATAAATACTAATTATAATCGAAAGAATAAAATATTGAAGTTGAATATTAAAATAATTACACGACAAAATCCATGAAAAATCACATAAATCAGGCTAATGCAAAAAATAAAAGGAAAAACCAACAAAATTAAAAACGAATTTAATTTCCATTAAGTGATATATTCAGCATTACTTAGGAGTCCTCATTTTTTCTGCTCGATAACAATCCTTTCGTGAGAGAACGGTCATGAAATTGAGGAATGACTTGAGGACAGGTAAGGGGAAAACAATGAGCGATGGAGAACAACAGGTCTTGAATAAAATTAAGTCAGTCACGGTATCGGCAAGCTTTGGAATGAATTGAAAAGTGTCGCGTCTTTGTTTTTTTTTTTTTTTTGGAAGGATGATCATAGATTATTGGATTGATCAAACTTGTCTATTAATTTCTATTAAAGTATAATGAAGTTTTTTTTTTTTTTTCAAAAAAATGTATGCCACTGATAAGTCTAATATAATGTTCAAAGAGGCTGTATGGTTATTGAGTAAGAAAATCTCTATAGAAAAAATCTAAAAACACAAACCAAATGGACTTGTAGATCATATATGATAAACACAAAGTGATATGGATTTGAATATGTCAGGTATAATAGTACTTACAAGTCTAATAAAACTTGAAATAAATACCTTCACAGACCCGAAAAATCGCGATTCGTAATGTTTTATTCCAAATTGTACTCCCTCCCAAATCCTAGAGGCCCTTTCAACTCAGACCCATCCTAAAGACCTACCCAGGAGGCTTAAGATACTTTCGCCCCGTAAACAACTACCCTAATAGCGGTTAAATAGTCAGAATAAAATGTGACCATTGCTTAGGGGGTTAAGGTTAGTTCCTTCAAAATACTATAATTGACATATAATACTTAAGTGATCGAAATTAATTATTGTACTAAACATACTATACTATTTAAATAAAAATTACATGGATTTTGACGACTTTCTTAGTTTCTAGTTTTTAACTTTTAAAGGAGATACGGAGAGTAAATTATTTACGTGTTATGGAGATTAGTTATTTCCGCTTCAATCCATCCGTCTGTACTTTCTATCTATAATTAATCGAGTAGATGGAGATAGTTAGCCGCTGTAGAGATACGAAGACAGGTATAGTTGGGATTCGGCTAGGAGAAAAACGTCAGACTTTCAAAAAGAAATCTGTATGTTGGAAGTCTACATGCTGTTTTCTTTCCAACTACCGTATTTTCATTGTTTTTAAAAATAAGATTGGTTAAAATTTATTGTATTGATATATATACTCCGCTCATTTCTGCCTGTCTTTTACTTACTAGTTGTACATTTTCTTTACTTATAAGTTGTATATATTTTTTAGCTGAAGAAGGCTGCCATTGTTGCAGTCGAAACGTCCAAAATACAGATTTCTTTTTGAAAGTCTGACGTTTTTCTCCTAGCCGAATCCCAACTATACCTGTCTTCGTATAATTAATCGAGATTAGAGAATAGAATTGCATTATTTTGAAAGCATACTTTTTTTTCCGATATGTTAACGAATTTTTATCAAGACCCCTTTTTACTCAGAGCACATATTGGCGCCATAGTACAATACATTAGATCCCAAGAATCAGCCAGCAATAATTTTCAGTCTTATAGAGACAGTATGAATCCAGGAGAACTACGTTTTAAAATGCGATCAACAAATAACTGTAGACTGAATGCGGAAAGCGAGGAGAAATATCAGATGGACGGAACTCAGTTTAAGCTCACTCTCCCCATTCATTTATTGATTTTACATGTATTATTAAAATAAAGGTGTAAATTCTAATAGCACAATCATTCTCGAAGACCGTATTTTACCATTATTTATTGGCAGTTTCACAGCTAATTTTCTTTTTCCTTTGTGCATTGACGGCTGAGATCATTATCACTCTTTCATGGCTAAATGTGTTCGGTCTGATAAGGAAAAACAAATTGTATTATTAAAAAATACACAAGTAACCCCTAAAGCAAACAGATAAAATAAGTGAAAATACAAGAGAAGTGCTAAGCCGAAATGAGAAGGGTATTCTCACGGTAAGAGGTAGAAGGAGCTATTGTAGATTGAGAGGTCAAGAAAGGTTGTTATTAGGAGGCTGTGGTGGAGGTTCCGCCCTGCCTCGGCACAATGGCAGAGATTGGATCTTGAGAAAGACCGGCTTACCAAATGGTTTTATCTGACAAATTGCTCTGGGAGTTTGCTCTCAGTTAGCGACGGCTCTTACGGGACATATTGTTTTCTTACCAAAAGTTTGGACGATTTACTCCAAGCAGTTTATATCATGTCGGTCGTAAGATCAAATCTATGACGGAGACAATTATTCCATATATCGTCCCTGCCATGTCGAATTATCGAATATGGAAATAGGTGCAAACTAGACAACGAACATATTCTGTCCATTGAAGAAGTAATATATTGAAAAATGGTCTTATTCCATACTTTATTTATGGCATTAAAGGCTCCCTAAAGGGGTTGAAGTTGTGACAATTTGCGACAAGCCGTATCGATACAATGTATTAAACTTTTCGCACCTTTGGCATCGCAGATAATAAATTCCAACATTCTTTAAAGTCCTTAGAAAAACGAAGAAAATGAAAGCACTAAGAGAAAACTTGTACCAAATACTGAGAAGTTAACAACAGTGCGTCGTTAAACGTTAGAAGCACGAGTATACTAAAAACGAAAATTTCAAAAGAAGGAAGAAATAAATTCGGGTAATGATGATGAAAAGTAAAATAATATATGCCGAAATAAAAAGATATATCAATACATAAAATGCTTGGAATTAGAGGGAGGGGCTCATGGATTCTATGAAAAATAAAATAAAATAGGATAGATCATCAAATAGGACACTTGGCAGCAAATATTGATTAAGTGGAAAGAGTATCAAAGAAATTATTCTTGAATATTTAAAGCAAGAACTCTCTGCGAAAAGGCTGTTCACCACCGAGATTCCCTACTTGGAAATAGTCGGGCCTTAATTGTGGAATAAAACTATACTTCTTGTTGGGCAGTTAGGGAATAGTTGGGATACGGATACGAAAACATCAAAACGATTTTGTAAAAATCTATATTAAGGACGTTTCGGCTACTATATTCGAAGGCTTTGTCAGCAATAAATGCCGGGGGGGGGGGGGATAGAGAAAGACCAAAGTTTGCAGTTATCTGACCATCGTAAAAATATTCGGCATTCATTGCTAACAAATGCTACCAACATTTTGGTGGGAATTTCAATCCTCAGGTTATGTGGAGGAAGAACAAATCCGTTCAGAAGTTGCTTTATTATTCACACGTTAGTTCACTGAAGCATGTGTGTGCCTGTGATGTTGGAATGGCCAAATGGTTGAGTCCTTCCTCTCCGCTTTGCTTATGAAGGCTTATGAAGAGAAAGCGCAAATAATGGCAAAGTTGGGAGGAAAGCCGAAACAATGGCTGAGATACAAAACCTAATTTTTATAAAAAAAATGTAGATTTTTTTTCACATCATTACCGAACACCATCTCCATCTTTTTAAGACAAGAAGAACCACGAAATGCACCTTAACCTCTTGAGAACTTCAGAAAAAAAAAGTTGGATAAAAAGAAACTAAAGAGAGAGAGATGGAACAAGCCACTCGGTATACCTCCTGCTGAGTATGTGGTATCCGGAGGCTGAGCGGACCGCTACGCCGATCCAGGTCAGCTATGGAGGTCACGCACTCCCTTAGGGGGTCGATACTTAGAATTCTAGGTGTCCACCTAGTGCGGATTTATGGAAAAACTCCGATGGAATTTTGGAAATGTGAACAGAACAGAGCGCGCTAGGAGAAATAAGAACGATAATATTTCTTGTTTCAGTTCCTTAGTCTCTTCTTTTAGGATTCCGCGTAAAGAAGAAGTAGAAGAAAGTAGAGAAAGGAAGATTTATAAGCCCACAATGCGTCATTATTGATCAGTACATGAATATTACAAGATCAAATGAACAAATCAAATTGCGTTTTAAAACTTGGTTATGTTTTATGCTTAAATTCTATTGTATACTGTAAGGCCTCAATTAAACCGTTTTTGCAGAAACCACTTACGAACTGACGAAGAAATTTTTTGCCATCACATAAATGTATCCCCATATTCATGCCATCTTAAAACTTGATAGATGATCCAATACGGAGTAGTAAATTTATACGGTTATTATAAAGAATTATAATTAGGTTATTGAAGAATCATTTTTGGAATTCTTCAGGTATACCAAGGTTGAAAAATGTCCCAAATGTGCGAATATTATAAAATTTACTATGCAAGAGAGATTTCTAAATCTAAGTGCCACAAAGGACTAAGGTGACAGTTTTGCAAAACGTAGAAGGTAGTTAGTACCAAAGGTCGCAGATTGATAACTGACCATTAGGTTGAGGTGTTTCTACAATGCACAAAATGACAACACATTTTACCATAATGATATCAGGGAGCGACCAAAATGACCAAATAACGGTTTTCCATTTGTGTATCTTTCCAAATGAATGCCAAAGTAAACCTACTTCGGCCCAAAATATTCAGGGCGTTTGAAAGATCATTTGTTGTAAAAATGAAATCCAGCAGTCAGGAAGACTATATCAAATACAGATGACTTATTCTTCAATATGATCGTCCATGCTGTAGAAACCATCTGAAAATACGAAGACAGGTATAGTTGGGATTCGGCTAGGAGAAAAAACGTCAGACTTTCAAAAACGGAAATCTGTATTTGGACGTTTCTGAAAATCTGAAAATAGTCTTCAACTTCTATTTCTGGACATATTCTGTTTGAATGTCGTAGTGGTTGCTCTTCATCAATATAATAGAAGAGGTAACCTAATAAACCGCATAACTTAACAGAAAATAGTTTATGATAACTACGAGTACGCTAGGCAATTTCATTAATGTTATTTCCGTACCATTACTTTGGTTTTCTAGCTTTAAATCCATTATTCGGAAAATTAAATATTACCAAAGTGAATTAGGACATCGATAATTGTGTACGCATGGTTAATTCAGGACCTTATCGAATACATTTCTTGAAAAAACTGCTTTTTTGGTTGAAAAGCAATGACCACTCAAAAATTATCGTAGAACGCAGCCGTAGATTAATGGTTTACGGCGTTCCACTTCAAAGAAACCTTTAAAAGCCCTCGCAGACTAAAGAAACTCAAAAACCAGCAGAGAGCTTTAAAGGAAACAGGAAAATGGCCATTAAGCTTTTTCTAAGAGGCAAGAAGTGCCCTGTGGAGTGGCATTCTTCTGGTCAAGTGCCTTCAAAGGAATTCAAGGACGTACATAACTAGCAGCACAAATGTACAACCAGAGTCAGAGAGTCCTGTACAAACATCCTGAGGGCTGATTAAATAATAATATTAACAAAGAAATATTATGAACTATTTGAGTTTCAGGTTTGTTTAATGATCTTACATAAAGTTTGACACTCTCGTATGGTCGCAGTTTCTTTTCGGCCCCAATAGTTGAAAAAAAACAAAAACAAGCAGTAATAAAATAAACAAAATGTATAACAACCAATAATTTCTTCCTATTACGGAAATAATAAATTTAATTATTCAATTACATTATAAATGGACAATAATTAAGTAAGACTATTTGTGATGTCAGATTGTGATCAGTCCTTATTGTCAACTAAGTAGGAGATTACGCCATTGTTGGGACAACTGAGGAACAAATCAATATTCACCGTGAACGGGTAGGACAGGCGGTGAAGAAAGAAGGGTCAATAGACGGACAGTGACAAAGGCAAATTAACACAAAAGAGTATTAGGGGAGGGACAAGGCCAGCATCTGAAGAAGTAGAAGGAAGAGGTGAACCGAGGAGAAGCTCAGCGACACCTCGACATGCAAATCACAAACCAACTGAGCCGAGGCTAAAACACACTTTAAGTAGGAAGGAGGAATCAATTCAGTAAATACAAGGAAATTAAAAGAAAGAATGCTGGTGTTTCCAAGGGCCCTTGATCAGAGGGATATTGTATTTGTTGAACGACGGAGTAGTAAAGTTTCAGTAGACTGCACGAATGCTTCAGAATCGTGAGTCGTCTGAAGTCAACTCCAGCACAATAGGCGGCCATTCAAAATCATTTCTGCCTTTCCATTCTATTAAATTCTCATGGAGTGTTGTGTCTAATAAGTGCGCACCTGAATGGGGTTCTGCCAGTTGTAACTGCCAGTGGGGTGAACCAGTGGGGTTCTGTCCAATCATATTGTACGACGGAGTTGTCACTATCCACACATGGTAGTAGATAGGGCCAGTTTCCAACGTTGTTAGATACGTTTGCCCAATGACAGTGATAAACACTCAAACAACAGCCGTTTCGTCTCCAAAAGACACACTGGAAACGTTTTCCCCGAGGGATCATATTCAAGCTGAAGGTTTTCAGTAGAATCTGTACAACTTGCTCTTCCATTCAGTCCATCTAGAGCGCTTTAGATCCATTATTTCCAATTAAAGCGTTTAATGGATTCCAAAAAGCGAATTGCCTCCTGCCATGCTTAGGAATATATTTGCGTAAACAAAAATAATCCCTAAATAAATAGGTACTAATTCTAGACAGAAAAAAACCCACTCAAAGTTATATTTAATATTGCACCTCTATGGACATAATCTAACCCAGCCCGTACTTTCTTCTATTTAAACTAAATTCAGAAAAAAATTTAATATTTGCCAAGAAATGTCGATGTTTAAGCCATACAGTAAGAACAAAAAATTTAATTTTGCAAAAATATTGGGTAATTGCTCGACTTTTTAGCTAGTATTGCATGCCATGAAAATGTGTAACGAAACCCCCCGTTTCTTACAGGAGTAACTTCATCGCTCAGTATCTCTATAGTAGTAACCCTAAATAAAAACATTCAAAAGAGATAGTTGAACGTGGTAATCAACCAAGTTGGAAATAGATTCGGTCATGATAGGCAAAACTGTATTTTAAAGAAACTATTGAACTTCAAGCCTTCGTCAGGACTAAGAGGAAAAGAAGAACTGGTCCATTTGGGAGTCCCTACATCTCTGTGTATATAAACCGAGCTTATCCTCTATTCTAAATTCGGGAAATGTATAGTAGGTTTGCAAGGTCTGTGTTAAATTCTTCCCGAAAATATTCATTCAAACCTGTAAGCGTGAAATGTACGTAAAGAGTTCTTCCTTCATATATTTGCTTAGTCCATAAATTTAAATTGAATACGATTAGAAGAATGTGTTTTCAAATAACCTATTGAAAAGGTTAACATCCTGTGCAGCATCCACAGAAGGTTTTATATCCGTGTTCTAGCTACTGGTTAAAGAGATGATAAAAAAAAAACAAAAAAACATATCATGAATACGTCATGTTCAGAAGAAGATGATTTTTAGGACTAAACATGAAATGCAAAAAGCAATTACACAAAAGAGAGACAGGGAGAAAAAGAGAGAGAGACTAGGACAAAGCGAATGAAACCCTTTGGGATATTAAAACAAATTGCGGGTGTGTATGCGGTAGAGAATGGTTAGGCTGGAGATAAACGAGTTAGGTGGAATTCCATTTCATAGCCAATACCCTCCGAATTTGCAAATGAATTCATTTCAGAGAATACTTCAACCCTGAAAACTTATCACGGACCAAATACTCTCGATTATTGCTTTATTACACATGTCGATGCAGAAGAACCCATTATAAAACGGTTTGGAACATCATGTTCAGTATCGTTAGGCCTGATGAAGTGAACATTTCCAAATCCGCTACTTAACCAGTGTTTGTACCATTAGTTGGTGTAATTCTCAAGGCAGATTAGCTCAGCTGAACTTACGAACAACAACTGCCCAAAACATTGCTTTATTTCAGAACGAGCCCCTGTATTTCCAGATAGATATACTGTATCTCTAAGAGCCTAGAAACAAGGAAATTCGTTTTATTCAATCCAATTCCCCGTGCAGTATTTGACATAATCTCTAAAGCTTGCCTAGTTTTCTTAAATCTCTAGCATAGTAAAACCACTTGGGAGCTTCAAATTTTTTGGGCTAAATAACAAAGTGGGCATAAAATGGAGTTCAACACTGAACCAGATCTTCTACCATAACTGCCAATATTCGCATAAGTCGACTTAATTACATAATTTAATTATAAGTTATTATTAATTATTTTTCTTTTATTATTGATCTTATTTTCCTGGTTGGAAATAGTCAGGGTTCAGTCAAGATAATTAATATAACTTTAATAAACTAATATTTTAAAATAAAATTTCATGTTTATTGCTAACATTTTGGCTTATGTTTCTAGCCATGATCTGAGCTATTAGAAGAAGAGGACTATTTATTCCTTCGTAGACATTTTGGGCGAGGTAAAATTGTTCACTAGCTCATATTGTACTTAAATTAGTTGTAAAACCTCATCTAAATTTGCTGCTATGTTTGAATTTGAAAATTTGGCTGGATACACGTTTTGGTATTTTTTTGTACATGTTTACAAGAGGAGGAATAAATAAAGGCTTGAAATCCAAGCGGAAAAGGTAGCAATAAAAGTTCTTCATTTAAAAATAATGTTTTATTGTGTATAAATTGTTGTAAATTGATATTATTTGAACATTTTCGTTTTATAGGCTTGATGAAGCATATATGAAACGGATGCTTGCCTAAATGAAATTACAGAATTATCATTCAAGGGAGACTCGACGAATTAACATCGAGTTCCATTTGCAATATATTTGTGCTTTTCCCTGTTATTTGTTTATTTATGTTTCTTCAATTTTACCTAACCATTTAATGAATTGAAATAGGGGTAATGGATCAGTTATTCTCCTGAGGAGTACAAAGAAACGGACTCATTTCAGAAATCATTTACTATAATAGCTTCAATTCGCTTACTGACTGCTATCAACCTGGAAGGAAAACGGAGGAAAAGAAGTTCGTGGTTACAAGCACATTTTTTTCGACCCCCCTCCCACGAAAAACATCGAAAACAAATAAGAGACCTCCAGACACAACGAATCGGGTTCTGGAGCTGGACCGAAGAAGACACCTTATTCTACCGATCGGTAATAGAAGGGACTGGTTGTAGAAAAATGGGGGTAAAGCCAAAGTGCAATGATAAAATTTGAAGGCGTAAAGGGACATCGGGAGGGACCATACCGGTTGTCACAAGCGCATTACGTACGAATTATCTTTTTATATTGCAAAAAACTGATGTATTCATTGTATCAGCTGTCGACACCATATGGGAACATCCCCCACCATACCCCATACTTCTCATCATTCCCGAAGAAGTAAAAAACCTAGAAGTGTCCAGGCTTCCTTGGAACTAAAAGTGCCGACTCCTTTGTAATGTTCCATAATGGTAGACAAGTTTCTAAAGACTGAAGCCGGTGTATCGGTGAAAGGAGGGGCGTGTGCCCTGCCTTGTCACGATCTTGGGGCAGCGTGTGCCACCACTCTACCACTTTCAATCCATCTATAGGTCACTTCACTCAGCTCTACACAATATCTGCTAGTCATTCATAAAAGTCTCATCTCATTCATATAATAATCACTCACTAAGTCAATAAGATATTGACATAGAAAGAACAATATTATTATGCAAGGGATGCTGAATCCAAACGGGAAAACTAAGATTACTGCTAACATGACTGTCGCGCGGTAGAAGGTAGACAACCTGGTCTTGTAACCGCTGCTTATCCTTACTCTTCCCGAGGCAATCCCCTATCTTGTTGCAGGCTTGAAGGCGACATCTATCTCCTCTTGTCTGAAGAGTCTGCCCAGCCTCTCGCTGACACCGCTGACGTAAGGCAGGGAGATTCTGGTTCTCTGTTTCGTGTCTGTCCGGCTGTTTTCCTCCCTGTGTCGGCTTTCCACATCCTTCATGGTTCGCGAAATTAATTTTTGATCGTAACCATTGCTGACAAGATCCTTGGTCATCTGCTCGAATTCCATCCTCAGGAGTGTCCGGTTACTGCACAAGCTAACAGCTCTATGTGCGAGTGTCCTGACTACACTCATTTTGTGTACCAAAACGGGGGTAATGTTTAGTGTATAGGTTGGATACAATATCTCACACAGTTGTATTTATATCTTTTGTAAGAAGAAATGAATAAATAAATAAAATGTTAAAAAAATAAATAGGAGTTAGCACTGTTTGTTATAATACTTATATTATTTATATTACTGCTTTTATTGTTTAGTCTTTGAGACCCAGTATAGTTTTCACTTTGTCCTGCATCGGTATTCTATATGCTATTCGAACGCCTTTCTTATGATTTTACATTTTTATTACTGTCAAAATTATTTTAGTTGAAATAATTCATTATTTTTATTTTTTACTTTGTTAATTACATGAGCAAATTGCACTGCTGTTTTTTAGTTAAATAAATAAATGTACAACGTAATTAAAATATATTGTTTCGTATGTTTCTGACATAAAGGTAGTTGTCCTTTAAAAGGAAAAATATATAATACGAAAAGCACCGAGAAATGTCCTAGTACAACAAATTCTACTAAACTATAATAAATTATCATAAAAGTACATATTTACTGAATGGAGACTGTGTCAGTATCGTCAAATGGGGTCACATTACTAAAGTGTGGTGTAATTGGTACAAACCTTTTCTGCTTATATGTTTGACTGTGAGCAAACAGACAAATATATAGTTAAATATCTGTGTGAGCTCAACCTCTGGGCAAAGTTTGACCCTTTCATATCAGTTAAATGAAACTAACTTAGCAATATAGGTTATTACCAAATTCAACACACTGTCTAATATGACTCGATTTTACAGTAGTTATCAAATTTGTTCATTTAAGTAGGAAGATATCTGCATTAGAATAAGAATTAATCTTGCGTCTACGGATCTCTTGAACTACCAGTTTGACCATAACTGGGCAACTAACGTTATGAGTAGAGCCCGGAAGGTAGGCATTTATTTTTGGTTAAAATAGGCAGGCAAAAAGGCACTTGAAATACTGAAAATAGGCAGTACTGCAATTAAAATAGGCATTTATTAGGAGTGAAGGCCATGAGGAATCTCACTCATTATTAATGAAAATATGTATTTTAAATACTCATTCATTTCTTTATTATCAATTTATCACAGAATTAGTGTACATACTTACTCTTACTTTCCCTTGTTACAAGCAACAACAGGATGCTTTTTCAAAGTATCAACTCTCATAGACCTTCTCAGAAAAAAAGTTTTTCATCATGGGAAAACTTCCTCTGCATTATCTTATCATTTCTAAATCCGGAATACCAGGTAATTACACATTGTCACAGAAAAAGGGGTGTGAGGAAGGGGGTGTCATCCTCTCTCTTTCCTGTTATTCGTTATGCTTGTGCATTCCTTCTACTAAGGAATGTTCTGTTATTTACAGAGTGAAACCTTTGTTGTCTTCGACGAACTGAAATTCGAAATTCATTATGTGCTTTTATAAATGTTTAAATCGCAGAAAAAAATGCATAACGAGCAAAAAAGGCAAAAAATCTTAAAATAGCCAAAAAAGGCAAAATAAAAAATTGTCTCTACACTTCCTAAATGCACAAAAACATATTTATTTCTATCTGATTCTTCAATATATCCATTCAGATAAAAAAGGCATTTTGCCTATCGTCCGGGCTCTATTTATGAGTAATATAAGGTGTTAACAGGCGACACGGATAAAGATAATGGCACATGAGTAAGGTTTTCAGCCCCTCCGAGATTGCCGTCCGTAAGAGATATCATTCCTTCTGTCAGGTATGATCTCATGAATGCCTTTTCACGGTCTCATGATGAACCAACAGTAAGAGAATTGGGTATAATGTGTGTCCGTGCCGTTGGAGAAGTAACAACTCAAAGGGAGAGCAGTCTCAAGCTGATCATGCTGGACATTATAACGCTCACTGAAATGTCCTCTCACTTTGAAGCAATGACCGCTCACTTTCACGTCTATTTTCAGCCATTAGCGAGCTTATTTTAGGAAAGGTTTCACTTTCATTAAATACAAATTAGCTACACAGGAATGCCATGTTACAAGATATGGTGTTACGAATAACATTTTACAACTATTCACCATGAGTTAGAATGTATTGCCTAATAAATATGTTTACGCTCTACGCAAAAATATATGAACCATAATTTTTATTTCGATTACTCCTCTTAGCGAAACAACTAAATCTTCCGCTTATAATGTAAAAAAAAATATTATGGCCAGGGGTTGTATTTATATTCAAGACGATTTTGGTTTTATAAATTATTATGAAAACGTAAATACTGGAAAAATTCATAATATTGATTCAGAAATATTGCATTCTTTACAAAAATATATTTACATAATTTAAACACATTTACTCAAAATTTTGTACAAATTTAGCAAAAATTATATTACAAACCAATTAATAAGGTAGATTTAGTCAAGGTTCGGTCTTGATATCATAAGACATTGTGTTTTATTTTTTGCCGGCGTTTCGGCTTGAAATTCAAATCTTCATTAGAGCTAAGGAGGACAGTCATTTTCGTTTTAAAGCCCTGATTTCATGCGCATAAATATTGGTTTATAATTTATATCCTACAGTATAATATTGGTACTTATCTTGTTTTTTATTAATTCATTTTTACGGATATCTTAGTTTTATGTGCAAGAAAGGGTGAAATTAAATGTGTGTTGAATATTTGTCACAATTTTTTACTGTCAACTAAAGAAATAACAGACTTTTGTTTTTACTGCAAACTTTCGTCGATTATGTTCACTTCATAAATCAGACTAGTTTTTAAGTTTCTATTCTTATACACTGTAAAACAATGGATTTTTCCTGACCTCCATTTCAAAACAAGTTTAGCAGTCCATGACTCTGCAGAGACTCAAGATTTTTCTCACAATTAAAGCTGGTTACATTAACTGTAGAAGAATGTGGTTAAGCTCAATGACCCCTACAGCGCCCAAATGAAAAACACCGGTGACAAATTAGTGTAAAAACCAAGTTCAGGAAGGTTGAAGACCTGCAAAGGCGTCAGAGGAAGTCGGACGTTGTTGAATGGGTTACGCCAGGTAACTCTTTATCATTAAATAAGTCAAGGAGCGGAAAATTCACTGACTCTGCTCTACACTATTTGATGGGCCGTAAGATTCTATATGCCGTAGAGCGGGGACAAATATTTTTAGGACATTAAACAAAATACTTTTCCTCGCAAGACTAAGAGTAAACTTATGACAGTGTTAGTTCAGGGTGCATCTGTAATATAGGCGGATTTGAGGTAGGGCACGCAATTTTATGCGGCCATATGTTTGGAAAACCTGAAATAACAACTGAAGTATGCGTAAATCGAAAATCCAATCTGTTCTTTTTTTTTTTTTTTTTTTTTTTTTGTTTGTTAAAAGGTAAACCAAATCGGAAAACACATTGTTTTTTTTTTTTTTTTGCATCTTCCGCTCATAACCCCGAAAGTGTTCATGTCAGAGACTTTCCCAAGGCGTCAAAAGATTTGTAATAAAATGTTTTATTGTGTTTCATCATTCAGAAATGTTGAGATTGATCTATGACTAAGCGAAATCGCAACAAGTATGAGAGCTAGGGCAAAGAACAAACATTTTTATATTCATTTTTTATTTAAATAATTTTTTGAAAAATCCCTAAAGCCGTCTAAATTGACCGATTTACAATCTGTAAAATGGTTTCCAAAACTTTAGTTCCTTAGCTTGAAAGAGAAAAAAAAATCAAATATGTTAAGAAATTTCGTTTTGTATTTGGCACCAATATGAAAAATGTTCATTATTTCGCTGTCACCTCTATAGCTAAATTATAAGGGAAAAAATAGTGATATAAACGAGCTGTTCTGTTATCAACATTTTCTTCCAAGAATATGAAGTTACTAAATACATTGAGAGTTGAAAAAAAAAAAAAAAAAAAAAAAAAAAAAAAAAACAATTTTTAGCCTTGAATCGATTTTACCATTTTACCGAAATGTTATTGAAAATATTTGGAAGCCTAGAAAAGGTCTCTGAAATGAATACTTTCGGCGTGATAAGCGAAAGAAGTACTAAAACAGATGCACCATGGTCTATATGATGATTAAGTATTTACAATATCTATTCTCAAACAGAAGAAAAACAAGCAAAAAATAATAATAGGTCAAAATAAATGTACGACACTTAAAGAAGTTGAGTAAATTTTGAGAAGCCAAAGTCCGTTTTGAAAGGAAAGTACATATATTGGTAAGATATTTGAAGACAGCTGTTCATATAGACTGGTTGAGTTGCTGAGGATGCCATCAGAAAAGTAACTGTTTGTATTGATTGTGCCTGTTGATCCGATGGAGTATGTGTACCCAACAATATGGTGGATATTTGCCGAGAGGGCCTGGTCAGCCCTGTTTGTACAGCGAACAGAGTAGCATTGTCTGATTTAAGTGGTCCAAACCCCAAAATCATGCGCATATCCATTAGCTTTATTCTTTTCCTTTGTAGACATTTTACACAAAGATATTTTAGTTAGTACTCCTCAATTTTGCAGTAGTCGAGGATTCCGCTAAGAGAATACTTCAGAAAAATCTATATTTCGAACGTTTCGGTATGCTCAGCTAAAATATAAATATACACAATTACAACGAGAACAACCACAACTGTAAGCCAACTTTTACATCACGAAAAAACGTAATAAAAAATGTTTTTAAGAGCATAGTGGGTAAACAATGTTTTTTTGTTGTTTTTTTTTATGAACAAATTGATCAGTAGGTTTATTCAAAACTTATTTGAAACGTTCGAAATATAGATTTCTCTGAAAATCTGACATTTTCTCTTAGCCATCATTATTTCATTGAAAATTATTAGTAATTTT
Source organism: Gonocerus acuteangulatus (assembly GCA_946811695.1). Classification (NCBI taxonomy): domain Eukaryota; kingdom Metazoa; phylum Arthropoda; class Insecta; order Hemiptera; family Coreidae; genus Gonocerus; species Gonocerus acuteangulatus. Next base: position 37,822,928 of record OX328125.1, read on the forward strand.
TCCAGCGCCAAGATATTCCAAAAGTACTGATTTTGGCTTTCTTCCGACTGTGCAATAAAACAACACACCACTACCCTAAATCCTCAAAATGCTAATATCCCAAACAGAACCTGTCATAACGCTCTTAATAAGTGAGTATCATTTATTTTTAGTTATCTTCGGCATTCTGGAATGTTTTTCCACTATTTACACAAAAACTTTCTTTTCTTAAACTCTAAAAAAATAAATGTAGTTGCTCTTACTTAATATGAACCTAGCAATTTTATTAAGAGATTATTTTGGGGCACAATCGATTTTTGAGGTCGTGTTGCTTTCCCCTTAGGGGGCCCTGATTCTATCTAAGTGATTATTTTTAGTTATATTAAATTTAACATTATTTTTTAATAACACCGATTTCCTGGGAGTCGATTATTAAAATTAAAAAAAACAACAACAATAAAATACTGTAAAATGAGTATTTAAAGAGTTTCAGGGTAAACGTTAATAAAAACAATTATATCTTTAAAGGGAAAGATGAATAAAACGATTGAGTTAGAACAAGTAATAAAAAAAAAAAATATATTGAAGCTATTATTAAAAATATATATGTACCTACTAGTTTTTTTTTTAATTATTTTTTTTTTTATTGCAACATGTATTGTATGTAGGGTTAACTAAAAGGTGTTTTATTTTTTTATAAAATGAGTTTTTACCACCAATGATGCGGCTAAAATATCAAGTCATCATTGGGCAAATTAAGAAAAATAAAATAAGTAAATATTAATATATACAAATAGAACTAAACGAAAAATAACAAATTAATATAAATGATTAAAATGAGTGTTAAAAAAAATCAATTAAGAGACAGAAGGTTTTTTAAGTCCCATTATGAGCAAAGAGAGTAAATCCCAAATTGATAAAAAAGATTCAATTACAGAAATCAATTCATCTCTGAATCAGAAATTAAAAAAAAGTTTATTATTTACTACAATGATAAATCCTTTAGATTGAAATGGAATAAATAAAAGGATGCCTGGGAGTGATAAGAATTGGACTGAGGGTGTGATAAGAAGTCGAAATATGAAGTATTAAAGACGATTTCCCCTCACCGCCAATACTCTTGGGAATTGGTGGGGTGCTGTTTGGCGGAGTTAAGTCCCCGCAGTGGCTAATGGGATTACAACCGGAGGCGATGATGTAATTATGATAAATCCGTTTCGGCCGGGGTTTGCTCCGGACGGTAGAGGAAAACCGAAGGTTCCTAATATCCGCTGGTAATCGGCTAGGATTAGGAGACTCATGGCGGAGGCCGCCTTCAGAAAGGACAGATTACTGCTAGTGGGGAGGCTAGAATCCTGTCAGCGAGCTTTGGGCCCCTTCAACTGAAAGAGAGAGGCATGCGGAGAATTTATATTTGGATCAATAGGAATTCCTAGGGTGTCAGTGATTGTTTTTATAGTGCAATTTTTATTTTTTTTCACTAATCAATACTTTAGAAAAGCAGAATATTCATCCCAAGCACCTATAAGGCTTAATAAATTGATTTCTCTCATAAGATCTTTTAATCATGTTTATTGTAATGGCTATAGGGAATTTTATAAAATGTAAGCGAAACAGTGGTTCTAAACGTAACACTGAATGTACAGAAATACATTTACTGACAAAATACCAGAGACGGTGGAACTTCAACAACCCGAATGATAAATTTGGCGCCCGGTAAGATGCTAAAGATATTAATTCATTCAATGCAGGAAAGTTTTAGCTAGAACAAAAAACACTTAATAGCCAAAAGCAGTTCTCCAGGAGCGAGGTATGTGTATATATATATATATATATATATATATATATATATTTAGATGGAACGGCATTTTTCTCCAGCGGTGGTACTCCTCCTCACTTCTTCCCGGAATATTTTGATGGATTCATCTCCATCTTCTTCAGCCAGGTACTTGTTTCTTCCTGGAGAAAAATGCCGTTCCATCTAAAAATACTATCCCAGCGACGAAAAATAACATCAAACATATATATATATATACATGTCAATTAATATTAAATAGGATATAATTTTTGAAATTTTAGTGTCCTTATTCAATGCTTAAAGATCATTTCACATTTTCAGAAAAATTCTCGTACCATATTACTCCATGATCCAAATATTTAGGAGCCCACACATTTAAACACATAATGCTTTTGCACATAAAATATTTTCATTTATTCTTAAACCATTGCAAACACAATGGTTTTAGAGCTACCAACTGGGCAAACACCATGTACACATCACATGTGGTCACATACGTTGAGGGTAGCTCTTTTGAATGGTGAGAAAATTTAGGATGTGATTAATTGCATGTTTAACTACTCACATGTTTTTACTATGATAAGAGGAAGGTTCAGAAGTATAAGGTCATAAGTTTTAGAAATCATATTTTTCTAAAATATCGCTTCAAGCTCCAATTCCTGTTTAAAAACAAGAGTTGATATTCAGATCTGAGTGTTACTGAAATTTGTAGAAAGCCCAAAAAATAATATTTCTACTAGTCCCTTGAATATTTCCCCAAGTAGAGCAATGAAAACTATTACAGATATTAAGAGATATCTGAACGGTCGGTATCTTCATAACAGTAAATCTTCTTGGAAAAGATAATATTGATCTTTTTTTTTTTTTTTTTTTTTTTTTTGTGTTTTAAGGCAGTTCAACCACTAGGGTCATGGATGCCTATGTATATGCGTGCAATTGAAAATTAATTGATGTAAAGATGTAAAAGAGTAGATTATTTGAATCATATATGTAGATTAATCATTTACTTGATATTTAATCAATCATATAATTAGTCGTTGAATATATTTTTATTTTAGAGGGGAAAAAAAAACAAAAAAAAAAAAAATGTTAAATAGTCAGAATAAAATAAGATAACAAAGGGGAAAAATACTTAAAAATGTGGTGTAAATGTAAACACGTGGGATGACACACACACGAACACTCATACATACACACATACACACATGCACGCGCGCACACACCTTCACTGACACGCGAGCGTCAGTCTATTTTCTAGATCTACTTCTCCTTATAGATTTAATTGTTATTTATATTTTTGTGATCAGATCTGTAGCCCTGAGGAATCTCAATGTTCTCTGACACAATTCATGGTCGTCTCTAAGTATGTCAAAGAGAGTACCATGAATGTCCAGTTGATTTCGAATCTCCTCGTAGGCTCTACAGTCCGTGAAAATATGTTTAATTGTTAGATCTTCACCACATACTGTACATTCAGGCCTTTCTTCCCTCTTGAATAGATAAGAATGGGTGAGATTAGTATGGCCAATTCGCACTCTCGACAGAACCACCTCATCCCGCCTACTGTCTTGAGATGAGGTTTTCCATGCCGAGGTAGTGGATTTTATCTCTCTTAATTTGTTGTCTCTTTTTCTATTCCATTCATATTGCCACATTGAGTGAGTATAATATTTTAAATGGGCAACAGCATCCGACTGTAGGATGTGCGAGTAAGGAATGCCATCTGTAATTGCTTTTTTTGCTGCTAAATCCGCTTTATCGCTGCCGCTTATATTATTGTGGCTCGGAATCCAGCAGAAAATGACGTGTCGATTTCTTTTGTAATGAAAATCTATTCCCTCAATAAGGTCTGAAATGATCACATTGCGGGAATAGAAGTTTTGTATTGAAAGGAGAGAAGACAGAGAGTCTGTGTATATCACTAGGTTATTAGTATTATGATTTAAACTATTTACTGCTTTGCTTAATGCAAGTAGCTCTGCTGTATAAATGGAACTAAGATTTGGTAGAGATAACATCTGTATTCTGACATTATCTACCATCGCACATCCTACGCCATCTTGAGTTTTGGAACCATCTGTGTATATCTCTGTTGCTCCAAGATACTTCAATCTGATTCTATTGAATTCAGCCTGAAATATCATAGGAGCGGTATCTCTTTTGATGTATCTAGTAAGTGAGAGATCGATTTTAGGAGCGTGAAGAGTCCAAGGTTCGAGATTTGGAAATGCCAGTTGATGAAGTTTGCTTAGATCGAAATCCACATTGGACAGCAATCTTATGGATCTATGTATAAATTGGTTGCTGTTAGCAAGGTTGTTATCATTCAAATATATGTTTCTGAAATTGTGGTTTAAAGGGTGATACGGAGATGTAATTATTTTTACGAAGTAAGATAAGGCCAGATAATCCCTTCGATACTGTAAAGGGGGCTCACCAGCATCTACCAATATACTATCTACGGGGCTTGTCCGGAAAGCACCCGTTGCTATTCTCAGACCAGAATTATGAATACTGTCTATTATTTTTAAGGTTCTGGTACTGGCAGATCCATAAGCTACACATCCATAGTCCAATTTCGATCTAATCAAACTTCTATAAAGCATTAACATACTCTTACGATCGGCTCCCCATTTAGTGTTGCTTAGAACTTTTAAAAAATTCAAAGAGTTTGAGCATCTCTTTTTTAATTCTTTTAAATACGGTGCCCATGAAAGTGTGTAGTTGAAGGTTAGACCTAAGAATCGAACTTCAGGTTGAATCTGGATTTCCGCCCCATCTATATTAAGTGGAGGCAACTCCAATATCCTACGTCGGCTAAAAAGAACCCCCACTGACTTGCTTATTGATATTTTAAAACCATTCTCATTAAGCCACGCAGAGACATTGCAAAGGGCTCTTTGAACTTCGGTAAAACAGTAAGCCACACTTTCATGAGCACAGTATATTGTTAAATCATCAGCATACAACATTCCGAATACCGGAGCGTGTATCTGATTGAGGACCTCGTTTATGGCAACGCAGAATAGTGTTGCACTCAAGACACTGCCCTGTGGAACACCATTCTGCTGAACAAAAATATCAGAGAACGTTGAACCGCATCTTACATAGAAAGATCGGTTATTTAAAAAATTTTGAACGAACTTCAGCGTGTGACCGTCAATCCCGTTCCTTGCGAGTGAGTTTATAATATGCCGCCTCCAAGTGCGATCAAAAGCACTTTCTACATCAACAAAAACCGCTAAGAGTCTCATTTTAGCTTTAAAAGCGTTAAGAATAGCATTTTCCAGGCCCACTAAGTTATCAGTAGTACTCCTGTTCTCCCTAAATCCACTCTGCCAAGGATGGAGAAAACTAAAAAAATATTGATCTTTAAACAGCTGATTGTAGGAAAACAACTGTTGGGGTATTTAAACAGTTACTGCTTCTGAAGCCCATTCAAATAAAATTAAATCGCCTTTAGAATGGTGCAAGATATTATAAAATATATGTACAAGGATTTTTAATATTATGAAATAAATTAAAATTTAATAAAACAGCCAAGAAAACTGAAAATAGGAAAAATACTCAGTTCCCGGGGAAAATATATTTTCATTATCCAGATATTGCTGGATAAAACACCGTGATATTGCAGTACATTTCAGAATAATAGAGATAAATATTTATTTAAAATAAAAAAAAAAAAAAAAAAAAAAAACATACTGAATATATACGTTTTTTTCTTCATACTGTTGCATAAATGGTTGTCGGTGTTTAATATCACAGCAATAAAAGAATAAAGGAGAGAACCAGGAGAGGCCTTGAGCTAGCAGCCCTTCGACGACTATAAAATAAACTGGATATCGGCCCCTATTTTATTGCTTTCTTTACTTCCTTATATTCTACCTTATCGGTCTTAAGACTTCCATTCAGCCATTAAATCTTGCTCTTTATAAACCACATTCGCAGTACAGTTATCGAGAACTAGTCACATAAAAACTAGCTTCACTAGCTATCAAGGAAAATGTGTAAGGGGGTACCTACACTGGACCCGACCCGAGCCGATGGCCACCGATTGTCGGTCGTTAAAACTTGATAATTTCTAGATCGATTTCGGACCGACGAAGTAAAATGGCGCCAAGCCACATATTGTGTTTCAAAAAGGTCCACAGCAGAGGCTGTCTTAACCGATTTCAATGCATTTTTTTTTTTTTTTAAATGAATGCTAATAAAATTTAGAACTTTGTCTATTCAAATTTTTGTTTTTTGTTTCCCTTCTTTATTAAATTACGTGGAAAGATGTGTATAACCTTCCAATGCTTATAACCTTCTACATTCAACCTATACGAAGATTTCTATGCTTATTAGGTGGCATTTCTTAAATTAATCACTCATTTTCATTTTACTACGAGGTCATTACTGACGAGCTGTGACTAAATCGGATCAGACGGGTCAGGACCAATGTAGGCACTCACGTTGGCTACTGTCGGTCAAACGAAATCGGATCGTGAGAAATACGGGTCCAATGTAGGTGCAGCGTAAGAGATGGTTCTTGTCTGGAGTATATTATGCTAAACGTCTAGTAAACCTTTCAGGAAGTTGAAATTGGTAGCTAATCTTCTAAAATCCTAATAAATTTCCTCAAAAAGGCCACAGTATGGGGTTCTTTCCATGAAATTTACTTAACACAACTCTCTCCTTTTTTAGAAATGTCCGTAGCAGAAATCGTAATTATAGGTGAATATTTTTAGCCCCTATTTGGCCTAAATGTTCAATTAATTAAGTCAATTTAGTTGTTTAATCCTATTACGATTACTAAATGAAGGGTATTAATTAATAATACCTAACAGGTGAAGAATAACCCTTCAAAAATTTTTCAAACTTTACATTTATTCCTCCATCACAACGTTTCGGACACACAGGTCCATCCTCAGGCAATCATGTCCTGTTCATTACTATAGTTACACTAAAACAGTCATGCAATAAATAAACATGATTCCTGTAAGGAACCAAGTCAAATTACACCTACATCAATTAAACACTCATTATCACAGCCATATTGCCTGAGGATGGACCTGTGTGTCCGAAACGTTGTGATGGAGGAATAAATGTAAAGTTTGAAAAATTTTTGAAGGGTTATTCTTCACCTGTTTGGTATTATGTTTAATCATATTTCCTAGCTTTCTGGGAATCCACAAACTAAAATAGCTAACAGTAATGGTATTAATGAATAGATAATGCGTTCACTAATCACCGGCCTATAGGATGTATTTCCTATTTGAAATTGTATATTTTATTCAGAGAAAGTATTACGTTCCAGTAATTATTTTAGTAATTATTTCGGTAGCACTTTCTTTTCACCTACCAAGAATATCCGAAATATACCAAGGAAATCCCAAATTGTGTGGTACACAACTGTATTGAATTGATAGTATTCTACTTCCTAATGACGATGTTCGAAGAAGATGTTTTTCCAAAGGGATTCCTTCTGGGTCGTTCCAAACCCGTTGTCTCTGGGTTTTAGTTTGAGACTCGAGAGTATGCAATTGAATTGAGGAAAGCTTGGATACTTATGGCGGGATTTGTGTTGTGGCTTGAATACAAAAACATTCTACATATGCCTAAACTATAAGGCGTACTATGCAGTTCCTTGGAAAATGCTTTTTACTTGATTCCACTTAGCGGAATCAGGCACGGCACGGTGTTCCATCACCCGATTCATTAAAGAATATATAAATGTTACTTCACTACATAACTTCTTATTCCCAATATGTTCACTCCCTAGGCTTAAGGCTAGACGTTAATTTGAATCATTGAAGAGACATCTTACAGCGCAGATACACTTTAATGGGCCTTAGGGTGCACCTACACTGGACCCGTTCCGATACAATCCAATAGCCACCGACTGTCGGAAGAATAACAAACACATGCAACTCAATGGAGGTGCCTACATTGGTCCCGACCCGATCCAATCCGGTCCAATCCTTGGCCATTCAAACTTGTTTGTTTCTAGACCGATTTCGGACCGTCGAAGCGAAATGGCGCCAACCCACATATTGTGTTTCAAAAAGGTCTACAGGTCCTAAATCTAAACCGATTTCAATGGATTTTTTTTTTATATCAAAGGAAATAAAATTTAGAACAACTTTGTCAATTCATATTTTTGGTTTTACTTTTCCTTGTTTATTAAATTGCGTGGAAAGACGTTTATAACCATCCAACGTCTATAACCTTCCAATGTTTATAACCTTCCAATTCTTATAACCTTCTAGTTACCTTTCTTATAAATAATTTTAAAACATGAATACCAATACTTCTCTTGCCTCCAACATTCAACCTAATCAAAGATTTCTATACTTATTAGATGTATTTCTTAAATTAATCACTCATTTTCACTTCACTACGAGGTCATTACTGACGAGCTGTGAGTATATCGGATCGGATCGGGTCGAGACCAATGTAGGCACTCGATCAATCGAAATCGGATCGGATCGGGAGAAATACGGGTCCAATGTAGGTGTAGCCTTAGGGTGCGTTTACACTTGATATTTCTGGCAGGAAATATATGTCACGATATATGTCGCGATATAAGTGTCGGATAGATATTCTCTTGCAAGTTTACATACTGACAGAAATAGCTAGATATTTATGTCATGGATATGTATAGGACGGTTCTCGCTTTGCAATAAATGTCCAGCCTGTTTACACTCAGACATATATGTCCTGTCTAGTCCATTCTGCTTGGTATAGAAGTTTCGGCAATATAGCTAGAAACCAAGATATTTCTGTCTGACATTTATTTCTCTCTTTAAAATCAGCGTATTCACCTGACGGTACAGAAGTGTCGACACTTATTGCTCGGGATAGAAATATATATCTCAGACATAAATTGCTCATGGTTTACACTAGTCGCAATTTCTGTCTGATATAAATTTCCTGCAATAACTAGCAAGTGTAAACCCACCCTTAGTCTCAACGCTGATACTTCCTCACTCAGAGCAAAACGTCTCACTTTAATGCCGCGTCCTCTCTGAGAAGACTTTATAAAATTTGTTAAGGGAATTTTTATGAAGTATTATACTCATCGGCTATAGCAGTGGCAAGCAAAAAGCAAAAAGCTAAAATTTAAAGTAGAATATTTATAAATACCCGCACGAGGGTAATTATATTGGATTAGCCCCGTCAACCGCAAAATGCTGACATAAAAAAAGGTCTACAAAAATATTTTTTTGATCAGAAGGCTGGAATATTTTAGCTACATTTTATGTTACTTTGGTGTTCTGAATCTAAAGCAAAACATTAAATCCAAGCATACAAAAAAAAAAAAACAAACAAAAAATATAGAAAAAACACTATCATTTTTACTCTACAAAAGCTGAAAAAATCCTTAAGCCTCTCCTTCTTCAATTCTACCCCACCCGTATCCTCCCCATATCTTTTTTCATTTCCTAACATTTCTGGCCTATGCAATTCATAAGGATGCGAAAAATTAAAGGAAGCAGTCAAAAGATCTCATTTTCTTGGTAGCAGACCAATTTAATGGCGAATGACAGCATTTTTTATTTGTTTTATTTATAGTAGTATATTATTATTATAGTACTAGAATTCGGATGCCATTTGTCATTGGGCGTGTAGTAGTTCAATGACTGCCAGAAGCAAGGGCGATGAGTGATGACACCGTATATTTTTAGGCTATGCCCCTGAATAAAAGAGGATCAACAGGTCCGGTTCTACCGATGGGAGGCTGGAATTCCCTCGGAGATCTAACGAGAATCGACAGCAACAGTAGGGGAATAGACATCTGAGAAAAGGAGAATATCTTTAAATTCCTGGCAAAACGACAGAACAAGGAGAATCCATTTAGATAGAAGCAGGAATTAATTTATGTCGACATTGGAGTATTGCAGATTAAACGATCAGTATTACACTATCGCTATTTGTTAAGGTTATTAATTAGTTTTACTTAATCTTATAAAAAAAAAAAAAAAAAAAAAAAATCTTTATCGGTACAAATGTGATAGGATTCTTCCAAAGAACTGCACAAAAGTAATAATTAAAGGAAGGAGTGAATTGACACTTAAAAGAAAAAATTAACTAACAATAAAATCTCATAAATATATATATATATATATATATATATATATATATATATATATATATATATATATATGCACGGTTTTGCAAAATGCGTTTCACTACGGATGCTGCAATGGACATGAATAGCCGTGAACCTCGACACGTTATAAGCTAAGCAGCTCTCCTCAACATTATTTATATAATTTTTTGATCACCATGACTTTTGTTTATTTGTTGACCAAAACAAACATATTTTGATTATTGATTTGTTATTGTCATTTTTAGGTGTAGTTTTAGAAAGGCTCCTAATGTTATTGTTCAGGCTGTTCTGCACAGCTCTGAATATGGCTGCTGAAAGCGCTTAGAACAAAAAATGAAAACGTTTGAAGGAATATGATGTTATTCATGTTACCGAAGATCTTCCAACATTCTCAGCAACCTCGCAGACAATTTAGTATCTATAGAAATTATGGGCGTATACAATTCTGCTTGCTGGCCAGATATTCTAGAAGAGCTTAGGGTTTTTGACTGTCTTAGTAATTTATTTTATTAGAACAGATTATTTTCAAGACAGAATAGCATTAATCTTGAAGGCTTCGTTGGATATTCATTGATGAGCTTTTTTCTAATTACGCTTCTGATAACGAACAATACACAAGTTTCCAATCAGGCAAGCAGAGAAAAATTCACATTAAATCACTAAAGTTAGGTGTAGAAACCTCCTAGACTAACATCTAAAATAAATAAGTGGGATATATAGTTTCTTTTTGTACCCGATGACCGTAAGTGCTACGGAGTATGCACTCTGTGTCCTAAAGTCCTGGGTTCAATTCCCACCAGGGGTGATGGCTTTTACTTCGAAAACAAAAAAGGCATAAGCCCTATTCTTGCTAGAAACGTTTAGCAACTTGTAGAAACCCCTTCTCAAAAGTCGTTCTCTTGTATATGTGGGCATTAAAATTTAAAAAGTTTGTTTTTATTTTAAAGTATTTAGCTTTGTTCGCAGATAGACTTAAAGAGTAAGAGTTGTGTGCTCCCAATGAATTAAATTTTAAAAATAAAGTTTTATAATCGGATCAATCTTCCGTTGATAAAAATTGTTTTCACTATTATAACTCAACTGCCAAATTTAACTACGTTTTCATTATTGCGTAATATTGACTTTTGCTAAAATAAGGTTGAGCCCTTTTTTATTTTTAGGAGGTAGAATAAATACATTGAAAATCTACTATTATTAGCTAGCAATGAATAGATAGGAAGAGATTTTACTTGTTCATTTAGAAGGAGAAACTGGGATCAAATGGGCTAGAGTTTAACAAACACCTAAGTTATTTCTGTAATGTTAGTTTACACAAGTAATGATAGAATAACACAAGGGGTCAATGAATTAACTGAGACAAGGTAGGCACCTATATTTAGTAATAAATACTAAAAAGTAATTAAAACTAAATATACCTAAATTTAACGCTAAAACTAAATTACTTGATACTAGGAAAAATAGTTGAAAGATAACAAGATGTATACTAAAGTATTTAATATTACGTAATTAATAAGGTGATATTAGCACGTTCCTCCCTCCCTCCATAGGGAGGAAACCCGCTAATGAGGTTAAACTCATGACGCAATATAAATATGTCGACTAGAAAATTTCGCTCTCCAGTTGGCTCAAAAATGTACCAATTTCGATGAAATGTTATAAAAAAATACTTTGTACCAAATTTGATCGAAAAATACTTTGTGTGATTTGAAAGATCAAGTTAATCTGCAGAATCCGTACACCAGAACACGTCTTTTTTTGTTTTGTTTTTTTTTTGGGGGGGGGTGACATTCACTATTAAAAATCGTAACGCTTACGTTTTTGCGTCACTACGCTACTTCCCTTTGTAAGTGGTTCATAAAACGATTACAAATCGATATGTAGAAACGTTGCAGAGAAAAATGGAAGAAAATAGATGGATTTTCCGATATATTCGGGAAATCGAAGAAGATGTAACGTGTTTATTCGAAAGCCTAAAAAAAAAAAATGCCTACAAATATCATTTTTAGAAGATTTTTTATTGATCGATCTCATTTGGAGAAATCTGTACTTAAAACAAGTAACTTCTCTTTAAGATACTGTCAGTTTCCAGTTGTGACGCCTATGATCTTGCTTTTCTATGAGATTTAATTTTATGCTTTTAACGATTAATTAATACTAAACATTAACTGTTTCTATTTCCAGGTGACACTAGGGATAAGAACGGAAAGGGCTTTGGACGTCGCAGTTCTTGTGATTTTTTTCTAAGGTTTAACGATTATTTACAATAAGATGGTATATTGAGCCTGTCAATGAAATATGATCTAACTTAAGTTGAATCCTGAACTGTGTAATATTTAGTGAATAATGTGAGAATTCTTTACCCAATGTTAAAATAAGAGGAGCTGAATCCGGCTCGGAATCCCATAATAGCTGAGAAAGGGGACGGAAATAGATGCTGGAGAGAGAAGTTATTGTGGGAAATAGAAGACTATATATGTTGAGTTGGAATTAGGCAGTGATGGACCTCACTCAGGATTCAGTCCCCGTACGGGGAGGTATGCATAGAGACGGGAACACCTAGTCCATCCCTCGGGGAACAATAGAATTCACCAAGGGATGGTCGAAAATATACCATCCAGTCGTTGGTTGTAGTCGCAATATATGTGGGAAGCCAGAACTGGATCGATTGCTACTATATGCGAGTGAATAATTTTTTTTTTTTATTCCAAAAATGTATTATGCAATGAAGTTTTGTTTAAATATCGAGTAAAAATTAAGATTTCAGAAGTTTAAAAGTACTTCTGGGATATTCAGTCCGATAGAAAGACAGACTATAACTACTCACATACTGTACATCGTACCAACAACGCTAATTAAAAAATAAACATTTTTTTTTTTTTTATAATATCGGCGATCCTATATAGTATAGCAACTTTAACCAGGTTTGAATAAAAAATTCTTTAGCATTGATTTAGTGTCCCCGTTGAAAGCAAGGCGTTTTTGGTGGTCCAAAATGCGCCACAGCACCATCACAGCAGCTTGTTAGCAACAGAAACTAATTGCTTTAAGTAATATAACATATAATTAGCCCTAATTCAGTGTAAATTTAAGCATTTATTATTTATTGCTATTGATTAAATAATGTCTGGCTGTTCCGGATAGCTTGGTGAAAAAGTGGCAACAACCCTCAAAATACTCAATTTTTTTTAATTTTATTTGAAAGATCATCCTCATTCGCGTGAAAAACTAAGAATCATCAGTTACTATTTGTGAGTTAGCTGTTATCGAAATTATGTCGATGATCTTGCAGTGACATTATAGCGGCTTTTAAAGAAATGAGCAGGTGGAAATCAGCTAAAAATAAAACAGAATGAGTTCACAGATACTTTGCCGAAAGAAAGAATTGAGAAAATCGCCTATTTTTCTTTTGTTTGTAAGGCCTATTGATGTTCTTAAAGGTTTTAACAAAATATATTTTTTTCTTAAAATAACTCATTTTGTACATACTTACTTAAACATCGAATATTGGTTTAAGTTATCCCTCTAAAATATAATTAAATACAAAAATTAAAATTTATTGCAGTGCTCGACATTCGGGAAAAAATAGTAATGAATTCTGGTAATAAACAAACAAATTAGACAAAAATAAATATATGAATAATAAAACTTATAGTGCCTTAGGCTGCGTTTACATCTGACACTTCTCGCAAGAAATATATCTCAGGTGTCGGATAGATATTCTCTTGAATGTGTCCTGTGCCGTGCATAATTAATGTTTACATCTGTTGGTACAGAAGTGTCGACAATAAAGCAAGTAGCCAAGATATTTATCTCTGACATTAAATTCTTCTCTTTATAAGCACAGTATAGAAGAGTCGATACTTATAGCTTGTGATAGAAATCTATTCCTCAAATAGAACTTTTTCACACTTTACATTAGTCACAACTTTTGTGACCCCTTAGGGCGCGTTTACACCTGATAGTTATTGCAGGATATTTATGTCAGACAGAAATGTTGACTAATGTAAACTGCGAACAATTTCTGCCTGAGATATATATTTCTCTCATAAGCTATATGTATTTAAACTTCTATACCATCTGATGTAAACACGGATTATAAAGAGAAGAATTTAATGTCCGAGATAAATATCTTGGCTACTTCCTGTATTGTCGACACTTCTATACCAACAGATGTAAACACTGATTATGTGCGACACAAGGCACTAATGTATGTGCGTAATCGGGCCGTACATTTATCACAAATTTTAACAAATCCAGAATAGTCGTATACATATTCATGAAATAAATTTCTAGCTATTTCTGTCAGTACGTAAACATTCAAGAGAATATCTATCCGACACTTGAGATATATTTCCTGCGAGAAGTTTCAGTTGTAAACGCACCCTTATTCTTTTAATAAATATTTCATATGAAACGCTATAAAGTAAATATGCCGAGCGTGAAACGTTTTGAAGTAGAAATGTCTTGTTCGGATATATATTTCTGGAGTATAGATAGCTAGCTCCCTTTCCTTTCGAAAAAAAATCATACTTCAGTGGCAACATATAGCGACGGAAAGTGAGAAAGAAATCGTGGAGTTGTTCAACGGCCAGAAATCCCAGATATGGAACCTATCTGATTGGCTTATATTCTTCCCTCGGAAACTGATTATTTATTTCGCAAAATAATTCCCATCGGCCTGAAAGCTCTTCCTATAATCCTTTTCAGCCTAAAAGGGTTCATGATATATTCAAAGTGTACTAATTGGATGAGGTTCCGTTTGCACAAGCACTCCAAAAATTTTCGAACAACAAAACGAAAGGAGGCCTCATTAAATGCCTATGGTATTTTCATTGTTTTGAAAACTCATTATTCGGACGGTTTTGATGCAGTGAAACGAACCAATTATAAATTAAGCAAATAACTCACTTTTTAACTTGCAAAGTTCTGACTAGCAGATTCTTTTATTAAGAAGCATAATGGATGAAAATATTAGTAATAAAATGTTCCAACGATGGATCAATATTCCAGTTTGATTTAAATTTCTTTTTCTTTGATTATTTTATATAATTATTTGCCTTAAAAAAAACATGAAATCTCAAAACCAAACAGTATATAAATAATAAAAAAGATTTAAACAGACAAATAAACACATAAAAACAAATAAAAATATATAACAAGACAACACCAATACAACATACAAAATATTAAGTATATTTTTTTGTTTTAGCACTTATTTTTATTTTCCATGTTCTGCATGGGTTATATGTGTCCTCCAAGATTTTTTTTTTTGCCACCTCTTCCGGGACAATTACTCACCATCAATTTAGCTAATCCTAATAAATAACTCATTTAATGGACATTAAAATTTGAAGGTATGAACTGTGGAATTAACTATTAGAAATATTTTAAACGAAAAGATTTTATAAGAATAACCAAATTAGTGTATACAAAAATCTTTAGCTTTATGGGCCCTAAATAGGTAGTATGGAACCATTAAACATGTAGCACTATTATAAAATAAAATAATAGAGAAAAAAAAAGAAATGCTATTTTCAATGACCTCGCTACAATGAAAACAAGTTAATAGACTTATATTTTTTATTATAGACAGGCAGATTAGTGTTATATTTGGGTATTTTAAAAAATCAAGGAACCGTTGAGATTCGTCTGGTAAAAAACGATAGATTTTCGGAAAAAAAGCTATAATTCCAATGTTTCGGCATGTTCTTTGGCAGTCTACATCAGCAACAAATATGCAGAGGATGGAGGAAGACCACGATAACGTTTAGGTGGCTAGGGATAAGTGACTTTTAGGTGACTACACACAATTATTCATAGTCACCTAAAATTAATCGTGATCATCCTCCACATAATAGGCAAGAAGGCTGTCAAAGAGCATGTTCAAAATACAGATTTTTCGGAAAATCTGATTTTTTCTTTTTGCCGAATTCAAACCATTTCTTGACTTCTTATCGCCTGAACGACTCACTGTCAGCAGCTCATCATTAGAATTTTTTGTTTACAATTCATGATGTAAAGTGGCATTATTATTCTGTAATTTCCTGCATAATAGTACTTATAGATGTGAACGTTATGTTAAAAAAAACTAGCACTAATGAAAATTATAAGGCTAAGATACAATAAAAAAAATAATGACATATAATTCGAAAGAAGTAACACTAAGTTCTTAAGTACATGTGAAAATTTCCAACTAAAGGGCTTATTAAGGAACTTTTTTAATAATTTTAATAATTCTTTTAACCTCTTTTGTAAAATAAAAAACGCAATTTATCTCTATCGAAGGGATATTAGAATATCAGATGGGAAATTTATTTCCGACAGATAAGTGCGAAAATGAGAGGAGGTTGGGAGGGAGGTCCTGAAAGTGAAAAGAAGAAAGAAGTTGGGGGTTGGAAAGAAGTGTTGGGGGGAAGGGGGGTAATACTCAACCCCCCCTGACTTGGGAACTAGGGTCTGCTGGACATTGATTCCGCCCCTACAGCGAGGATTCTACGTTCTTACAAGTAAGATCAATCAGCTTTCATACGGATTAAGATTCAGGACTAAGTAATTACGGATTATTTGTTTAATCAATTTCAGAGTCAATGGAATCAATGAAAAAAAAGACCGTCTCGCAGAAACTGTGTCTTTTTTGGCAGGTCTTAGTCCTAGTGACACTTGGAAAGCTTTGAAAATAGAAACAGGTAATATCTGTAAAATGTTAACACCTTCCAAAAAAATCCGGAAGGAAAGCGATATTTTTGCCGTCACGCGAGCACAGAAAACATACAGTATCCAACTAACATAGAAGCAGATCCTCCTTTTCCTCATTCTTAAGGAAGACTCTACTACAAACACGTATCCCATTTTATGTATCTCTTTATACTGGCAAATTAATGTTACCGCTATTACCAATTAAAAAAAACAGCAAGAAATACAAAATTCCCTTTTTATCCTTAGTTATATCTGTAAAAGAATAAAAACAGTTATTAGTTTGTTTTGATCATTCGTGAAAAATTAAAAATATATTTATCATTTTCTCACATCGATTTACTAGAATACTCATTTTACTGTTAAATGCAATTTCAAAAAAAAAAAAAAAAAAACCAATGAAAGAGAACAAAAAAAAAAAAAAAAAACGAAACCAACAACCTAAAAGTTTTAAATTCTTAACATTTTGTATGACATTTATTAAGCTTTCCAATGGTTACTGTCGATTTACCACGATTTCTTAACGGTTTTACCGATTAAATAAATGGAAATCCTAAACTATTTATGTCTGTTATTAAACTTTTTTTATTCCAATAGATCCTTAACAAAGGTTGCCAAAGAGTATAGCAAAACATTCGAAATATATTTTTTTTTTAAATCCATGAAGATGCTAACCCAAATAAAAGTTAACATGAAGACGACAACTAACATGATATTCAAGCCGAAACTTACTACATCAATTTTATTATAGAACGTAGATTTATTACCCATCATGAACGACGACTATTTCTACATTGGTTAATCTTCACTCTCATTGAATGCATACATATTTATGCGTAAGATGATGGAAACACTTTTAAAAGCGCATTTTAAAGAATAGATATAACACGAAGAAAACTGGCTTCTGAAAAAAATTGAAATATTAATGCTTGCTGCTTATAAATCAAATTGAAATATTAATTTCAGAATTCACACCTTGAAGGAATACCCCTCCAGTTTAATAAATTAAATATGAAGAAAATATAAAATGAGAGCAATTAATACACTTTTATTAAAAAAGGAAAAAAAAATGGAAGGCTCGATTCTTTTTTTTCTTATTTTCATGTCCTAATTTTATACAAGAAAAATAGACATTTCTCCCTCAGAATATCAGAGTTTTTCAGCGATCAAAGTCAACGTTTAACGTGAGTCTTTGGGATTGCAACTCAAAATTTAAAGAAAAAAATAATTAAAACAAAGAAGTGCCAAGTTCGCGACGAACTTATGTATTATGTGTACGTGGTTGAGAAAGATAGGACAAATATGGAATCTAGTCTATACGACATCTTACTTCAAACAATAATTAAAAATTTTAAAAAACATTATGAAATAACTACAATTTAATTTTAAAGCTCTTAATGTTAATTTGATTCAACTTACCAATTTTATTTTATTTTTAAACTTCATTTTCTATTCATTGTATAGTATTTTTTTTTTTTTTTGCCATCTATATTTATTTAACGTTTTATTGATTTTTATAGTATTATTCTATTGAGTTTAATTTTTGAGGTGCAAATTGTTCGTCGTCGAAGTGATACAAAACAATGGATAACTGAAATCCGGTTAATGAACAACGACAACTATCTTGAATAATTTGTTTTTTTAAATATTTTTAGTACTATTTAATTTTACGCCCAATGTTTTTATACAGTGATATTGTGCAAAAGCAAAGTTTAGGTGCCCATATAAAACAAAACAAAAAAATATATATGCAAAATGAAATACCATTTTGTGTATTGACATTAAGTACTTGTTAAATTTGCTGAAAGAACATTAGAAGAACCGAACTAAGATTTGTAAAAAGCGAGTAAGATTAATAAGCAAGTGGTTAGTGGTAGCATAATATTAAAGGCTTTCAAAGTATGATAATTACAGGTCTGGGTTGAGCGCAATTTTTCAAGATTTTTATTTTTGAAAATAGGGTTAGGAAGTTGGCCTGTTATATAAATTGTTTATACCGGTGGATGTGGCTTTGCTATCCTTCGCAAGTTTGCCTTTGTTGAGAATTTTCTAAAGGAAAAACACAAACTCTTTAGCAATTATTCAAATTAAATGTTTAATATATGATTTATCTCCATTATGAAAATCATAAACGTACTCCTCCGCCTCTCTCTCTTATTATTTTAATTATAATCAGGAATTTTCGTTGCACTCACCATCAATCATTGCCATAAAAACATGATTATAACTGAGTATTTTCTTCATTAGGAACAGTATATTTTAATACGAATTCCATGTAAATATAAATTCATTTTTGTTTTAATTAGGTCGGCCTTTCATGTTTTCTTATTTTTGTTTAGTTAATCCGATAAAAATATCCTGATTTTTCTCTCATGAATATATCCTTCGAATAATTCTATCATATGCATTCATATCCTCATCCATTTTGACATGAATAATATAAAACTGACACACACACATATATATATATATATATATATATATATATATATATATATATATATATATATGTACACATGTATATATGAACATATTTAAGTCGACCTATGATCTACTGTTACTTTACATGTGGAGATTTAAACAGAATTTTTATTTCTGCAAGGTTAGCCATTTGCTCATAAAATTCAGGATATCCCTAATTTTTTTTTTATTTTTTTTTTTTTGAAAAAGTTGTTATTCTATGTAATGACAAGATATAAAAGGTTTAATAAAGTTTGTACCATAGACTAAGTTTTAGATAAATAGTATACACTTTTATCATGCGTGCAACTTCTATAAAAATATTACTTTTGAATGTAACTTTATAGGTAAATAAAACATTAACTACAGATAGTACAACTAATACTTGCTTACATGCCGTGAGGAAAGGACTTTTCTTAAACTTTTTGTGGCTTACCTGAAAACAAAGAAAGACTAATATTAACATTGGAGTACAATGACAATTCAATTTGTTTTAATAATTATGATAGAAAAGCTACTTCACCAGAAAAAAATAGATTAGAATAATTACTATAATAAGAGGGAGAATTTATTCTCCGTCATTCAATGATCTAATTTAAACTGTCAAAAACTGCCTTCATCACTGGACTTTAGCATAGCATCAGTTTAGCAGTAGAAAGAAACGGTAGGCTGTTACGGTATTACCACTTTCTAATTCAATTTAATTTTAAGAACTCATGAAATTGTTGGGATTTGGCTAAAAGAAAACGTCTTATCTTTATTTTTTTAATGTTTCGGCCTGCTCTTTTTAGTTCCGTCACACAGTTATCCATAATCATGTAAGTGTTATCGGGCTCTTCCGCCAACCCCTTGGTAGATGTTGCCAAAAAAGGCTGCCAAAAAGCAAGTCGAAACGTTCAAAGTATAGAATTTACGAAGATCTGATTTTATTTCTTAGCCGAAAAGCAACTATTTTTAACGTAGCGAAATCCCAATTATTCCATTACTTTTTTAAAGGATATTTTCTGACTAATATATATGGGCTATCTATAGGTGTCCATACTCCACAAAAATCCAGCAAGAAATTCTCTCAACAGGCCCTGATATGAAGACAGACGACCTGCTTAAGGCGGTACTTGAACCCGCATCTCGGGCAGGAGAATCCAATGCGTTAGACCACAGGACCACGCTGAGACCTGACAAATATGTAACATGAATGTTTTCTGAGCTGTTACCAACTTCTGTAAGAAATAAAGGAAGAGAACGACTAAACCCTATGTTTTGGGATGTTATCTCAATGACACGAAGCAGCTTTAGCTGGAATATTGTTTGGTTTTGGGGGTTCCTTCGCTAAGTCCCTTTAAGAGGATTGGGCTTGTTCTAGGAGCAGACATACCTATTGTCTTAGAGCTTTGCCTTCATTTGCTCAAGGTCTGCTCCGCCGCGGGATCATTAACAGCGGTCAAGGGCAAACCCCCTTATTCTAATTCTTCACTTGTAATCTCCTGGCAAACAGTCTAGGAGAGTAATCCTCCATCTTCAATCCAGAAGGAAAACAACAGATTAAACAATGGATTTCAGAGATACATCTGATTAATACTTTGTTTGGAGTAAGAATTGTATGTTTTCAGGAAGTTATATCTATTTTTAGTTGGATTTTGAGAATGGACTAGCTAATTAAAAGAAAACGAAAATACTACAAGAAAATGCAGAAATCGCAAGTAATATACTTAGTACTGATACTAGATAAACGCTTAACTTGGAAGCCACACATAACTCAGAAAAGACAGGAACTAAACAGACGTTTTAGAATTTTATCACGCTTATTTGACAAACGCTCAAAACTGTCATTGACTAACTACTTATATACAATACCGTACTCTGACCAATGAGGACTAGAACTCCGGGGTTCCACTAAACCTTCCAATTCCCACAGAATACAAACAATGCAATGCAAAATCCATCGAAAAATATCCAATGATCCTTACTACGTCTCGAGCCTAGCCCTTCATAATGACTTCAATATCATCTTTATTCAAACCCTGGCCAAATCAGTCTATCAGAAGTTCCATACCAACCTCCCTGCCCATCCAAATCCTTTGATATCCATATCCTCGTTCCACAATCCACGAAATCCTCATAGAAGACTGAAGCGGAGATGGCCTAGAGACAATTTGCTGTGCACAAAATGTGCTATATTTTCTTTTAAATTTTTACAGTTGGTTTAATTTTCTTTTAAAATATATTATTCTTATGGGTTATGTAATTGCACATATTCCCACATCATGCCTCAAAAATTAATGGTTACAAAAAAACAGCAATATTACTGGAAATATGTAAATCATATTGTTGTAATTATCAATAACAAAAAAAAAAGAGAATTACCTAAATTTCTATTTTGGGTGTGACTGTATAACAACCAAACTTGAACATTAAATTCAAATTGAACAATAATCCTGGAACCTTAAATCCCCTGGTGAATTTGAAGGTGGTTCATAAAATTTTCATTAAGCCTATTAGAATAATGCCCCTCACTTTAGGCCGAACTAATTACTGTCTAAATAAAGTTCTCGTTGTAATTTATTGAATTTGAGCTAGCTCAGTGATGCCGGGAGCTACTTTGTGAGCGATCTTAAGAAAATCATTAACTAACTTTCTTCCCGACTTGCCATTGAGGGGCGCTAAGTCTTACCAACTCTCTAATTCACCTAATGATCTTGGGCAAAAGTTGCGAGGTTGGGCTATTCCTTTCCATTTGAATATCTTCATTCGGAATAATTCCAATTGTTAAAAGGAAAAATAAATAAAAACAAGTCAACGAGGAAATAAATGAAATTTCTTTTACACAACATGAAGGAGACTCTCGAATCTATCAGAACATGTAATAACAGATTATATCGAAAGCTTAAACAATAGGGGGGGGGGGAATACCTTATGATGGGCCTGAACCCTTTGACGTTGATTCACAATTTTTTCAACATTTTTTCTACTGAATTTATAATAAGTAAACTATCTCCCCGATTGTATTTGTCATTTCAAATCAAGTCCGAAATTTATTAACCCCAAATAACAAACAATTATCATTTGAAAATGTTTATTGCTTTTATTTGCAACAAAATAATTTCGTATAAACGTTGGGGAATATTTTTAAAAGGAAAAATAAATAAAAAACAGCCAAAGACAAATTTTAATCGTCTACTTACTACAAAGCGATTTTGTTGGGTTTTGTGATTCAGAAAAGTGTATTTTAGGAAAAAATATTGCATTTTCATTACGACTTATATTTTTAAAATGTATTAATTTGTTTAATTAGCTCATCTCCATTATAATTTCCATAATTTGAATATATATACAGAGAATTTGAGACTTAAACAGGAATGGTCCCCTGGAGGCAGGGCCCTGTCAAGACTTAAACTTGAAGTTTTCTCAAAGAGTTATAATTTGGAGAGCTCTCTAGGGGCTTGGGGTTGGATTTTGCAATAAAGGCAAGATATCGAAGGTTTTTCATGAGCTTGGGGTTCCTCCAGCAGCAAGGATCCACAAACAGGCTGGAGTTTAGAGTTACTTAAAGATTTTGGAGGTTCATAAAGAAGTTGGGTTTGGAGATTCTTCCTCCGCCTGGGGCCAAGATGTTCCTCCAGTGGCTAGGGATAGTCGATTCCTCCAGGGCCTTGAGTGAGGTGATTCTTCCAGAACTTTGGGTGAGGTGGTCCCTCTAGAGCCTTCGGATAGTTAGTACCTCCATGGCCTTGGGTGAAATGATTCTTCCAGAATTTTAGGTAAGGTGGTTCCTCCAGAGACTGGGGTAGCGGTTCCTCCAGGGCCTTGGGTGAGATGATTCTTACAGAATTTTGGGTAAGGTGGTTCCTCCAGAGCCTTGGGTGAGGTGATTCTTTGAGAAACTTGGGTAAGGTGGTTCCTCCAGAGCCTTCGGATAGTTAGAACTTTCAGAGCCTTTGGTTAGGTGGTTCATTTAGGTACTGGGTTTTGTGGATTATTTCAGCGGTTCTGGCTTCAGATTTCTCCAGAGGCTGGAGTTAGTTGGTTCCTCGAGGGCCTTGGGTGAGGTGATTCTTGCAGAACTTTGGGTATAGTGGTTTCTCCAGAGCCTTCGGATGGTTAGTACCTTCAGGATCTGGGGAGAGGTGATTTCTTCACTGCCATGGGTTAAGTGTGTGTTTCATCTAGGAACTGGGTTTTGTAGATTCTTTTAACGGTTCAGGCTTCAGATTTCTCCAGACGCTGGGCATGGTGGTTCCTACAGGGGTTGGAGGATATTTGTTGTCTGAATGTAAAATGTATGAAGAAAATTATCAGAACTTTGAACAGTATACTGATAGAACACAACAACTGATACGATATCAGTCAGCCGCTTGTAAGGTAATCAAAAGTGAATCCTATATTACTTATAAACTTCATTTTAACCAAAACTCTTTCCGAGAGTCTTTCGCTTTCATACATGAAAATTGACTAACGAGTTCTATGTTAGGAGAAAACAAAAATGTATCCCTTATTAGAACAAATGCATTTTCTAGTTTAATTTGCTGTTGGGAACAAACTTCCTTGAAACTTTGCTCATGTTTATAAACCAGGCTTTCCGAGGGCGGTTTAGGATGGAGGGAGTGTTCTAGCACAACCCTAATTAACCTAATAAATTTAATCCTTCGCTAATATTTTTTAACTCTATAACGACCTTATAAACTCCACAATGTATATATTATAATGCCATAAAACAGAAAAAATAAAAACCATTACGGAAATTTGTTTCAAATGCAGCTAATTCCCAAGTCATCCAAAATAATCATCATTGTTTAAAGCAAAAGATCAAGGCTTCTGCTTTAAGCAAGTACTTGAAACAACAGTTGGATTCAGTTGGAATTAAGGAGGCTAATGGTGAGATACACAATTTCATATATTTCTACATATTGTTGTACAAATTTTATTTATTTTAAGGCATTCTCACCGTTCGCGTTATTAATGCCTTGAATGGGGAGATGGAAGACAAACTCACAACCGGAACGAATTTGTATTTATATATTTCAACACTTTTTCATATGTTGGCAGAAGTTCATAGTATAAAATTCAAAATTAAAATAATAGTCAAATTATTCAAATATCTCTACATGTTTCACATCATATAGTGCCTCTTCAGGAAGATGTAATTTCTCGGAATAAAAAAAAAGAAACAAAATATTCAGATAGTATGTTCTTTAATTTATTGGACAATAGATAAATATGTTTATCTGTAATTAATGAAAAAAATAGTTTTTAATTCAATGACCAAAAAGCTACTAAAAAGACAGCTGATTGTTGCTATGTAGATGGCCTTCATTTGAGACGTGGCCATTGTAGCGGAAGGTTCGCCTACGTTCTATTAGGCTGTATTTAGTTTCTAGGCTCCTGAAGGGACATCAGAGGATGTGAATCATGTAGATCTATCTTAATAAATTGACCATTATGATAATTTCGAATTTTATTCATTGACCTCCTTCTTATATATGAAAAATTATATAAATATCACCGCGCTATTTTCGTGTTCTAAGAGTTCTGAAATGAGAAATATTCTTTTTGGCACTTGAGGATTGTCAAAAAAAAGAGTTAAATGCTTATATTAATAAAGCTTTTCCTTTACTGAGGAATGTGCTTAGTTCACTTAGTTTCTGCTGGTCAAAAACTATTTTTAATTTTACAATTGAAAACAAAAACAATAATTATGCCTTATTTAATAAACGCTAAAATACACATTTATTACGAGTTAACACCGAGATGTACATATTGTAAGATAACTTCCGGTGTTTACATTTATTTGCTCAGTAAATATTTCGAGTTGTTATTGGCTTACGCCAAATAGTACGAATTTTCTTTTCTCTACCAGCTAAAGGACAAACCAATTATGTTATGTCCTTTCGTTCGGAAATCTTCATCGTCATTTATCTAGGAAGGGTTATGAAATTATTTGAGTTAAATTATTTTGGAAGAAAAAAAAAAGGACAGTATAACAAGGGTTGTTTGGTACTTTTAATTCAAGATTAACCGAACGTTATTACAGAAATGTTGGCATAAAGAGAGTCGTCCCTTATAATAATAATTATAAGCAAACATGGAATAGTTGGGATTCGGTCAAAAAGAAACCTCAATACGATTTTTGTAAAAAATCTATATTCAGGACGTTTCGGCTCCTCTTTGGTAGCCTTCGTCAGCAATGAAAATGCCGGGAGGCAGAGAAAGACCAAAGTTAACACTTAAGTAACCATAGTGGAAGTGAGTTCACACATATAGATTTTTTACAAAAATCGTATTGAGGTTTCTTTTTAGCCAAATCCCAACTATTCCATGTTTGCTTATCATCTCGACGGCTAACTATCTAATCTTCATGAATAATAATTATTATTGTAAGGAGCGATAGTTATACTATTATAATTATATTATAATTGCTAAATTTCAGTGGTTCACAAAGGATTGTTTGCCATTAACAAAGTCGTAATATTTATTAAAACTACATTTATAAAAATGTGAGTTTTATTGCCAACTTATCGGTTGGAAAGATTCATCGGAGCTACGAGAACTGATATGTTTGGAAAATTGTACATCAGTCCCTGGACACACTTAGAAAACGAAAACTAATTTAATTTTTATATAAATTTGCGTATACTCTTACCCCCTTGCGTTTACCCTTGTTTTACAGCCCCCATGAAGGCTTGAACTTCAAGCAAAAAATACGCAAAAATTCAGCAATACACCCTGACTGTGTAAATGTGCAAAACACATTTTTGTATATAATGTTGTTACATTATGTATTGTGAGCAAACCTTGACTACCATAGATTAGTATTGTCATTTAAACAATTGGTTATCATGTTATTTTTACAAGGATCTTATATTATTCCTCGATTGTTACTGTATATCTTCTAAACCAAAAAATATTGTGATGTTCCTTCTGGTTGTATTTTCTCTATGAGTACCTAGTTGGAGAAACCCGAGCCTCCCGCAGGTAAAGTCCCGTCCTGTCCTAATTGTACACCATTGTATACCTGGTGTATTCTACCTGCCTTGGGATTGTATTTCCCCACCGGCTGGAGCCTCAGAATTATCTTCCCCACCTGCTAGTCCCGCCAACTCCAAAACCAGCTGGTTTAATGACCTCGAGAAAATATAGAATTCACATAGTTATTATTATTACGCTCTATTAATTAGGTTTTGCAGTTGTTATGACGTTTTAAATGTTATACAGCCGTAATAAATCACGGGAGATTTCAGATACTAAGGTGAATTGGAGGGTTCAGAGCATAACTAGACAAATACCATATTATACAGTTTTCAGAATATGAGTACCTAATATTCGCTTTTAATTGCAGAGACGTTGTATAAACCCTAATGGCCAGTATAAGTCTTAAAAAGATTTGAACTTAAACACTGACATTATTTATATATAGCCTTGTTCATAAAATTGTTATAACTTGGACTTGGCTTACTTGTGCTCAGAAAACAAATGAGAATGCTTTCCAGATGTGTAGCAAGAACTGCTGAAAGTGGCAAAATAATGAAGTTAGGACTTAGTCTCCTGTAGCTCTGAAAAGAGCCATTTCAGCAATACTCTTCAATGACATTACAACATAAAATGCCAAAAATGGACTTGGTCTAATTGTGCTCTGAACCCTCCAAATAATCCAATGACTTTCAATAAACGACTGTTGTAGTTTTATAACTTCAACTTCTTTAACATTAATTACGAAAGACTGTCAACTGTGATACACACTGAGAATTTGTGCATGGAACAACAAAAACGTATTGTCTTTCAAAAACTAACTTAAAAATACTTTCTTAGAAAGACCAACTAGTAGATAATGCCATAGAATTTTAACAGTTAAATATACACTAACAGACTATAGACAACGCAGCAAGTTAAACATTTTACACGTCTTACTGACAGAAGGCAGTCCGTACATTCAAACACTTCTAACAAATTTAAGATATACACACATTTGCTTCTTCATATTTTTTTTTTTTTAAAGTTTGGGCATGATATTTTGCAGAATTGTTTAGTAATTAATGCCAAGGGGATGAAAGAATGCCATGAGTACGTGTTCTTAAGACGTTGCCGTCCTTATTCCAAACGTTCCAAAAATAAAGATTTTTCGGAAAGTTTGATGTTTTATCTGAGCCGAATGCCAACAATCTCATGTCTTTTTCTTTCTTATTTATTGTTTGGAATTAAACCCAAAAAGGCTTTGCCTGATAAGAGTTCTTAGCAGAGAATAAAAAAAAAAAAAAAAAAATCAAGTGAGCAAAGTTAAGTTTTAATTTGTTAAACATTAAGGTAGGAAAACGGCACTAAGAAAATTCCAGGCTAGGAAAAGCTAATCATGGTAAGAATTCGAACTAGGTATTTTTGAAAGGAGCCTAATGAAACCTAAGGAAGAACCTAGGTTCTCCCCTACCCTCCTAATTCCACTCTAGCAAGGCAGGTGGCTGCTCTCAGGTTTTTTTTTCTCTTATTTCTTGGACCGCAGACTTCCCATCAACCGCCAGTTAGTCTTCCTCAATATACATTCCTTTACCATCTTGGACTAATGTACTTTTTCTTTTTTTTAATATAAGGTTAATATCTACACAGGAAATTCAAATTATTGTTTTTTTCAGGATGTATTTATATAGGTAGGATACAATTTAGCAAAAAATAAGGGGCACAGCGCTATTATTTAATGTAAAAATAAATTGTCATGTTCAACCGTAATTACCCGACTTTATAATATACAGATCTATCGCCTGAGTAATCATCCCGGCTTGTTTTACTTGGGTTTATTTGAATTTGAATGTAAAGGTATATTTAAAAGAAATCTGAATTTAAAAGGAATGATTATGGAATTTTTAGTGATATATCCTTAGTTGATTTTTTCTTTTATTGCCCGTTATATACTTCCAATTGCTTTCTTCTGTATGTTATTTATTTATTATCTTCTAGGTTACACTGCACCAATACCATGTTTAGGATATTATTAAATATTTATATATGTATATATTCCAATTCTTTTTTACACATACATTTTATATGATAAAATACATAATAGGTATATTTTTCTCCTTTAGAACTAGAAAAATTATGTCTTACACTATTCTTCGTTTTAGAACAATTGCTTTACCTTATTAAATAGCATGAAACACTGTTTAGTTAGACCATTATTTGATTACATTTTTTATACTGGTGTTTTGTTATTTATCTTATCGTGATCCTAAGAATGCCAGCCAACTAAAACCTTTAGGTCTGTTCGTTTTTGCGTGAAATGAAAAGTATCAAAAGGGACACAAGAAAACAACACAAGTAGGACTCTGTTATTATAATAATTACCACGAGGTATTAAAATAATATTATCAAGTTACAAATATATAGTCCAAAGTTAAACAATATTTTATAGCTAGTAATAAATATCCAAAAGAAATTGAATAAAATCAAAAATAACCAGCGTTAGAAAGTTTATACTATAACACAATAAGAGTAAACAACAGCCACTTAGAAATAATAATTTTCGTATAAAATGTTTCAATCGGAACCTGGTAATGTACCATCGAAATTTTCAAAAATAATTATAGGCTGATATTTTGATTTTAGTACTTTATAATGAAAGTTACTGATAAAAAATGTATTTGATTCAGGATTTATTTATTCGAAATTTTTAATTAGGTTTATTTATTGATTATCGAATCTTTGTTCCTTTTGATATTTTATTTAATTAAATATGAGAGCTGTTTATCTTTCTATTATTTTTACAATTAAGGACTCTTTGAAAAAAACCTTTATTATAATTCGGCTCTTCGTCGTTATATTTCTTCAAGTTCTGCTCAATCTGACATCATCTTATTTAATTTAAAGTCGGTTAACTATGTATTTAAAGAAGTTCATAAATAAATTTTTATTTATTTTTTGTATTTCAACCGAAAGTTTTTTTTTTATAAATTAAATTAATTATTAATAGTAAGTCTTTAAACTAATAATTATAAGCTATAATGTTTACTAAGCCAATGTACCATGACATCAGATAATTAATTTTCAAAGCCATATTACCCAGAACAATTCAAATTTTAATAGAGTTTAATAATTTATCTAGGGCCTCCCCGTGGTCCTGTGGGAAACGCACAGAAGCAGTTTTTTTTTTTTTTTTTTTTTTTTTTTTTATTTCAGAGCCCGTTATAAAGATTCCTCTTTTGACCATTAATGCTTTGTAAGGGTGGTTACCTATAGATAGCCTGGCGCTAATGGCGTAGAAGTATGTGTAGAACAAAAAAACACGTTTTGTACTAGTTTGTTCTTGTTGGAAGTTTTTAAATCTAATGACAATGCGTTTCAATATTAGTTATTGAAGGATTGATATTTTCAAATGTATTCCAGGAAAACGAAAATCTGAAGGAATGTTGCTTTTTTCAGACTGAGTAATTCGTTACAAAATAAATAATTCACGGACTAGAAATTTCTAATTATAGTTTTAAATTATTTAAAAAAAAGTAGTCTTTTTGAGCGCTCGAATACGAAAAATAAATTGGCTCTTTGAGCTTTTGAAGTTAATATACAGAGAGAAAAATCTGTCTTATAAATTGAATGATATGAAAACAACTTTATAAAAGTTGCAAGAATGTAGTTTGCCTCTGATGGAGGCCAGGTGCGGATCAAAGGCAGCTCCTGGCACAGTACTCCCTCCATTCCAGAGAGTCAGGTGAACAAAGGAAATTGGAAAAAAGTTAATACAGAACGCCATACATTCTACTCATAGTTTTTATGATAAAATACCCTATTTCTTTGGGGTGAGTGGGGATACTCAATAAAAAATAGTGTTGACTTTTCAAATGACTACAATATCTTGGTGAAACCTCAAATGTAATATTCAATATGGTAATGTGTTTTTATTCTAAGAGATGACAAACTAATTCAGAGATTTGGCTTTAGGTAATTTATTTTTTTTTTTCTTTTTTTTTTACGGCGCATCGACAAATCTTGGCCATGAATCCAGCGCTAGCCACTAGACCACGGGAGACCCCGTCAACAAGTAATGAATGTATTTGTATTTTAAATATATGTACTTATTTATCACGTAAAATGCCCCCCCCCCCCAAAAAAAAAAATAAAAAAATAAGGTCGGTTCACTGATAGGTTAATTTTCCGTATTTGAGGATTTGGGTAAATTAGTCGAATTGTTTGTACAGCAGATAAAAAAGATGTTTCTCATATAAGATACGAAGCTCGTAATAAAAATAAAAAATAAATTGAACGTACGATTAGGAATAATGAAACTTTTTTTTTAATTTATAATTTAGATGGTCGGCTGAATTGGCGTTTAGGATACTCCTATGCATATGTACAATGAACTTGAAGGCCATTTATTCTCTTGAATGCGACAGATTAATTAAATGAAAATAATAATGATAGGTATGCTCAACTTGATTGAGCAGGTTATTATTATTATTTTTGAATTTTGGTTCTTTTGCCAACGTCTTTAAGTTCTAGTGGGTTATTCTAATCCTAGTTTATTTATTTTTTGGGAGTTAACGCCAAAGCAGCGGAACACTCAATAAATAATCCAATTGAGTAAAGAAAAATCCTTTAAAAGGCCACGAGGGCCCAGAGTATGGGTAAGGTGTCTAATGCTTGGACATACGGTGTACAAGGGAGATATTGGGGTCTGTACTATGCTTCGGCCGCCTGATTTTCCCCTTTGCAGGTACCCATTAATAAACTACATAAAGGCTAGTTTGACCAAAGGACGGTCAGGCAGGCCAAATCCGACCCGCCCTAG
The DNA here is from genome assembly GCA_946811695.1 of Gonocerus acuteangulatus. Taxonomy (NCBI): domain Eukaryota; kingdom Metazoa; phylum Arthropoda; class Insecta; order Hemiptera; family Coreidae; genus Gonocerus; species Gonocerus acuteangulatus. The sequence continues at coordinate 37,853,714 of OX328125.1, forward strand.
AAAATAAAGTCTTTAGTGCACTCGGGTTTTGAACTCAGGTCTTCCAGCATGTCAGTCAAGTTGCTATGCTAACTTCGCCCCCCTAAAATTTAGTGAGTACCACTTCTAAATAATTTTGTCTGTGACCGCATGGTCATTTAATAATATTTCTTTTCATACGTTGTACTTTATTGTTAGTTCTCAATGTTACCCAGTAATTTTTTTCATTTGTACCTTTACCTTGCCTTGTAATTTGTGTCGGTTTGGGACTAGAATATACAATAGTTCAATGGTTAATAATATTCCAGCTAATTTTGTTTGCGTGTCAGCAATCGTGAGGCATCCTAGGCCTTACTCTCCGGTAAGGGAATATATTGTTGTGTGTATGTCTGAATGAGGACAGTTGTAGTTCTGTTCAATGCTTTAAACAGATTTAGCACCTTCTTTATCAAATGATACGAAGTTAATCACAACAAAAATCAGTTAAGTTTCCGTTAAGAGAACCCCAAACGTTGTTAGAAAAATAGGAAGCACGCAAGGAGGAAATGGACCAAGAAGTAGGCAAGCAAGCTTTAATTCCCTTGACATTTGCAAATCGATTTAATTTTCTGAAGCCGTCTAGAGAGTAAAGGTCGAAGGGGGTGTGGCTGTGGAGAAAGGAGCCTAGAACCACTGTTGGCCACTAGGATCTATCCGCCCACAATCCAGTCCACAATTTCACGCCTCAACAAAACCGACTCCATAACTATACTTATTAGACGGAGGAATTTTTTCCATCTACTGTGAAAGGCTTGTTAGATAACAGCTGGCCGCTGCGATCAGAAACGGTCTTTGGTTTAATAAGGAATTACCGATGTAATACGGATTATGAAGAATTGTAATTGCATAGAACGTTAAGTCGGCGTTTAGTTAACAGAAATTAGTTAAGAGGTCAAGGAAGAGTTGGGATCCGGCTTAGAGAAAACGCTAGATTTTCAGAAAAATGTATATTTCGAACGTTTCTGCATGCCCTTCAGCAATAAATGCCTAGAAAATGGATGAAGATAACATGTAACATGGGTAAATGTGGCCAACTAATAGTTATTGTGGTCTTCCTCCAAACTCTATGCATTTATTTCCGAAGAAGGCTGCCAAAGAGCATGCCCAAAAGTTGGAAATGAAGATTTTAAGGAAACCTAAAGTTCCTCTTAGCCGAATCCCATCTATTCCTTGACTACTGAACTACTTTCTGTTAACTAAACCCCGAATAAAGCTTTTAAACCATTGCGATTCCTCATAATGGGTATTACATCGGTAATACCGAGCCCAATCGCAACCATTACCTTATTAGAAAGTTGTTAATATTAATTCCTCGATAGTTCACAAAGAAGACATTTTTTGGGCTCTAAATAATGAACCCAACTAAAAATAGAGACAAATATGTTCAGATTAGACTTAACAGAATACAAAAAATAGCTGTAAACAATCGACAACATATCTCATCAATAAATTTTAGGAAGGCACAATACATTTTTTTTAACCGCTAGGATAAAAGGAAGTTGGATATCTCCCGAGATAGTCGTCAGTTTAGAAACATTTAAACACACATCACCATCGCTTTACTAGACTAGCAGAATACCAAATGGCAGGCGGAGTGAACAACAAGTAGACTGCACTTTCAGCCACAGACCAGAAGATTGATTAACTCATTAAATACTTTCATTAACCAATTAGTTTAACAAGATGTTTATTAAACCGCTTATCGTTTATGCCCGATATTTCTCGTATGTAGATGCCCTTTCCACGAACGAGTAAACTAGAGCGCAGACAATTGTTTTTTGGATGAAAAGTTGTATTTTTACTTTAGCTCTTATTACTAATTATTAACTAGACAACAGTTTTGTATCGCTACATTTGGCTCAATTTGTTTTTTTTTTACGGCATCTAGGTCCCCCCCCCCAGCGAGCCATGAGATGAGAAAATTCCTGCCGCCAGTGAGGAATCAAACCCACCATCTCCCGTTTATGAATCTAAGGCACTAGCCACTAGACCACGGAAAGAGTATTAGGATTATTTATTAAACCTAATGTTGTTGTTTTTTGGTGCCTTACAAATCTGTCTATTGACTTATACCTGTAGGCTATAAAAATAAAATCGAGCATTTTTGGTAGAAATTTAAACGTATTGAGCCGTTAAGCGGTTCACTTTGGAATCATAGTTTCTTCTTAACCTGTAGATTGATGCTTCAGTGATGCAGATATATAAGAAAAGATAATTTAAATAAATTGACTTTTAGAATTAAAACCGGTAAATCTAATAAAACTTTTTTTTCTTTAATTTCCTCTATATAAAGGTACTCGAGTTTCAGAAAGTCTACTGTGGCTTGAGAAGTTATAACTCAAAAATAACTTTTCTCTGTGTTTACATATAAATATACACGTTTCACGCTTAAGAGTTGCCTATTATCTCCGCCTGCTTATTTCTAAAAACGAGGCCTAAGGTGACAGCGAGATAACCCATCTAGATTAGCAATCTCTAACCAGGTTCCTAGCAATACCTGTTCCGAATCCCTCACAAGTCAACTTAACTTTTCTCATTAGGCTAAATATCCTTTCCCTAACACAGTGCCGTTGGTGGTGGTAGGGCACGTTACAACCGAAGCATACATCCACGCTCCTCGTGCTTATCTTGATTCGCAGTCAGCCAGCTTTCCTTTTAGCACAAAGAAATGTCTCGGCTCCCTTTCAGGGGACGTCAAGATAAGTCTACTCTGAGGCCAAGCGGAAAAATAAAAATAAAAAAAAACTTTCCGGCTCAGATTAAGGCAAAAAGGGAAATATACCTACCTTTAAAAATACTCTTTTTCACATTACCATTTTAAACACCTACTTTGTGGGCCTTTATGCGTGGTTTAATGTCAAGCACCTTCAATGTGAAGGAGTTTTGTTAGTAGGCCTTTTATGACGGATTATGATTATGGTATTTTTATCCACGCCAAAACGTAAAGATGGCCTTAAAACGGCCTTTTTATTATTACAAAGGGAATGAACAAAGATTGAGCTAATTTTGAAAACTAAAAACTATGCATGACGTTTTTAGAAATACTGTACCTGGTGTGTTTTCTTACTGTACTTTCCGAAGGAATCCCATAGGAATGCTGGAGCTATAACTTTCATGGAACCCGCCGACTAGTTAAATGGCCCTCCTCATAAATGTATGTATATATATATATATATATATATATATATATATATATATATATATATATATATAATAATAGAAAACCCAAAACACCAGGTGTCCTCCACATTTATTTATTAAATTTTCACAAAACACTCTTTCGGAGTCTAGAGCTCCATCTTAAGTGCACCTTTACACACATACATATATATATATATATATATATATATATATATATATATATATATATACATATATACACAAGTTTACACGATTTCAGCCACAGTCATTAGTACTAGTTGTGGCTATTTTACCTACTGTTGCTGAAAATAGAAAGTACGAAACCAGTCTTAGAAACTAAAATTATAGTAGTAGAAACAAAAATTACTAAATATTTAAAAGGTGTTGATCGTCGGGGTTTCGGTCTATTTTTTATTCAATAAAACCACATTTTATTGTTAAAATGTTTTTTATTAACGCCTTATCTTTTCTGATAATTGTTCATTACATTGAGCGTTAATAAAATACAATTTTAACTATAAAATGAGGTTTTATTGAATAAAAAAATAGACCGAAACCCCGAAGATCAACACCTTCTACATTTCAGCGGTCGACCATATCTTCTCAATTACTAAAAATTTGTAGTTACTTCAATTTATTTGATAACCTGAGACCGCCTGAGAATTGATTAAATGGATTTAATAGGGCCATTTTTTAATAATTATTTGTTATCTACTTCTTTTTTATTTTATTTTATTTCATTTTTTTAATAGAAAAAATATTACTGATTAAGCCCCTGGAAATATCTTTACAGAATGTCTTTTCCCACATCCCTTAGGACTCGTACTCTATGTCTGTTGGTTGTCTGTTTTAACATTGAAAACATTGAATTATGATTTTTCTATTTTTTATATTGCATTAGTTTAATCATCTGAGTTTACATAAACTATTAAAAAAAAAAGAAACTTTTGATAGAACTTTTAAAATTATATATATATATATATGTGTGTGTGTGTGTGTGTGTGTGTATATTGATTGGGTTGACAACATTGTCTTTGAAAGGTTAAATTAAATAAGAAAAATAACTAAGATTTGATGTATCATATAATAAAATAGATTTACTGGAAATATCTCATATTTCCTTTAGGAATAACAGTTAGTATACTATGTATGAAACCAATGGTGCAAGAATCCCCGTCGCTCGCTACCAAAATATTATAAAAAGAATTTTTTATTTCCTTTGTGGCTTGTAAGGAGAGCCGGTTGTATAAGAAGTCGCCCCTTTGCACGGAGAAAGTATGAAATATTAAAAAAGGGCCCCCACCGCTGGTTAAATGTTAGAACACACTGTATTATGTAGAATTTGCTTACCTGCTCCTTTTAAAAAAGAAGTGCAAGTAAGGGTAGGTTGAGGTGCCGTTCCTTTAAAAGTTCTTTCTGAGCTAAGGTCCGCGCCTTATAGGCCCTGGGCGAAGTTGGCTTCCCACATAACCGAACTCTCCACTTATCCTATCCCCTTCATAAAATCTCCTTAGCCCTTTCCCGGCTTAGCCGTTTTATCGCCCGATAGCCTAGAGCCTTCTAAGCTGCTTCTTATACTCACCTAATATTGGTCTTTATCTAGTCTTGCTTTTTTAATGCATGGTTTCATGCTCTCAAGGGACCAAAGTGCTTTTAGACAAAATATATTTAAAATAAATAATTTCTATAATTATTTATATTTTCTAATATTAAAGGCTAGTTAGGAATGATTTCGGTATTTTTTTGCCGCCATTTTAACTCTTGTCCAAAACTGTTTTCCTAAATAAATAATTTACTGCCACTGAAATAGGTGGACAGTCAATGATACTTGAAGATACAATTACACAATATTTACTTGTCTTCCGTGTTTGTTTCGCATCCTTATTGCGCCTCTTCAGGGGGAATATATGTCTTAAATACAGAAGCTAGAGCGTTCCACTAGTATAACCATGTCGGTCTTGGCGTGGCCCTATTAGGGGAACTAAAACGGTACGAGACATTTTATTGATCTTACACCTATTTCGAGGACTATCTACATTTTGTTATGTTTTTGAACAACTATAGGGATTATTATATATATATTTTTTTTTTTTTTTTTTTTTTTTTTTTTTTTTACGGCGCAACTACAACTTGGCCATTAGCGCCGTATGTATAATTATATGAATTATCTAAGGATTTTTTTTTTTGTTCTAGCTTCACACGACGTCAGATGCACGGGCAGACCACAACGGATAGGAAGAACTCAGACCCTCAATTGTGTCTTGGCAAACACAAGGAGTGCGAATGCTTCGCACAGGACGACTATTATAGAGAAAAAGAAAATAGCCTGTTTTTTGCACCTAAATTTCGGCTTCCTAAAATTTACATCAAAGAGACCTTCTTGTATTATATTGTTTTTTTTTTAAGGAGAACAGATTCTCTTGCAATACTGAAATAAGAGGGATCTAAAGCCTTGTATAATGGTAGTAATTATTCATTGTTGTAGACTTAAATGGCTTGATAACTTGGGTGTCTGTCCCGAAAAACTACGTGAGCTCAGCACAAGGCAGGGGCTAAGAAAAACATAAAAATGTTACCTCTTTTATATTACTTCTAATAGCAGATTCAATGATACAAAAAAAGTAACGATAAATCAAATTTTACTTAACCATTAGTAACTTTCCCTGCTTTCTATAATATATGTATGTTCCTTATTATTTTCGAATGTTATATCGATAGACACTTGTTTATTTTTAAGAGTTAATTAATCATTTTAATATTGTGTAAACCCTAAATTTTTACTATAGGAATGCTGTATAACGGGTTCCTTCTTAAGGGTATTTTTTGGTAGTTTGGATTGATGAAGGTTTTTAGAATTGCTCATTCAGGATTTTTTTTTTCCAATCTCTAAATTCGACCGGAATAAGCTGAATCATGCCGCCAATCGAAAAAAATCGACGGCAACAGCTGTTGAAACAATAAAATGTTTGATTTTCAAAATAATAATAAGCTCTCAGATTTACATATATTTAGTATTGGTTACATTATTTTAGGTTAAATTATCCTCTTTAAGCATTACATTTATCCTTTTTTGTTTTGAATGTTATTTTAAATTCTTCTATGCTTCCCTCTAAGGTCCTTGTACGTTTGAAATAATAATCCAGGAAAGAATTTCCCCGAGGGTAATAGTGTAGAAAACGGTAGGTTAAGGGAGAGGGCTGGGGTGAGCTATATGTGGGATATCCACCGTAGGGCTTCAGATGGAAATGGGTTTGGTTGAGAATTACTTTTCTTTGAGTGATATGATTTCGATACCCAACCCAGATCTGCCAACGACATCCGATTCTTAGCTCCATTTAATAAATTTGGCAATCATCTGTCCTATTCGGAGATTTATCATATGTCGCTTATGTGGGACCTTCTATGTATTTAATCCTTCGTTTGATTTGTATTCAATTTTGTTAGAATTTTCTTAACTCAATCTATTCCTTGCGTATTTTGAACATGTTATGAACGTGACCTGGGCCCAGGACCGGCAAATCTTATCTACTTTAAATATTTATTTAGCATAAACAACGAGTAGAATGTGCGGAAACATTTCGAGCTTGGACGTGTTGCTTTTATTTCGAAAACGGGGTCATCATTTTGCGAAGACCCCATCCACTTACATTGAAGTATCCGTAAAATTAATAGAATTCCATTATAATGATTAGATAGTTAGCCGTCGAGGTGATAAGTAAAGATGGAATGGTTGGGATTCGGCTAAAGAAACCTCAATATGATTTTTGTTAAAAAAAAAAATTATATTTTGGACGTTTCGGCTACTCATTGGTAGCCTTCGTCAGCTAAAATGACAAGAAAAACAGAAATTAATACAAAAAAAAAAAGTTTATAATTGAGATAAGTAACAGAACTATAAATACACTTAACTTATTATGAAGGAACAATTTGGTCTAAAATTCTTAGAATGAGTAGAATGAAAATCAAAAGAAACATAACAAAAAAAGAAGAAAAAAGGCTATTATATTGAAGTTTATATAAGTAAATAGGTGCTAATAGTAACATAAATTAATTATAACAAACAAATAAGATACTACATACCTATGGAAATGCCTGGAGGCAGAGGAAGACCAATGTTGACAGTTAAGTAACCATTGTGGAAGTGTCTAAGAAAAAGGAATCTACTAGGGTAAATGAAACTGAAAACAAAACAGGTGGGGGGAGAAGGTCGGTAGGGATCAAAGGCCTGTTTATGACATTTTATGACAGAAAAGGAGGGAAAGGTGTTAATGGAAGGATACACGAGGGGCATGGGAAACTATTTTCGAATTCTATTAATTTTTGCGAGTTGGATTGACTTGAGTGTTAAAGGTTATTTTAATACCAGCAACAACCAATAGAAAAGGTAGCCAATAGAAAAGGTAATGAGTTATGCGCGTGCGCAGAATAAATGTTATAATCACTACAGATACTTCACAAGTAACTGGATGTGGTCTAAACGAGAAAGGCTGATAGAAAGAGGTAGTAAACTATAGATTGTTGATCCGAAATACATGACGTAAAATTTCAAATTATTCAAGTATTTGAAGGAAGAAATCACTGTTAATCGTTTCAATAATATTAGAATTCCGCATAAGCTCATTGAAATACATAATCATAAGATTTCTAAAATTCGTAGATATATTGGAACAAATGTTTTCTCATTTGATATGGTTCAAGGATATATTGTAATGTAAGGATGAAATTTAAAGTTTACTAAATGTGAGAAAAAAATCACAGAAAAAATAGTGAAACAAAAATATTTCACAAAATATGGACTGAAATATGAAAAGTCTTAAATCAAAATCAAGAAAAAGATTTAATATTTCCTTTATCTAACTTGTAAGAAATTGCTGTTGAGGAAGGGTTTCTTAGATTGAAACTGACGGAATCGATACAAAAATAACTCAGTCTAAGGTGAAATATAAATTTAAAATAAAAACGTGGTTCAGGCTAAGTGAAGCTGAGTCAGATACCCACAACTACCATAAGGTCACGTTTGAGACATTACCGCTGTTATGAGTTAGAACTCAAGGCGTGTTATGACTCATAAAAGTCCCTAACTCGTGAAAAATCAGGCAGTTCTTTGTAAATTGTTGCAACCGAGGGGAAGTAAAAATGATATCACACGTCAAAACGTTTCGCTAAGTGATCACGCTTTGTCCAGTTTAAAGCCAATCGCAATATCATAGCCAACTGCATTTTATTTTTATTAAAATAAATAATTGTTATGAATATATAATTTCTCTGTAGTCGCTAATGAAACCTACAGACAAAAATAAATTATGCTCGGAATTTCAAGGTATATAACATTTTCTTAATACTATAACACAACGTAATTTAGTTACAAATAGTTAGCCGTTGGAGTGTTACTTGGATTAATTAAAACATAGATTTCAAGAAGAACCTATATTCAGAACGTTTCGTTATGCACTTTGTTCTTCTTGAGATTACAAAAGAATTATATAGTAAGGTAAGTAAGAGTAATAAGAAGTAATTCAAATAAATTATGTTTATGAAAAAGCATTAGCCCTCTCCTGGCTAGAAAAGTGAGGTAACGTGTAGAAAACCCGCCTACAATTCTTTGTCAACTATAAATAGACGTTAAATGTAAAAAACAAAAAAAAAAAAAAAAATACAATGAAAAAGAGGAAACATTAATTTTGAAAATGAAGGAGATATAATTATACATACTTTTTTCAGAATAAATGTATTATCTTTATCAATTATAATTGATAATTATAATACAAAATTAGGAGAGAAATTTCGAAACGCATGATATAGATTCATGAAGAAATGGCGTTTTACTTTTAGCCGAATTACACCTATCCATTGCTTCGGAACAATTATATTTTATCTTAAATTTCACAAAAATTGTTAACATATCAAGAGAGGTATTTGCCTTTATTTTTAAGGAAATTGTACCGAAATTAGTAATATACTTTTTTTTTTTTTAGTATAAATAAATATTAAAATGATTGCGTCAAAATGTCATTCTTGTGTTTTCGCCAAGTGGTTGCCCAGAATTGGCTCGAACTAGGCAAAATATATTTTAATTTTGGTTCAAAAGTATATTTCTGTAAACGATTTCATTATTCTACAGCAAAAAAGGAGAATTTTCATTGGATATTGATAAAACGATTCTGTACGGAATATGTATAATACACAACGCACTCTGAAATTAAAATGTATGAATTTAATAAAAGATGTTAAACCCAATTGTGCTGGGTAGGGATGGTACTGTATATTGAATGTGGCAGCGAAAATGACAGAGCTCCAAAGCTGTGTCAGATTATCTTGCAAGCTGTAGTCGCACTGATGATAAATTACGATTTGGTGAAGGACTTACATTTTTGTAATTAAATGTGATATGAATTTAAACCTTTAATTAAATTTTACCACTAGGATGTACAACATAAATTAAAGAATACTGAAGAATTATGAATGATAAAAAATTCCAAGGAGATACATTTGAAGCAAGGGAACAGAGACAGAGTGACTGGTGTAATATGTCTGTTGTGTGTTGGATAAAGAAGAGAAAATCGAAATAAGCGTCAGTACAGTAAGAGATAATAAGAGAGAGGTTGTTTGCAGAGGTATAGTACGTGTCTAAGTCATGGTCTGAACCGAGGAGGTACGTGATGTAGCCGTACGTTTTACACGCCTTTCACGTACCCCCACCATTCCTGTCAAACAATTTCTCAGCCAAACCCCACCCCCTCAGCGTTGTCACCAGCTTGGCCACAAAGCTTCACTACAAACAATACAGTTACTGTCCCCAGCCGCTGTCCGTCACAGTCTCCCCCCCCCCCCCTCCCACCCTTAGAAAATCTGGAACTCGCTTTGACAGATAATTCCAGTTAGCCCGGCGAAAGCGGACAATCCTGACCCATTCAGGGACTGTTCCGCTTTTGAGGACAAACGCATTGCAGGAATCCTTCGAGTGAAAATTGTCTTGTTGGATTTTGCACACAACAATGGAGGCAATTTAATTCAGACGAGAATGCGTTTAAGCTGTCACAAAAGCAAGAGTTAGTTTGATTTTCGCTAAGTGTAACACAATTTTGAACAGTCTTTCAAAGTAAAAACTCATAATGGGTCGATGACTGCAGAGATCACCAGGAGAGATATCGTCGATACAAATGCAAAGTATCGAATGTGAAAAAACGCATTTTTCATTTTCAATCTTTACTGATTGCTGATGGACTAATGGACGGCAAACTCTCGAATCTACGTCCACTCAGTGAAAGAGGAAAATAACCACCGCCAAAAGGTCGAATCTGCCGATTATTTGACTATCCAAAAGCAAAGTAATTAATAAAATTTTGTTTTGATTTTTAAAATTGAAAGTGGTGATTTTCACATTCGATGCTCTGGATTTTTATCGACGTTATAGTCGGGTTTCGTATCAATCTTTGAATAAATACATCGATGTTAAAAGATGTTTGTTTTAAGGGCAAAAAACGTTAAAAGATGTTATTTTATGAAAATTATAGAATTAAAGTTTTAAGGATGTACATATTTCTAACAACACAAAAATAAAAGACTAATCGGTGCTATGTTTTTGTCGTAGATTATGAAAAAGTAAACGAGAAATTAAAATTGCTACTTTCTCAAAACAAGTTTGTTATTATAAATACTAACCACTTCCAGCAGCTCATGCTAGCTTCTTAAAAACTCCAATGAGTTCAGCAAAAATTGAGATCCTGCTTACAAAATGACAATCTGAAATTTGAATAGGATGTTGTATGGTCGAATGTTTGTGACAACCACGCTTAATTGACAGGAAGTTTTTTTAAATGTGGACAAATTGCAAATTTCACATTTTACAATTGCAGAATGTCTGCGCTAAAAACAAATTTAGAACACCCATGACTAGTTTGGTTACGAACAAAGAAATCATAGCTAGTGTTACCTGTCTAGGCCGTATCTATATCTCCTGCAGAAGAAATATTTTCTGTCTTGAGAATATTGAAATAGCCGTTTTTGATATTTTTTTAAAAAACAATTGAAAATTTTCCCAAAACAACAATTGCGGTGAGATGACCGCAGAAAACACATAAAGAAAAGAATGATACGTCTGTTACTGCCTGTAGAATGATAAGAAGATATTCTAAAAGAAAATAGGATACATTTAATTCATACTTCTAAATAAAGTAAAAATGTGGTTCTTTATTTATGTTATTTGTTTGCAAAATGAACGCTTGCATTTATTGAGTACGTGAGTTTTAAGACAGGTTCTGCAATGACTGACATGTCTTAAGTATATCGTTTTGTGGCTACTTTGCTAGTTTTTTTTTTCTTTTGTTTACGGGAAACATCTGGTCCCATAGCGCCAACATCCATGGAGCAAACTCCATTTTTCTCAACGGCCCCTGAAACTAGAAAAATCCCCGCAGGTGGGACTCGCATGAGGAACCAAGGCGTTAGCCACTAGACCACGGGGAGACCCTAGTAAGTTTACTACAGTTGTTCAGAATTTTATAATGTTATTCAAAGAAGTAAAAACGAAAAAGGTTACAGAGATGTCCAATCCTTCGATCCACCTTTACTTTTACCACCTAACCACAGCAGCATAACAAGACTCTTCCAGAGAAAATTAGTGGTTACTTCCCAAACAATTTAGCTCAAGTGCCTCAGGAGAAAGCGTGGACCTCTTACTACCGACTTCACTACACTTTCGATCCTAGTCTCTCTCGTCGTCCAGAGCCAATTGGACACCGCTCTGCTCCTAAGGGCAATGATTGAGGCTTGTCCTGTCCTGTGGAGTTTCACTATCTTCGGACGGGCTTAAAATAACGGTCAAGGAGGTAGACAATTTTAGACATTTTTGTGAAAGCAAGTAGCCCTATTATCCGAATGTTTTCCTTTACTTTCTGCTACCATGACACGGATAAATCCGTCATTTATGTGGGTCATGTCTCTGCTGATAATGGCCCTTACTTTTTTTCAGCAAACGAACCTATCAATGCTACAGATTTAACAAGGTCATTTAGTAACCAATTATACAGATTGGATATTAAATGTATTATTAAATAAATAAACTTATGCACGGGCATTTTTAAATAGTTTTCTAGATATTATGTGTCTTTAAAACGAACCAAGGTAGTATGTAAGGTTTAAGGATTACTTTAAGCCTTTAAGAGTATTGGCAGTATCTTCAATAGTATTTGTTTTCGAAACCTCGGAACCGATTCCGAGTCTTCAAGACAACATAAGAATTCAATTCTTTATCTGTTTTGGGAGAGGTAGTTGAAACCTTAAACCTTAGAATAGGTGATATAAAAAACGGAAATATAATCAATGCCATAACAGGGCTACAAATAAAAAAAAAAAAAAAAAAAAATTAAAAATGTTGAGTAGCTGAATTGAGTTTTGTAGCTGAATTATATGTTTTTGGTGCGTTGGATCTTACAAAATATGGGGGGGGGGTGTGCACATAAAAAAAACCCAAAATTTTCTTGTTTTTAATTCTATTCATGATCCTTAAACAATTCATTCTGGGACCTCTTGTTCTTCTCATTTATACTGCTCAAATGTTTACGTTCTGTATCCCTCTAGCACATTGACGTCCTATCGTCCTTGATCCAACTACCAAAAACGAGTTGTGCAAAAAAGCTAGAGGTGAACATTTTTGCATATTTTTTTAGGGGTTCAGCACGTCAAACTCCACAGTCAAATAATCTCATGCAGTTCTTTTGGCTGCAGCCCAGTTTAATTGGTGTAACAGAAATATCTAAGAAATTATGTTCCTTTTTCTTTTAAATTACCCATTCTTATGCTCTCTTATTTATTTTCTAGAGATAAATAAGGACAGGAGGGTGGGATATGGATGTGTGAGAGTGAGAGAGAGATACGTATTTTTTGAATGAAGGGTGCATTAGACACACTGGTGGGTTTAGCATTAATGTACGAGCTCTCTGCTAATGGTCCTAGCTCTGAATGCTAGAACCGTTCCAACGATGGCTCCCTCGCTCCTATGAATGCAGATTAGGACGGAGCAGTAACGAGAGCCAATGTTTACTCATCAATATACAACTGCTGAAACGGTTTCGAGAACAGGTAACACATACCCGTTGTAAACATTTCCGATTAACGCTGCTTCCATATCCTATTTACACTTCATGTTTGCCCTTCATACACATGTCGTCCGATTCTCCGAAATATTTTCCCTTCGAACCGTTTCACGGTATCCCAAATGTTGACTGATGTAGAGAAGAAATAATCTATATGTGTTCAGTATGAATGAAAATAGTCTATACGTTAGAGAATCCATGCGGACATTCACATGGTTTCAAGTTCTAATTGTAAGAATGGAACAGATAAGCAAAACAGCCATAATTAGTTCAAATGTATCACGAAAGCTCATAGTAATTGCACATTTTCTGAATTTTCCTGAAAGAAAGTAGCTATTCAGGTTGCACTCTTGAGTAAATTTTTGAACAATTTCTTTAAATTTTCATTGATTTTGCTATAGAAAGACATAATAAGCGATTGTACAAATTCATTAATCAGAAAGATTGATCTATCGAAAGTTTTACCGCTGACTCAAATAATTAATTAGCATCTAGGGTTGGAATTTTTATTATATTACAAAGCAATTCAGCAGACAATCTACACATTGAAAGAGAAATGTATAGGAAAATTAAACTAAATAGATATATTTGGAATAGTGATTTTCCGTGAGACGAAAAAAATAAATTTTCCTACACCGGCCTTCATTTTAATTTCCTTATATGGAAGTTTAATATATATCGTGTGCAAATAATAAAGAAAATGTGTTGCAAAAAAAAAAAAAAAAAAAAAAAAGAAAAGAAAGAAGCAAAATCCATCCATTACAAGTTTGTGCTTTCTCAGGATCCAATGTTTTTATTTCAATAATTAAGTGAGCATTCAAAATTATATATTTATTTGTTCTTTTTCCGGGACAAAAGCTTGAATATGATTGTTAAAAAAAATCTAAAAAATATATTTTTATATTTCATTCAGCAGTAATCTTAAGGACGTTACCCATTAATAGGGCATAACTAACCACATGGTGGAAGAATGTTCTTAGCTTTATAGCTCAATATCTCAATTTCAAAGCAGGAATATTTTTGTATTGTTGTACAATAAAAGCGTTCTATATATTAAGAATATATTACGAAGAAATTTAGGAATTTATCTTACTAAAATTAAAAATTTAAGAAAAGTTCCTAAGACTATATACTTATCTTGAGCCAGAAAATATTACTTATTGAGGCCCAAGATAAGGTACAGATAATAGGACTTAAAATTGTTTTAAACGAGTGTACACATGGCGAAATACACTTTCTTCGACATAAATTGTAAGTTCTTATTTTGTAGATTAACTAGTCTGCCGGCAAGTTTCTCAAGGAAATGTCACAGACTTTGCGTTACTGCGTCTCTACCGTGGTAGTCCGAAGCGCTGGTCTCTCATCCATAAAAATACCCTTTTAGTTCCATTATTAATATTTCATGAGTTCCCCTTGACAAACGGATTATCAACAGGTCATGAAGCATTCAAAGCAAGTGAGGGAGTGTTGGTGCATCCTTCAATAGAAAATGGTCGGTGACCTTTGATTCTGGAAGGTTAGAGGTAATATTAAAAGTTATTACATTATTAAGTATACTACAATATGTAACAGTACTGTCATAGCCATCGCAATGCAGATGGGTGCAGCGAAATCCAGTTGCCGACGTAAAGTCATCAGTCTGTAAAACAAACAGCCCCAGGGAAGTATTAATTGCAGGAGTTGACAAGTAATTCCAGGCATTGTTTGCCCTTTTAATTACTTGAACATTTTTGGTATAATTTCCAGAAAAGAGCCAGCAAAAAGATTAACAATGAACTTCTCTAGAATGGCGACTCCAGTTCTTTAAATTGCCAAAAATATTTATTATCGCTGAAGATTGATTGAAAGAAACATTGTACCGTTTTATATATGTATATAAAAATTATATTTATATATTATAAATTATATATATATGTATATATATATATATATATATATATATATATATATATATATATATGTATATATTTATTGCCGTTTTTCAGGAATATTTTAAACACTATCACATATTGTTATGAGGAAATGAGATGTATTATTTTGGAACTCTTATCCACAATTCAGTCGATCGTGGCAAGTAAAAAAAAAACATGTGTATAAGTGAGTGTGCGTTATCACGATTACCAGTCATAAATGTATTTCGATAAAAATCATAGAATTCAAAATATCTTAAACAAAAGAAAAAAAAAAAAAAAAAACAAGATTTATTTAAGATCCAAATATTAATTTGGTCTTTTCAAGAGGCAACAATGTAATATTCAAATATAATGATAAATATATATTTTCAAAACCATCAAAATCGCATTAGTAATAGTAGGTATACAAAAATTTTCTGTAATTATTAATAATTACTTGGACGCATCTGTAAACACTTCACGTAGTTTACAGGTGCGTCCAAAATAGATCATGTAGGGTGTTTTATTCAAGGTGCACACAACTAATTCAATAATTTCAGGTGAACTCTAAGCTATCTTAGAAACCATGAAAATTGTAAAAACTTCAAACAAAATGAATAACTTGGTCATTAAGAAATCTTTGAGTTAAATAAAAGCAAACATGCCAGGTGAATCAAGAAATGGATTTCTCCAGAGAATTAAATACTTAAAGAAATAACATTTATGTTAGTACTATCACATTCTCAACTAACACGCTTCGAAGAAGCGAATTAAACTCGAACAGAATATGATGTATTCAATGAAAACACACACAAAAAAAAAAAAAAAAACACAGAAACACAAACAAAATGTCACAAAAATAGAAAAATGGAACCTCACATAGTTTGGAAGTCAATGTACCCACCCAATATTATAAAAATTAAAAAGATCAAAGAAAATTGGACATCGACACAACAATCCAGAAGAAAAGAATCTGTTTTGACTAGACTGAGAATAGGGCACTGACCCACAACTACCTTCTATACAACTTCCATCACCTATTTTGCAACACAAGCGACACAAAAAACTCAAACATTTACTAACAAAACATTATAAGACGTTTTAGGAGATGAATAGTAGAAAATCCAAGAATTGCTTATTTTCATTACACAAATCTACAAATATAATTAAAGGACCGCTTAGAAAGGTAAAGGCAAGATAATTAAATTTTAAAATGATGTATGAAATTTTCTTTTAAATAATTTCTTTATATACTAAAGGAATTGAATCACACATCATTTAACGCACACATTGGTGTACTAAGCCGAAAAAAACTAAAAGAAACTGCTCACAATTTTAAGACAAACTAAATGTGAGCGGCAAGTAAAAAAGAAAACCTTCCCTCCCGTACTTTCTTATATGAGTCCGAATTCTTACAATGGCCCTGAGAATTTCACAGGGCTGACAATGAGAAACAATCTAAATGTGAGAAGTGAAAAGAAGGGGAGAATGGAACATGGCGTAAGAGAGCAGACACCTGGAGGACAAAGAAACAACTCCCTCAAATTAAACACCATTACTAGGATGAAACAGAAATTACAAGACGGAAATTGTTCTATGATGAATAGCAATTACTTCTCTTGTCACAGGAGGGGTGACACTTTGAGTTATCTAAAGGGCACAATCTATGCAGCATAGATAAAAATAAATTATGCCTTGTAATGCAACTAGAGTCATTCCAGTTTAATATATGTTACAATTACAATTTGGTCTAATTCCTTCCCAGTGATTGCAAGTATATTGATGAATTAAATACCTAATACATTCAAATCACAAACAACAAGAATATTTAAAAAAAAAAAAAAAAAAAAAGAAAAGATAGCCACAGCCCACATTTATTCAAGTTTTTTTCTCGTTCAGTCATCCAAAAAAAAGATAATCTCTAATGCTTGGTTAATAAACTAATGGAGGAAGAAAAAAAAGTTTTAGTTTTACTATCAAATAGTTAAGAAAAAATACACACACACACACACACACACACACATATATATATATATATATATATATATATATATATATATATATATATATATATATATAAGAACAATATCCTGCGTTCTTATCAACAAAAGGATCCACTTATTAGGTCAACCCATAAACCACGAAATCTATGTGTGTGTTCGCCGTCTATTGTCTGATTTTGATGAAATGTTGCACAAAAATACGAATACTCAAGTTCGAGACGCAATGGCATCAACAAACCGGCACCCTGTTCTTCATAATAAAACAGAAAAATAAACCAAAAAAACTTAGGGCTGTTTTGTGCCCTTAAAAAAACAGCTGTAAAGTATTTTGGCTTTGAGAAAACTGTGGTGTAAATAATTATATTTTCTTAAGCTCTTTTTGAAATCCACAATCTTTCCAGCTGAAGTCTCAGTTATCAGATAATATTTTAAAAAATGTTTTTTTAAATAATATTTTTTTTAGGAGATCTTCATTGGTGAATCAATTTCCTAAGCCTTGACGAAGGATCGAAAATCAAACCAAAAAATTGACACAAATTAAATTAAAGTGTTAATTAATTCTGTATTGTGTAGATGTGTACGTAATCATCATTTAATATTTTTATTGAGACCTAAGGTAAAAAATAAAAAAAAAATTAAAACAGGATTGCTCTTAATTAATTTAATCAGTACGTTTTTTATATATCTCATCCATCAGACGCCTCTTCAAGAGCACTTAACGTTTAAACGTCGCACAGCCCTAAGGCAAGTGCCACGATAAGTGCTTGTCTCGTGCTTCAGAATAGGCCTTGTATGGCGAGAAACTTCTAAACCGAACTGAACATGTGAACACTCAGGAATAATGGGGTTTCAATTAGTTTTGATAGTTTCTACGTCATAGGAATTACAATATTATTTTTAAAAAAAGTCTTGAAGTAATGATTATTCATGACCTTGAACGTTGACAGACTTATCTTGTTTTGAATTATTAAACCATTTTCATCCTTTTTGTAATCTTCATGAATGGAACATTAGTCTAATTGAAGAAGTGAAGAAATTCATCGAGACCACTTTAGGTAAATGAAGACGATGGTTGTGAAGTAGATAGGAACAAGAGGAGTTGATCCCAAGTCCAAGGGCTTAAGCTGGGGATTAGGGCTGCTACTCGTTATCTCATTGTTTTCAGATTTCCTCTTAGCTTAGTCTAACAAAAACAACATAGTGCTCCAGCGGGACACTCCTACATCGCCGTTTCCATCCTTTGATAAGCTCTCCTGGCATCCAGACTCCCTGATAAGGTTTTAGGGATACTTAGGGATGATTCAGGAGGATTTGATGGGATCTATGATGTATTTTCATCTTCTCTGAAGTGATTATATTTTTTCCCCCCACAGATTCTAAGGAAGCATAATGCGATGAAGACAGCTGTTGAGGTGACAAGAATAAGTGATCGGGATTAGGCTAAGAGAAAATGTAATATTTTCAGAAAAATATATGTTCCGAACGTTTCGGCAGCCTTCTTCAACAATAAATGGGATAGAGGAAGATCACGATAGCTTAGGCGTTAAGCATAACAATTATTGTGGTCTACGATCCCTCGCCTAGGCAGTTAGGGCTGAAGAAGTCTGCCAAATAGCAAGCCGAAACGTTGGCAATAAAGATTGTTTTGAAAATCTGACGTTTTATCCTACCCGAAACCCATACATTAAGGAAGGTTTGATTATCTTTAAAAACGAATTTCATCTACTGCATCAAGGGTAGGGTAAAGAATTAAGAAAAACGAATTTCATATCCAGGATCAATTACATTTTTCGAGTAGTGTATCCATGTATGACCCACTAAACAGTCAGTAAAGCCGAAAATACGTAGGGAATATTTACAGACTTTTGACGACGTAAAGTTATTACGTTGCATAAAGTGCGTAAGAGACTTGAGTTGTGTCTGTGTAAGATTATCTACAAGTTAGTCTTCTCTTTCTATCTACAAACGTACGAATGAGTAAGTTGGGTTTTTTCCAATGTGAACTCTGGTTAAAATAACTCTCTTAATTCTAGGTTCTTTTAATTTTGGCTTTCAACAACTCACTTTCCCGTTTTCACAGTGTTTTAGCTTTTACAATATTGTGTAATTTGGATGAAATCAGAGTATAAAAGTAGACCTCATGGCTAATTTTGTTTGTACGCCCACAGATGTTCTGAGCCTAATGTCTTCGTTTCCGGGTACGTAATATTTATTTATTTTTATCTTTTATGACTTCTTATATAGTTTATAAAATTCAGGGTATCGATTAAAGAAGATTAGAGTTATTGATAAAGATTGAGATGCTTCTACAAAACAAATTTGGCTTTTTCATGTTAGTGTGTTAAAACCTTTGTACATTTAATTATTGTTCATAAGTCCTTCATAAGTGTTTTCAAACATCAATAAATATTTATTTAATTATATTTTCCATATTTAACGATTTAAATGTGTTTGAAACAACAGATTATGGACTATTCCGACAATTCTATAGGTAAATAATTTTAAATAAGACTGAAGATTCAGGAAACACTAAATGTAATTAATGAGAGATAATGTTAACGACAATATTTGCTCGATGAAAGATGAAATAGACCATGTATACGGAAGGAAATAATTATGAAAACTCAGGGAAATGGAGAGACATCTGTTGTTTTTCAATTATGTATAACCGCTTAAATCATATTGTTCAAGAGAAGATTTTCCAGTTGCTATGCTTAAAATAAGCCCCCGTGGTTTTCTTCTCCCCACGTGGAAATGTGATTACAATAACATTTTTCTCAGAAATAAGATAACACGCTTTTTTGCAAAATCTCCCTTTTCCACTCATCATGGTTGACGCTCAAGATTACTATGAAGATTTAGGTAATAATCGTTGGAAAAAGTACATTTTAAATTATAAATGTATAAAATAATTAATACACGCACGAATTTATAAAAGATGGTCAAATACAGATATGAGCAATTAATTTTCCGAATTTGTACTATATACTACAAAGCCTCAAAGAAATTGTAATCCTTCGGAAAGCAAGCACTATACGAATCAGTGACTTGGAGGGAATTTCATTAGAATACCAGGACATGGAGATTTCTGGAAACGGAAAATTGAGTTCAATAACAGAGAGAGAGAGTTCAGACAGCAACAGTAATAAAGTCATATTCAGTAGCTCGGTACACAAAAGGAGAGTAATATCGTCAAAGGGGTTTGACATGAATGTAAACACTAGCCCAATTTCTGGGATAATGTGCTTTTACTAATTGACAGTACCAAAGGTCTGTTCAATTCCAAATAACAATAACAGAATACATTTATGTGTGACCCTGAAATGTTTGAAGCATAAATCTTTCATAAGTTTCGTATTCTGTGTAAATCGTTGGTGAATTCGTGATGAACATATTCCATTAATGTTGTTTCAAAAAATCACAAAAGTTTTGAAATATTCTTGACTTTATAAAATCGAAATTATTCATTATTGTGGTTCAAATTAAGAGGCTATAATAACTGACTGTCATCAAATGAAAAAGAGACGACTCGTACTAACATCCTAGCGCATTTTCGTTTTTGTCCTTATTAGTGTCACTTAGAAAGTTTGTAATAAAAACGGTTAATGGTAGGATGTAAACACTTGTAAAAATGTATAATAAATTCTCAAAGAGAAGATAGATTTTAGGCACCAAACCGGAAACCTACAATATCTAAATCTAAAATAACTGACTACGCCCTCCTCAACTTCGCTTTTGGAAAGGACTATTACAAATACGTTTGTCATTGACTTACCT
This sequence comes from Gonocerus acuteangulatus, assembly GCA_946811695.1. Lineage (NCBI taxonomy): Eukaryota > Metazoa > Arthropoda > Insecta > Hemiptera > Coreidae > Gonocerus > Gonocerus acuteangulatus. The sequence goes on from OX328125.1 coordinate 37,874,639, forward strand.
TGTTTTACTGAACTATTCATTTCACTGTTTATTGCAATGAAAAAAAAATACAACCAATTAAAAACTGAGGCAAAAAAATGGATCCGACCGAATTTTAAGCACACTTTTTTCGAATGAGATATGAGATCGCACAATAAAAAATGTCATAAGAAGCGTTTTTGTAGGAAATTTAATAAGATTTGAAATTATGTAATTCTTTGCATTCATTATGATTTTCCTGAGAATATATTTAAAAATCCCAAGAAAAGTCTATAGTGGAGATGGAGATAGTTAGCCGTTGCAGTGATACGAAAACAAGATATGGTTGGGATTCGCCTAGGAGAAGAAAACGTCAGACCTTCAGGAAGAAATCTGTATTTAACGTTTCCATACATACATCTGTATTGGACATTCCATAGATTCAACCATGGTCACCTAAATGTCTTTTAGGTCTTCCTCCCTCCCCCCTAGGCATTCTCTAGTGCTGAAGAAGGCTGCCAAAGTGCAGCCGAAACGTCCAATACCGATTTCTTCCTGAAGGTCTGACGTTTTTTTCTCCTAGCCGAATCCCAACCATACCTTGTCTTCGTATCAAGAAAAGTCTAGTTGTTTCCTCTTTTCTCGACATCAGTTATAGATTTGGCCAAAAAAAGGGGTGCATTCGATTTCCCACGTTTAATTACGTGTAATACATAATCCAATTATGCAAAAACGTAAGTGCAACGATTTTTTTTTCGCGAGAATTTCACCATCTGGAACGGGTTATTATTGATATTCAAGTTTTTCAAATCTTTAACGGAAGCTTCGGAATTTTCTAGCTTTTGAATTACCACCTCCTTTGGGATGCCAGTTCTTCTAGTGTAAAAGACCTGACATTGGATAATTTAAGCAGAGGGTCATGTACTATTGACCGAGTGAGGGTTCTTTACCCGCTGTTCCAATGTGGTTGCTATTCAAGTATCTGTTCCCTTGAATTAGTAATAGGAGAGCAGGGTCCACCTACCAATACCGCCATCCAGAATCCAACCTGTCTATTGTACTGTACGCAATTTGGTATTTGAAGTATTCACGACTGACACACAATTACTGAATGAGACCAACATGACCGACTTGGAAAAACTGTCATATGAGAGAATATAAACTCAGTCCTACATTGCCATTTACAATACTGGATTGTACGTCCTCACTTTGATTAGCATAAAAGTGTTTCCAAAATATTGAACATATTTGTATTGCCTCTTAAAATTTTAACTTAAAGCTTAAGTGGAAATAGTCTAGGCCCGTTCACAATAATTATTAAAAATGAGATTTTATTATATTATTATTTTCTGGCTTAAAATTTAAACAATGATCAGGGTTATGAAACAAAATAGGCGTAGCACATACAAATTACAATATGCCCACTTATAAACAAATAAATAAACAAGTATAATAACAATTGAATACAGACGAGAAATATGAGTAGCAATAGTGACTAAATTAAAAATAAACCTATAAAACCTTTAACATTAAATTAAACTGTTTTATGTATGAGTATGTATATATATATATATATATATGTCATTTTGAAGATTAACTAGTATGAACATAATCACAGTTCGGTTATGGTAGCTCACGGGACTACATTTTAAAATATAAATAAGCTTTAATTTCTATATATATATATATATATATATATATATATATATATATATATATACACACACTTTCGAACAATCAAAAAAAATATAAGAATAATTTAAGGATTACCACATTTTCAAGCATAACAGATAAAATCAAATCACAAATAAAGTTAGGAAAATCAGGAAATGTGTTCCTATGGGTGAAGAACAATGCATAGAAAACATTTACATATACATGTACAATTAATTAACATCTGAAGATAATAAACAAGTTTTTATCTAGAAATTTCTCATATGTTCCCCCCACTATAAAATCCTCTTCCCTTAGAAGGCCATAAAATGATGAGGGATTTGTGTAAAATGAGACAGAGTAAACGAAAGGCTTCTTCTGCCGATAATCTCAGGTTATATGAAGTGGGCAGACTTTTCTTCTTTTTCCCCTCCAGTTTTCTTATCTGGGGAAGAAAAAGTATCCCCCGTTGACTAAGGGCATTCTTATGAAAAAGTTATTACAAACTGCTTTTTGTAATAGTTATGATAAAAGCAGGCAACCTCTTAGGACGTTGTGCTATCAATGAAGTTTCTAGAAGATGGCTCTTTATTTCCCAAATCTCCCCTAATAAATCTGGCCGGTCGGTCTGGGCTATTGTAATTTAGGGATCTCTCCCTTCGCTTGGATACTTAACCCTTCTTCCCGCTCCTTACAGTTTATTAATAATGTGGATAAGATATTCGTCCGCTTCAAGAGTTAACTTAATAACAACATAATCGTTCGGGAAGTACAAATTCTCTAACGGATAACGACAGAAGCAGTCTAGTAGAAGCTGTAAAAGTAACCTATTGAAAGCGGATACGCCTGGATTGTTTACGGAGACAATCTGTAAATGTTCTGTGACCTGAATTGTTTTTGGAATAGCAGAGATGTAGATACTCCCAGACGGATCACTTGATAGGAAGAGGACTAAGGTATCACAACTAATAGAACACCTTCCCTACATTTCAGCATCACATGGTGCCAGCCGACTATGTTTTGAGTACGATGAAACTCCGGCCCGTATTATTCGCAGTTGCATGGCGCTTGTAGCCAAGAGATATCTGCATTTAACAGGGCTCGGCGAATTTTATCTTGTGTAGATTTATCAGGCACCCGGTCCTCTCAGTCTGTACCTAAATCTAAACGGATCAGTTCTTCCTTTCCGTAGCGCCCTGACAAAGGTGAGAAACAACATTTTTTTAGCAGGTTTCGTCCTTCTATTCGTAAAAAAAATCCCCGCTTATGACATCAATCTGATGATTCGATTGCATCATAGGCAATAAGTTTATTAATATGAATGGTTTCTGGTGCTCTCCTTTCTGCAAATTTGGACTAATTTTTTCGAAAATTGCCAATAGCCTTTCATTTGCATATGTCTGATATTTTGACGTACGAAATTGATCGAAAGCCGGAATAACCCTGCAGTTGATCGCTCAGGATTAAAAAAACATATCGAATGAAACCACATTCAAGGCGATATTTTTATAATTTTCGGGGGAATGGGGTAAAAATGATTTATTCTCCAGATCATCAAAACTAAGATTCTTAATTTTAGCACTTTCCTCCGAAGGAAAGTAGCTATCGAGGTTGGACTCATGACGGAATTTTTGAAAAATTTCTTCAAATCTTTATCGATCGATCCTACCTAGTAGACACCGAAAATGACCCCCGTTAAAATTTATATATATATATATATATATATATATATATATATATATATATATATATGTCTGTTAACACGATAGCGGCCAGAGTTTTTGTTTTTTCGTCACGAAACTTGGTATATAGCATTCAATTAGCAAACGAATGAACGAGTTCGTTAACCACCAAAGTCGGTCCACCGAAAGGGGGGGTTTACCCCGAACCCAAAACACTAATTTGACTATGTCAGCCGTAATATTTGTTATATTTCAACGAAACTTGGTATTCCTAGTGGCAATATAGAGAGAAAAGTGAGATATAAAAATGAACTAAATCGGTTCATTAGAAGGGGGGGGGGTTTACTCCGGACCCACAATACCAATTCGCCACTACCAGCCGTGATTTTTGGTATATTTCGACGAAACGCGGTATTCGTAGTGGTAATCTACAGGTAAATATGTGTTGTAAAAATAAACTAAATCGGTTCATTAGAAGGGGGGTTTACTCCGGACCCAAATTCCTAATATACTCATACCGGTCGTAATTTCTGCTGTATTGTAACGAAACGCGGTATACGTCGTGGGTAACTCATGAGAAAGAAGTGTTGTAAAAATGAGCTGAATCGGTCAATCGGAAAGCGGGGGTTTAATTTGTAATATATTTCAATAGAAAAGCCAGCCAGACGTAGGTTCACAAAGCCGCCGCAAGGAGCGCTTTCTACCACTAGAGTGACTGTATCCTGTTCCTGCCTTAGATCAAAATACGATAATATGAGGTTTTTTGTATTTATTACGTAGTGTAATAGGTACCATGTGTAAACATAACTCTGGAAGCAAATTAATAATTGATCAGTTACTCATTACAAATTTAAAAGAGAACTATTCATGTTTTTATTTTATTTATGTAGGATATTTTAATCAAATTGTTCTGGAAAGCAGTCTACACTACCCAAATACTGAGGAAAGTACTTAGTTATGCAGCTCCTGCGTGACGGACTTTTTTGTTATATTTTCACTAGCAGAAGTGTTACAAAACAGTATTTCACTTCGTTATATATCTCAAATACGGTCGCATAACTGTGCTAAGTTGATAGTAATCTTTCGTAACCATAGTTCCGGTGTCATGTTCGATAGTTTCACATGAGGCGAAGAAGTGTTAGTTTTTATGTGAAGCTTTTCAAATCAGAGCACAATTAAGAATTATGTGGTTTTGTTTGTTTTCTAAAATAATTTTTCATGTTTTTTTTTATCTTATCAGTAAGCATTATTTCCTGATAACCCCTTTATTCACTGGCAATTTGCTAGTGGCTGTGATAAAATCAATTAAATAAATAATTAAAATCAAAATGGTCAAAAAGTGTTTTCGGATTTGTATGTTTGTTCCAATTTGTAAATCGGACATATACTGCTCTCTGGAAGCTCTGGCCCAATCTGAGCACATCAATTGGGAATCGGTCTATACTTTAGAGTCCCGACGAGGATTCGGATGGTTGAAAATGAAACACAAAAGTCAATTTCTCCACATAAGGTAGGAAAAGGCCAGGACTTTGTTCTCTCACTCGTCGTTGAATTTTCAGTCGAGTTGTCGAGCCCCGAGGGGTAATTGAATTTTGGCCGGAGTGGGAGCTTCAGCAATCCAACGGCTGTTGTAAATCAAGTATTCTTATTCACTAGACCCCTGAGCTTCGTGTAGAGGTGAAGCTCTATTCAAAGGGATCTTTTGCCTGTCGACGCCTAGTGATACTCAATCCCTCAATTTTATAGAAAAATTTCATTCGAGATAGATGAATATTACATTTGTCAGTGAGTTTCATTTAGTGAAAGCTATGTTAATGAATAAACAATATTTAAATTAATTGGCTGATTTACCGGCTCATGCTGTGACAATTGATTTTCTAATTGGATTTTAATTCTTGTTATAAAAATAACAATAAAACGTGCCAACGGCGATAGCCACGTTGAATACACCGGTTCCCGTAGATCACCGAAGTTAAGCAACGTCGGGCGCGGTCAGTACCTGAATGGGTGACCGACCACGTGCTGTTTGCATTATAAAAGGATGGTAACCTATAGACAGCCCGGCGCTAACGGCCAAAAGTCGTAGATGCGCCGTAAAAAAAAAAAAAAAAAAAAAAAAAAAAAAAAAAAAAAAAAAAAAAAAAAAAAAAAAAAAAACGCACAGAAATCACGAAATTGGCAGAACCTCAATTGAAGGGCTCAGTACCATAGGCGACTAACCCACAATTTGAAATAACTGAGAAAATTTGAGTTAAAGTTCAGAAGAATTTGAAAAATATAGTGTTGATAACACAAATGATTTAATTGGTCCAATTGGAATTGTTTTCGTCACCAACACTCATTTTTTTCGGATTCTTCCTAACTTTAAATCAGATTTTCTCAGTTATTTCTAATTGTGGGCTAGTCACCTTTGGCACTGAGCCCTTCAATTGATGAATAGAATCATTACACTCGACCGATCCCCGATTTTCTACACCTTCTCGATCATAACGATGAACTATCTCATTTCAAATAAAAATGAATAATTGTTTAAACAATAGGCAATGCATTCATTTAATAAATGGATTTGAGAATAAACACCTTCCATCCTCACTCACAAACCCGGACTCAATATATAAATTGCTTGGCCTTTTTAAGTACTTCACAAAAAAGAGTACATACAATCCACCACTATTAAAAGGTAAATGTTCTCTTCGACAATTGCAATTCCCTTGATATTGTTCCCGACCAAAATTACTTTTAGATAAAAGGGGAAAAGGAGCTTTTGAGAATTCCTGAAAGGAGCGTTTCTTGGAAACAAAAGTAGAAAGGGCTGTATAAATAGGGTCTGAGCTTTAAGAAAAAGTACTCAAGTAAAGGCATAGGTAACATTACACAAAACATAAAAGGGCTTTTACTCAATACAAATGTTCCCTAAAAACATTTCCTCATTTTCCGGGACCAACAGTTTTATAAGTGGCATGTTTGAAAAAAAGTATTCCTCTATATATATATTTATATATACATATATATATATATATATATATATATATATATATATATATTTATATATATATATATATATAATGTATATTGTTATTAGTACGTACTATGTATATTTATAAATATATACCCCTGTTGAAAATGAAAACTCTAATATATTATAAAATGTAGTTAAGTTAACTATTAGAACCAAACTCAGACTATCTTCAAGATCGTATATATTCCAGGATCATAATAGCATAATAGAGGTTTGTTTATTTGAACATTTATGGGCAACATTAAGTACAACATATGTCGCATAGGTCGCTAATGGCCTAGTAGTCGAAGCGCCGTAAAAAATAAAAATAAAAGTAATAACATATGTCGTCCTAAAGGAAACACAATTTTAACCCTTTGTTGCATCGTGATGCTTGCAAGCATCACATTATATTTTACACTCCCAGAGCACTATGTCGAATTCTTTTCAAATTTTATTTCGTTCCCTGTAAGCATCAACAATTATTGAAGGGACTGGAAGATTTTAAACATAGTATTTTGTTCCCAAGAAGGAATAAACAAGTTAATGTTGACAAAACCAGGAGTCTCGCTTCTGACCCCGAGGAGACCCGTTTCGCAAGGCCACAATACTATTAAAAACGTCCATTCTGACCTAAAAAAAAATCGTACTCCTTAGTACTAGTGGTGTATTTTACGAAGTGAAAGTTTCTTTTATTGAAATTTTATTTTTTTGTGCCAATTTTTTTGGTTCTTCATTTGTTTACTGTGGGAACCATCATGCATCTGGTACTGAGGTGCGAGCGATGGATCCCATTATCTTATCGATAATGGGGAGAGGAGAAATAGATTTTTCATATAATCACAGCACCAGATGATAGTGAGGATGATGAAGATGACGAGAATGTTCTTTCTGAACCTCGGCGTATTTTCAGCCAATGTTTTAGAGGTAAATGGCGACGATTTGAATAGTCCCTTCTCAGATTTGAATGATTTGTTTGAGGATGTACTGCCTGATGTATCTCAGAAGATGAGATGCAGGATGGAAAACTGCAAGATCCAAACTTGTGGTTACTGTGATAAATGTGAACTTTATTTGTGTTTAACTAAAGGCATCATGTTTCAAGGATTACCATTTGTGATTTTGATGAAAAGAGAAGAGAGTTTTTTTTTAACTTTAACTCATAAATTCTTCATATGTTTCAATAAATTTAAATGCTTATACATGTTCATTCACAAAAACATTTTTTTTAAATTTTTTTATTTATTTTTTATTTTTAATTTTTGTTTTAAACCTAGTTTTAATTTGATCTAAATATTGTTATTCTTTTAATACATTGACATATGTATATGTTTAATTTCTTTAATCTGTAAGTAACTCTTGGTCTTAAACCTGATATCTGTATTTGTAAGATAAAATTGTATAAGTCTGCACTTTGACAATAGCTATATCGGGGAGTGTGGGTGTGTCTGGTTAAAAAAAAAAAAAAAAAAAAAGAAAAAAAGAAAAAAAAAGAAAAGAAAGTGAGAAAAAAAAGAATATGCCGAAAAGTATATATATATATATATATATATATATATATATATATATATATATATATATATATATAAGTACAAGGTCTAATTTAATAAAAAAGAATAAATAAAATAAAATTAGAAAGGTAAATAAAACAAAATATTAATTATATTATACTAATTATATATATATATATATATATATATATATATATATATATATATATATAAAAAAAATTCTTGACTCCCTAAGGAAAGCACACCTTTCACCGGGAACATGGGATGAGTGGTTGTGCGTTGCAATAACATAGTAGGGCGCTGACGACCGTGAGGTTTTTCGCCCCATATTTTCTAAACAAACAAACATTCCTCCCCATACGCAGAATGATGCCTACAGGCATCTTTCAGTTTTTCATAAATTTCTCGAAATTGTTTTCCGTATTTTTCCCGTTATCCTGATGCCTATTTCTACCTCTCAGATTTTTTTTATGAGAAAAGAAAAAATCGTGCATCAAAGGTTTAAAGGCTCAAAATTTTTAATCGTCAAAAAAGAGCAGTTAATCATCGGACAAAAAATCTCGGATTGAGTCTTATATAACTTCCGTTATTTAATAAAGGCCGTTGAAATGGAGATTAAAAGGAAGAACAAGAACCCCGACTGGGATCCATAACCTCCTGGTTTGGTTCTATTATTTCCGTTTGCCGACCCCATCTCCAGCGCCTTCTTAATCTCAGACATTTCGACAATTCTTTAATATAAAGAAAATTTAATAATGAAGACATCTTTTGACCCTTTTTTTACCGACGCTCTTTAGAAGACTGCTAGAAATCTTCGAATCAATTATGGGGACAATGATCCCCCAGACGCCCGTCCTGCTTCTTTTCTTCTCGTCTAATAAGCATTCTGAGGAATTGCATTGGCTGAATGCAATATTCTGACAAAATTACTAAATAATCATGACACATCCGTGCTGACAAGGCAGAACGATGAGACTAAACTAAAATAAATACTTAATTAATAGATTAGTTCCAGAGAAAAAAATTAAATTGAAAAAAAAAAATGTATTTTTACACCACAATTTGATTTGAAACCAAGCAACTTGGAATTAACTAATTCTCAGCTATGCCGATACACTGATACATACTATGCCGACTTCAAATACACTGATTTTGACTACTTTCAAAACACATCTTTCACATCACTTGAGCACAACATTTACTGAGACTCGTTGCAAGGCAGCAAAAATTACGGCTCCTAACTGCCGACAGTAAAAAATAAATAAATTAAAAAATTATCTTAATTACAGATAACTAAAGAAAATTTGTCGAAAGACTTTTAATGGTGCTTAGTAGATATTATGAATGTGAATTTGGAAATTTTAATGGAATGTGTTAAGGACAACCCAGGTGACTTTTACTTCCTAGAATCAAATATAAAATATTAAAATAAAGTTAAAAATGTTCGCCGTTTTACAGCAAATATATTTCTGAAATATTACGATTCTTTACAGACATAAAACTTTTTGATAAAATCTTGGAACCTTTAACCTTTTTTTCTTTTTTTTTTTAGTCATTTAATATTATATGTATGTATATATACGTATGATTGATTTGTGAGACGGCTTCTCTTACCAGCGGTGTTCTTCCTCTCCTTTCTGCAATATTTCGTCGGGTTCATCTCCGACTTTTTAGCAGCCATAGCAGCCTGAAGAAGTCGGAGATGAACCCGACGAAATATTGCAGACAGGAGAGGAAGAACACCGCTGGAGAGAGAAGCCGTCTCACAAATCAATCATTTCAATCCCAGCGAAGTAACTTAAAACAAAACATATATATGTATGTATATATATATATATATATATATATATATATATATATATATATATATATATATATGTATATTGGCAAATAGAAAGAAATATTATTAAGTGAATCACTGAAATGTCTACACACACAACCATAATGAGTATTATTATTTATTTTAAAAGTGAATTTATTCTTTATCTTTCTTAAATTCAAAACTTTGCAGTTTAATCGCCTATCAATAAACGATTAATAAAAAATAAAAATTATTCAAATACAAAAAAAAAAAATAAAATAAAATAATATATTAAGTAATGTAAATGGTTAGTACTTAATTTTCACAAAAGATGGTGCAGATTTGGAAAAGCAACGTACCTGAAACAGAACGAAAAATTCAATTAATAAAATGTACTTAATTAAAAAAAAAAAAAAATAATAAAAAAAAAAATCCAATATGCAATCACTAAAGGCCAAAACTTCACAATAAACCCTTTGGAGAAATTTGGTTAAAAGGTACCTAGAGAATTCATAGTAATTACAGAGTAATACATAAAGAAGAGATGAACCCAGCTGTCTAAAACCTGAAGGGAAAGAGGTTTGCTCGCTTAATTTGCTCTCCGGGTTTTGAATGGAATCAGCTTACATCCTGAAATGGGTGCTTGTTCATTCTAAAAATAATGATACTCTCTTTAGGAGAGTCAACATTACGGGAGAGGATCTCTTTCAGGCTTCGAACAAATGTAGAATCTAGATAGATCCCTTTCCGTGGAGAAATTTCAAGCTTTGTTTTCTTTTTGAGCGCAAAAATAAATTCTAAAATAACTTTCTCTGCCCCCCAGGAATTTCATGAAGGTTTTTAAGTACGCCAGTGTAAAGATCTGTAGAAATTCGTTAATTTATCTCAGGACATTACGCCGTTTGACTTTATTTTCACTGAAGTGCTTAAGTTTTATTCTTTTTGTCGGAATATGGTAATCCCACGTCATGTTTCCATGAAATACATGGCCCGTTTCAATGAAGCAACTTATTTTGATTTTATTTCCACAGGTGCTATAGAATAACGGATTATAAAGCAAACCTTTTATCACCAAATGAATAAAAATCTAAAAAATACATATTACATTTTTCGCTTTTCATATCCCTCCTTTCCTACAAGAAGGAAACCCGGCTTGTAACGTCCATCGAATGACAGAATGATGCCGAGAAAATGGACGTTTCATAAACCTTCTGTCAATATAAAACTGATACATTCTCTGACGTCCACAAAAATTACCTAATTTTGATGAAAATCGACCCAAAAATACTGGAATCTGGATGCAACTAAATCGGCTCACCGGTGTTCGTGTTGACAATCTTAGGGCAAGAGAATTTGCGTTAATGGGTTGCAGGGATACTTCTTCAATATTTTCAGACGTAGTGAAACGATATAAATGTTCTAAGGCATTATCCTGAACCTATTTTGAATAGAAAAGGCGTCGGGACCTGAAATTGCTCTATAATTTTCATATATAGATTTTGGTCACAAGTAAAGTATTACAAATATTATTATATCAAGAAAATGTAAGCAGTTTTGGAGTTTTGTGGACTCAAAAACGACTAGGAAATAGTAACGCTATTAGTTATCTAACAACACTTTTTAGAAGAAGATTTTGATAAAACGACCTTATCCAGAAGGAGAAAACGGTGCTTTAAACTTCGTACTGTTTAGGATGCTTTTTTTTAAATTTTTCTGATATTACTAAGTAATTGTATTATTTTCATGATGATTAGATAGTTAGCCGTCGAGGTGATAAGTAAAGATGGAATGGTTGGGATTCGGCTAAGTAACTTAGCCGAATCCTAACCATTCCATCTTTACTTATGTATTATTTTCGGCTGAATATGATAGGGGTAATTCCAATGACCAAACAAGATTCAGTAATGTCTTGAAAATAAAGAATACATTTTTAAAAAATATGAATTATTTGCAAATGTGGGTCGTTTCATTACGACACTTCTAAGTAAGGAATAATATGTTCCGTTAATTGTATGAAATTATTGGTGTCGATGTTAACAGAAATTTCAATTCCTTAAACCATATCAATATAATTTTCATCTATGGCGAATTAATGGTTCGATACAATCATTTATTAACGAAATCCTTCTTTGGATTATAATATATTATACAAGGAGGAAAACTAAAGCGAACGAAAGATGGAGTCGGAAGGCTTAATTCCAGACAAACGAACCGGAGCAACGGACAAGGTGAGAAGTGGGAGGAGTGAGTGGGTGCAGGCAGCGAGTGGGTGGAGTTGATTCGACAAAATCATCGTGTATTACTAATACAATCAGTCAGGACATCATAAAATATGAGGAGACACAATACGGTTTATTTTGTCTTTGGAATCATCGGGATTAATGTAAATTTACAAATTATTTACATTGAGTCTTCTTTACGGATAAGCTTTAATTTCCACAGTTTTTAATGGTCAAGAACCAGGACCATCTACAATTCCCAACTTTGGGTCTTAATGATAACGCCTTGATATATGAATATACACAAAATGGACTTGCTAAGAATTTGGACAAAGTCAAAATTTACCAATGTTTGTTAAGGTGGCTATGCACGTTCAGTTCAAATCTTAAGGCCACACAGCTTGGGTTCAACGATTGGCCTGTAGCGGTCTATCACATAACGGTTAGATCAATAAACCTCAAGGCCGGGACTGCACAGTACCGGCCTTATTGGACTGTACAGTTAATCGATTGGGGTTTTAATTCTACTTCGATGGACTGTTTCAACTTCGACCCCAGGGATATCCCATTCACGGTGAGGAGCGTCTTAAGGTTTGGACTGTGCAGTCCAAATCTTTAAGTTTCCTCTCCATGTATGGGGATCCTTACGGATTATTCGCCGAAAAAATTAATTAATGCATTCATCTGATTATTCGCTTTTAACGACTAACAGATTATGCTTAAAGGAAGATCGCTTTGATTATTTATTTAGAGAATAAAAAAACCATCTAACAGAACAGTGATATTGTATAGTATCAGTACAGTGCTATTGTATTACAGTTGGCGAAAGGAAAACATTTCAAGTTGGTTTTACTGTATGTATATGCATATATAAATAAATTTTGTTCAGCTTAATTAAGCTAAGAGTTATTAATTAATATCATATTTCTTGAGATCATGCTTGCATCTGTAGAGCGATTGTGAAAATATAACAATTTCGGGTGGATGTTAAATAAACTTAACCATTTTTTTCTGTTTATTGCGTAGGATTCTCATCTAATTACTTAAGAGTTTAAAACTTTTGGTGCAAACCATCGAACATTTTGCCTCCAATAGTTCTGATGTTTATCACGAATATTTTATAGGGTAACTAACAACGGATTGATCAGCGAATAACTGAAGTTAATAAATCTTCGAAAAAATCTTGCATTCTTGGAAATCCTTCTGTAAACGACACAATCTCAATATGACACGAAAGTGATAAGTAATCAACACTTACTCATATCACTTATGTTGAATCATTTGTCACATAAGATGATCCAAGACGAAGGAAAAAAATCAACTAGCTTAATAATTTATAGACTTATCGTTAAAAATTTTATATTTTGTTAATTTACACACAATATAGAGATATAGCTCTTATACAAAGTCTGTACATGAGCACAGTATCCAGTTTTGATGTGTAGAAAAGTATACTTCTGTGTTGCAATGGTTATCAGAATTTATTTATTAAATAATGAAGTGTCCTTTAATGAAGTGTATAAAAATAATAAAGAAGTTGAATAAGTTTTTTAGTTAAGAGATCAGTGATAGGCGAGTCAAAAGTTAAAAAGTTAGGCCTTTACTCTCTATAATGAATCACCTAACACTGATGTCTCAATTAAAATACTGTGGAGCTTAAACATTTGGGTTCAAAACCTGAATTAGGGTATAGACATTTTTCACCATATAGACGTCTTAGACATAGCTCCTTACTTTACGAGTATTGTATAGAACAGCTGAAAGTAGCTGGCCGCTCGGTGCTAATGGACTAGTCAGGGTGATGCACCGGTAAAAAAGAAAATAAAATGTAAGAAAGAATGACGCATGAATGAATGACGCACTCGCCTTGCGGGGGCACTTGAGGTTAATATTCATTAGGGTACTTGGGTTGCGAAATTTGCACATTCTGAAGTTGATAATGAGCCACCTCATATTTTGCCTTAGTAACATATACAAGTTGTATGGTTCGAATTAGAACCATTAAATTTGTTTTGTCTTATTATGATGATAACCTTTGACGTTCTTCGTCCTTAAACCCTATCCATACATTATTTAGTATGAAGTGGACTTGCTGTGTACGGAGAAATGCTTAGAGGCCACATCAAACGACCCGCAAGAACTTAACACTTCATAACTCAATCAGTTCATAACAACAACAGATCTCTGGCAAGAATGAGGTAACACTGAAAGATCGGATGAAATATGGTGTTATACAATAGATAACTTCACAAACTAAAACTAACAACGCTGTGGACCGGAACCGAAAGAACCTTCATCCTGGCAACCTTTTAAAACTAGTCCAAAATTATATCCTTTAGCATTTTTTGTTGGTCAAACGCAAAACGTCAACAAACTTTGCTTCATCCATTTTGACTGTAAATTTCATATATTGAGACATTGAAGAAGAAATGCTAAAACAGTGCACTATCCTCCCTTTAAATACACAAAAATAACTCAAAAGAGAATAGTGGATAAAGCCTACCTTGAATATACAAATCTGAATGAATTTGACCGGCAGAAATTTCTCTGGGGTTTAGTTGGGCCGGTGTCGAGAGTAATCGCCCCCTGACGAACGGCTGTCATTAAGGGAGGGTCGTTCAATTTAATGTTCTCTAATCCCGGTGGTTAGGAGTCTCCCAGCGGGGCCCCCATTTAAATATTTTACCAATCTTTAATAATGGTCATCCAACCGCATACTTCTCCGATACTCATAACTGTTCTTGGTAATTAACATTTTGTACCGACCGTTTTACACTACAGCATTTTATGTGTTTACTTGCGAATTAATAATAATAAAGGTTTGAATAATTTTTCTACGCTTCAAATAACGGGCAGACAGTTAGCATCAATTTCGATGCAACATATACCAGTTTATCGGCATTCCTTGACTAGCAATGATATCGGCTCGCCAAGGTATGCCGATATCATGGCTCTTAGAAACTAAATGAAAATGGCTTACATAATTCATATAATAACAACATAACAATAAGGTACAAGACGAATGATTTGCAGTCGGAATGACCTAAATAAAAAAAATAAATAAAAAATAGGAATGTACTCCCAATGTAAGTCCATCGAATTCTATCTGGAAAAATTCCAGCAAACATTCAGTGAGTGGTTCAAGGCCTCTAGTTCACAGCAAGAGGGACGATCCCAAGGCTCTCCCAAGACTACCTAAAAAACCTAGGCATGAACTCCGACAAATTCTGGATTCTTGCAGAATAAGGTTTGATAGATTTCGAGGGGATACTGAACTACCACATATTTGTGACATGTCGTCCCTACCATGTCAAACTATCGAATAACCAAAATCTCGTATTTCAGATTCTAGACATTCCTCTTGGATTGTGGAAGATACGGCTTGCCGTAAATTGTCACGACTTTAACCCATTTAGAATAGCCTTAAATAAGAATCGAATAAGACCATTTTTCAATATATTAATTCGTCAATGGATAGAGTATGTTCTTTCTCTGGTTTGGTCCTATTTTCATATTCGATAGTTTGACGATATAAGCTAAGCCAACAACACCAGAATAATACGAAAAGGTCTGTCGCCTGTGAAATGTAGTACATTACAGATAGATACCGCTGAAAAAACAACGCGAGAACCGGGGAAAATGAAAATTAATATATCTATCTAGAAATGAGCGTTTTCTCTCTATAGGGAAATCATTTTGATGAAGAAAATACCCCATTTGGGAGGTAAATAAAAACCAGTTATTCATTTCATGATATAAATTGTATATTTATTGCGTACACCTAACAATTTACATTATTCTCTTACATCAGCAATATTCCACTGCCCAAATTTAATAAAACGACAAAATCAATTTCACCTCCTTCACTCCAGTGGTTACGTAAAATTTGGAGCCTCTAGAAATATGGCATTTTGATGACAAAAATATTCTGAAAGATTTAAAAACATCGGCGATTTTGTCATGGTAAGGTACCTAAATATAAAGAAGCATCACTTTCACCGTAGATTCAAACAGGACGCCAGGTTACGAAAGTTTTGTAGTCGTTTGATGGTATAGAAACATTGCTATGGAAAACTCTTCATCCGATATATAAAACGACCCCAAAGATGTCTGCTCTCAATTTTTTGTCTTGTTCGCACTTATATTTATGTATCCGTCTATTCGAACTACTTTGGAGCTCAGACTCAGCAGCAGATCACACTGACATACAAAATGACAACATCGGGGGGTGAAAAGTAGCTTAAGCAATTTTTGATTATGCAGATTCGTCCGCTCACAAGACCTCTATAGATTTTTAAATTATTCCAGTCATATTCGTTAAGCGTAAGAATTTAAGGCGCACAGTTCTTGAATTCCTTACAAGTTATTATACAAACTTGTGTCATGCAGCCTAAGGTGGCTATTTAGTCCATTATAGTGAGTGATTATAAGTCAGATCGATAGTCTTGCAACGACGGAGTAGCGGAGTCTAATTAAATCTGAAACTTTATAAATAAATTAATTTCGGGTGCTACTTTTTTTTTTTTACATACAATTTCTACTCAGCGTCAAGAGTAGACAGGGAACGCATTGTAATTCCGAATGTATTATTCATGTCTGAGAGTTATTTTGCGCTTCTTATATCGATTCACGCATAACTAAGTATCCGAACAGTAGTCAAGTGTGAAAGATAATTACAATTTAGTTATTAAAGGATTGCACTGACTGTTTTGTAGTGAATTGCCTATATGTTTTTAGACTCAAACAGATTTAGAAGGAATCGCTTTACTAAAGTTAAACTCACAATATAAAGTTTGAAAAATGTCTCCGAATCGACATCGATCCTACCAGCTAGATATTAAAAATAACCCCTATAAAAATCTCTCTCTCTCTCTCTCTCCCTCCCTCTCCCCCCCCCCCCCTCTCTCTCTCTCTCCCTCTCTCTCTCTCTCCCTCTTTCTCTCTCCCTCTCTCTCTCTCCCTCTTTCTCTCTCCCTCTTCCTCTCTCCCTCTTAAAACCTTGAGGTTTTTAAAAAATTTATATGGCTTTGCCCGCTGAGGAATATTCTCAGTTTGTACAGACCCTGAAACATGGAGTTCTGCATTCAATCATCAGCCACTTGAAACGATATCAAAATAATAATAATAATACTCTCCTCTCCATTTGCAAAGGAATACTAATTAAATGCTAAATAGTTTTCCAAAGTTGTGATGTTAGGCCATTATTGTCATCTAATAAAGATCAATAAACTCTAGCATTGAATTAATGTCTTAACGCATTATGCTGAAAGCGTATCCATTATGTATAAATTCTATGGCCGCAGTTCCGGAACAATGAAGACCGAGTCTGTTAGAGTTACCATTTATCAGTGATTATAAACACATACGTAATTTCCTGTCAAGTGCATTATCCCCATAGTGACATTGAGTGAGCGAAGTGGGGAAGGGGAGTCGAAATAATGTCTAAAGGACCCGAGGATGGAATCAAGCTTGCGGAGGGTGGGACCATGAATGGGGTAGATGAAGAGGGGAACATATGGCAAATCATGATGCCCTTACGATATTAATATGGCAAGCTTAGCCAGTATGTCAGCCAGGGGCTGGCGTGCTCTTCAATCCATTAACGAATATCAAAAACATTGTTACAAACGGCCGTTCCTCTTGACGCAGTATGATAACATAACTTTTATACTCCTCTCTTCCCTTAAACAACCATACTGCCCATTTTCTTAATACCTTATGCCTTCACAAACATTATATACATAATATCTTCGGGTATTGACTGTGTAATATCTTCTTACCGACGTTTCGCTAGTCATGCTGCTAGCTTCCTCAGGGTCTGAAAAGAAAATACGGATTCTCAGACTTGACCGGAGGAAGCTAGCAGATTGAATTGTGACGAAGATGTTGACACGATCAATACTCGAAGATTAAAATGTTTTTCATGACTTCGATCTCGGATGTCAACAAGTTGAATCATTAATTATTAATTTCAGGCACTGGCATAATTGTGCGCCCAGTAATAACAGCCTAAATTGAGTTTTAATTGTACCTACAATAATTATAAAACACATTTCTATTCTCTAACTAGCTTATAAAACTTTTTTAAGAAAACTGGGACGATTTTCCCGTTCTTCAGATTACACTTTCCACGTTATTAGGTTGTTAAAGTGAACAAGATTCGTCAAAATATTATTTTGGAATAGAATTCAGATATGGACCTGCTCTGAATTGGCTGTGTTTATTTATTTTTTAAATAACATTTTGCCATTAAATGTATATTTTTTTAATTTAAAGGGTATCCTATCCTTCTCACTAGATGCGTGAGGCAATGTCTGCTCCCGTTTTTCAGAGAAGGCAACTGGATAGCGACAAAACGTCAGATTGAGTATAAAATCATACCGGTTTTCGGATTATTAATTCTCGTTACGTTTGGAGTAAAGGAAGAACTACTTGAAACACTTTTATTGATATAGAAGGACAGTTTTTGATTATAATTTTATTTTCATGCATCATTTTTTAAATATCTCAGAAACAGTTGGGATATTGCATTAAGTAGGAAGGATCTCGGCAGCCAGGAAATCGTTTAAAAAATATTAAACGTAAATTTCCCATGAGATAGGACCACCTGAGTCGGAGAAGATGATGCTTGAAGTTTTTAGCATAAATATGCTTTAGCGATTGCTAAACTTATAAAAAGTGTTACAAAAAAGTGTCCGCTGCCGTTGGTGGCAATGTATAAACATAGCCACCGCGCATGCGACTATGTGGGTCCTAAAGCATATTTATGTTCCTGAATTTGAGCAGCAGGCTCTAAACGATTTTTTTTTTTTTTTTTGTTTTGTGCCCTTAAGATCAATAATATGTGTTCCCTACTAAATACTCAACATGAAACCAAATATAAGCACGATAACTTAACTGCTGTATGTAGTTTCTTATTTCTTTGTAAAATCAATTAATATTACTAATTACTATTAAAATCAATTATTGTAACTATTTACTTTTTCATTCTACTCATTCTAAGAATTTAAGACGAAATGTTCTTTTATAAGTTAATTATATTTATAGTTCTGTTACCTATCACAATTATAAACTTTTTTTTTTGTTTCTGTATTAATTTCTTTTTTTGTCATTTTAGCTGACGAAGGCTACCAATGAGTAGCCGAAACGTCCGAAATATAGATTTTTTAAAACAAAATCATATTGAGGTTTATTTAGCCGAATCCCAACCATTCCATCTTTACTTATTATTATTCCGAGAGGGATGGCTTTAGTATTGGGTTTTGGAGTAGAATTCCACGGATGGGGCTACTCGAAGATACTAATGGATTAGGAGGGGTATAAAAACACCCATTGGCAAACATTCGTGAGGTGTTTAGCCCTAAATCAAACAAAGCTCCCATCAACACACAATCACCCCAACGCTTCGGCCGGCGTTAATTCTACCGAATAACTGTTACCCCGGGCAACCGATTCGGACCCTATCTATTAGCTCTTTAGTTTTAGCGTTAGCGTTAATCGGTTCCGCTAAAAGCCCATTGATTAAATAACGGCTTGGTGGACAGACTTTTTTTTTTAAAATGGGTGATACAATCACAACATATGTAATAGGGGAGGGTTGAAAAGTAGCAAATTGCTTCTAGCAAATGATATGTAACTTTTGAGAATATATTGAAGGGCACTTTCAGATTGGTCAATAAGAGTTTTAAGTACCTTCGTGCAAGAGTTTGTCACTAAAAATAAAAATTGAGGAGATAGAAGCATCATACCGGATTTAGTACGCCAAAGGAAATATACCGCCGTATACCGTATTTCTAAAGTGACACAACACAAAAATCGGCGTTTTTCAGTTATCACTACGAAAAACATGGTAAATATCTCTTTATCAACCATCAAAACTGTATGTCCCTGTCTTAAACTGTGTGTTCCTGTCTTAATGCTATGCCCCCAGATAGGCAAGAGTGCCACATATTCAGTTGGGTTTCATTTTGAGTTGTGTCACTTATGAAATACTAGTACTATTCGTTTAACATAAGAACAGAACAATTCGTTGACCGAAAAAGCAGTCCACTAGGAGAGAAGGTTGACTTAACATGTCACCATATTTTAGCCATACATATAGTACTGACCCCGTGATCAAGACGGAATAATAAACGAGTCTCAAGCCAGTGGATATCTTGCAATTGTAAAACGTTCATAACTTATGGCAAAGTCGTTAAATCGCTAAGGATTTAGCGATTTAACGACTTCATTAGATTAAGGAATGTGTTGAAGGTAAAGAGCTACTACCGGTAGATTATTATCGCTTATAAAATATTTTACATATATAAATATATTATAGGTAAATTGAGAACTAACTGAGCAAGCTAAAATAGATTTGATTTAAAAAATCGTCTTCTTCCTTCAGGGGATCACCTAGTTTTGTGGTGTTTTTTTTTGTTTTTTTTTCAATTTTGTCAGGATTCCATTGGGTTAACCAGCTGGTAAATCCCTGTGTGAGGTGTCCTTGATAATGCGCACATTATTCCAGGAATTACTTTAAATAGAAGACCAATTTCAACAACTAATTTGGATTATCGAATTAACAAACGACACAGTAATCCATGATGTGTCGAAGGCTTTCATAATCCAACATAGATGATGCAATTACTAATCCCAATCTAGAAACGCATTGAACAGGACAAACGATTGATTGCCTGTAATTTGTAGTGTTCATGGAAACAAAGCGATTGGCCAAATTCCACGAACGACAGAAGGCTATATATTTAGCGATCCGTATATAAAACAGCTCTCCTGTAACCGAAATGCTCGTCAGTAACAAACATAAATTTCAAGAAGCAGTAAATCATGAAGACCTAAATTTGTAAATGTTAAATCACATTGATAATAAGGCAATATACTTTAAGGTTGCCAAATTTATATAAAATAAATTGAAATTATCATTTGACTAACCAAAGAATGATTCAACGTTAGTAAAAGTGAGTATAATAATATATCAGGGTATAGAGGTAACATGGGCGTATATAAGGGAGAGGCTGAGGGGGCTGCAGCCCGCCGAAATTTTGAGTTGATCGGTAAAAATGTGCCATTAACCCTTAAAAATAAATTAAATAAGATCACTGTGTTCATCAAAAATATTTTATGTAATAGCGTTTTAATTGTTTAAAACTATTCCAAGTTCTAAATTATTAGTATTCCATACCCCGGAAATGGTCTCAGCCCCCCCCCGAAATTTTCCCAGGCCCTCCCGAAATTATTTTCTATATACGCCCATGAGAAGTAATTGTGGGTGCCTAAAAAAATGGGAGGAGGGTTAAGGGCAGAAAACTACAAGGGCATCACCGCACTCAGATTATAGTGAACTCCTGTACAGTGACATGTTAGGTTGAACAGAGTGAAATTTGTATTTAGGATAATGTTGCTTTGGACAAAATAACTGTAGCATATATGCAAGAATCAAATATTTAAATTCGTACTAAACTACATGTACATTCATAAATACATATTTAATTATTTTATATTTATTTTTTATATTTGTTATTTACATGTTTAATTATTCATTTTTTTTTCGAAACATATACTAGAGATTATGATATATTTGATTAGGTAGGCTATAAACTGCTACTACGAGTATCAACTTATGTGACTATAAACTAAGAAACTATTAATACATATATGGTAAATAATGGGAAAGTATATTAGAATTTCTGTTAAATTTCATCTATAGTCTACAGTCTTGTATTTTTATTAAATAATCGATATCTTTATTTGAGATTTTTATTTCCAAACTAAATGGATTTTCTAAATCTTGTTCCAAACCTTTTGGCCTTTAAACAAGACAGGAGGTTTCTACCTTGGAGCAACGCTGTAAAGCTTTGACATACTTTTAAGCTCCTTTATGACTTGGTACCAGTACATCTAATGAAGAATGTTAGGGAATAAATTCGCATTGTATTCATCGACCTTCTGATTGCATAATATATAGCATAGGTATCTTTGAATTTGTGGATAACATGTTTTAAATAAACTATATGATTTTGTAACAATGGAAGGTTATTTGGCACGTAGTTTGTTATGGAATTGTTAAAACCATTATCATGAAGGAATGTAAACCTAGAACATTCGAATACGGTTTTAGACAGTATGAAGAAGGTATGTAAAGTGAGTAGAAATAATACTAACATCAATGTATAATTGAAAAAATTACGAGGAGTTGCTAATTGGAATGATATGTTTCTTTGTCAATAGTTATGAATGGATTAAGGAAACAAAAAATGTAAGGAATAAAATTGGCAGTTAATGCTTAATCGTATACGCAAAAGACCGATTGTTAAATGAGAAAATATGAAGAAAAAAAAATCGTTATGATCTCGATATAAATGAACCTCGTTAAGAAAGAATTAATCGGTTCTTGGTAATCGAAGCAACCAGCTACTTCCAGCAGGATTTGCTGAGAGAGCTGCTCTCTGCCAGGCTTCTGGAGTCCTATCGGCTTCATTTCATTATAAGCTCCTCAGTTTCTTCGCAACCAGTTTTCCTGCTTTCCATTGAAAATACAATTTGGGCAATTATTATTGAGCATCATTTTCTTTATTAGTTTATTAATGATAATGTAGCGCCATACAGTTCTGAGTGATTAACCGAACTTGAACTTTGCAGCGCTTAGGTCACTTCCTGACATGAGTGTAGAATCAAGAGAACGTAGACAGATCATGAAAGATAAAGAATTTACGGTCATTATATACTAGTGGTGACTAGACGCTAGAATAATTTGAAACATACTCGATGGGAACTCAGAAAATGAAAAAGTTTAATGGCGATTCGAAGAATCAGCAAATTACATTCGAATGGATTTGTTGAAAATGGGCCCTTAAAGTCTGATTCGAAAACAACTTCAGTTTAAGAACTGACGATGCGGTATGAACGCTACAATGATAATAAGCATAACATGTCGTATAAAGAGAAGCGAAAATTCTACAAGAAGTTCATATCCTATTATAACGGCATCTTTACTGAGACGATTGGTATGCAGATTTGCCAAAATGTGGCAGACCATACATGGCGGTACTACTTTTCAGAAGACCTTGTTACTGGAAGGAAAACAGCTCATAAAATTTTGTTCACTGCTGTATTTCAAAAGCTTGGAAACATATATCATTGACAAAGCAGCTGAAAATTGGTCTTGAGTCTTTGGGGCTAAAGTACACAGATCATAGTTTTATGCGGGCTATTCGGTTTTCTGAAACTTGGATCTACAGATTTGCAAAAAGCTGAAACAGCAGCTGATAAGGTTCCTTGAGCCTTTAAGGCTGAGTCGCGTTAAGTCTCACAACTCATAGAGTTCCATAAGCTATAAGCAAGATTTGCATGTATGACTCTTTATGAGAGCGTACTAGCAAAATGAATATAGATCGTAGAGTTAATAGAATAATGGTCAGCAACTAGGCTTGCTATTAGAATGTATTTATTTCAAGTTGTACTGCTACTAATACATAACACGGATTTTTCGGATAAGCTAGCCAGAGGTCACCACCCGTTTGCAGCTAGGATAAGGCTGATGCCTTTCATTTTCTCGACAGAAAAGCCATAACCAGAAGTGGGAATCAAATCCTCCCCAGAACTTAATGACGGGGTGCTGCCTTACCACGGAAGTCCAAGTCTGCTACAATGAAAAGCAATTTAATAAAGAAAATGCGTCCTAATTTTTCTTGAAGATTAGATAGTTAGCCGTCGAGGTGATAAGCAAACATGGAATAGTTGGAAGACCAAAGTTAACACTTAAGTAACCATAGTGGAAGTATATGTATATCTCATATATACTTCCACTATGATTACTTAAGTGTTAACTTTGGTCTTCCTCTGCCTCCCGGCACTTTCATTGCTGACGAAGGCTAACAAAGAGTAGCCGAAACGTCCTGAATATAGATTTTTTACAAAAATCGTATTGAGGTTTCTATTTAGCCGAATTCCAACTATTCTATGTTTGCTTGTCCTAATTTTTGTTCACTCTACGTTCCATTGGACAGTAAATTTGATGATACTTCTGAGAGTAACTTTTACTGCCCTGGAATGCTCACATTCATTCCTCCAGGTTTCCCATGAATATCAGGTAAGATTAAATGTAGCTCATATTTATGATTAAACTCCTCTAATGGTAGGGCTAGGAAAAACTACCGCACAACATAAATGGACCGGACAGAGAGTAGAAATGAAAAAGCCGCAGCGGGAAAACAGAACAATGGTAATTGAGAGTCGTTTTACTTCATTAGCTCCATCCTACGGTCTTTTTATGTTCATTTTCTACATTCCTCTCCTTAAAACTTAACAATCTACAGCCGAGAGAGTTCTTCCTCTAGATCTTTTTAGGGTTGATTAATTTTTGTAATATTCTTTAGCCTCAATTCTCGACCAAGTTCAATGGTTTAAGTCACGCAGTATAGTTTGGAATTGTAACCTCGTGATCTTAGCTGTTACTTGGTAATTTCAAAGTCTCAGAGCATCAAAAGGAATTTCGTATATCAGAATTAATTTATTCTATTCACTAGACAAGATTCACGTCTCAATTCTGCTTTTCGGTAGCATTTCACAATCTTATCGAACACTATCTATCTTCTACAGATATTTCAGCATTATTCTTTACCCAAACAAATAAGAAATAAATTATTTATTTATTTATTTTTTTTTTGAGGTGCATGTACGTTTAATGGAGGATAAATATGAGAATAATGGGGGTGATGTTGGCAAATTACATATTTTTCTATTGATTTGATTAAGCATATTCAGTGCTTCTAAAGAACTTATCGTAATAGTCATAAGTGTATCTGTAGGATTTAAGAAATGAGAGCTCAATGACGAAAAAACTGTGCTGTATAAAAGTAAAACACTAGGCCTCAATATATTCCACCCCAACCTTTTATAAATGGGTTTCTTAAACTGGTTCAATACATTTTAATCTAAATAATGTTGACTCCTCTAAGATTCATTTGGCAATAACATTTTCTGGCTACAGATAAGCAAGTCGCTAATTCGTCGGTATGATATTTTGGTTCACCTGGATCAATTGACTCGCTATGTTGCGATATGAAGCGTATGTAGCGTAGATTCGCAGTCGAGTGTAAAAAAAGGAGTATCAAGGATCATATTCCAGTCTCAAATGACTGTTTGGAAAGAAAAAGAAATGGTAAAATTTACCAGTATTTACCAAGATGTCCGATGTATATTTAAGTTGGGTTCATCTTTGTAACATATGGAGAAGATCAATGAACATATGCAGAAAAGTAATATTCATACACTCAGCGGTTTTATTATCTAAATTCATTCAGACTTCAAGTGGTATTTGGGTTGAAGCTAAGAACTACAGCCACATTTTCAGAATCTATATTTCGAACGTTTTGGATGCCTTTTGCCAGCCTTCTTCAATAATAAGGAAAATTTATAAAATCTAGTAGTTTTATGAACATTTTCTTTATGATTACCTAAGGGTGCGTTTACATCTAACACTCCTAGCAGGAAATACATCTCAGGTGTCGGATCTAATAATGATTAAAATGATTTAATCGAAACCTGAGATATACTTAGTGCGAGAAGTGTCAGATGTAAACGCACCCTTAGTTGAGTCTTTGGTCTCCTTCATCCACTGGGCAATCATTGCTGAAGAAGCATGCCGAATCGTTCGAAATACTAATGTTTTCCAGATAATCTGACTCTTGTTCTTGTCAAGGACCCAGCTATTCTTTGACTTCTAATCACACTGACGGCTAACTGTTCGCATCACTAAATTCGTTTGGAATTCTTCTTACACACATACAAGTTATTTGCGAATGGAAGAGATCATTCATTGAGTGAAGGAAGAGCCTACAGATGCAAGGAATGGAACGACGGACAGAGCAATGGGAGCCATGGCTTTGACCTCGAAGAAACCAGTTCCGAGAACAAGAACTTACATAAGCAGGAGCCGTAAGCCATCTCTTCCGCAACCAGCCGCGCTCCGCATACTTATCTCAGAAAGGCCTCCCTCAGTTGTTGGTGGTACAGTCGTTAGTACGTTGACTTAAAACCTCAAACTAATCAAATAGACGAATTGATATGCTAGATTATCTGATACATACAACCCAATAAACGCATCAACGGTAAGAGAAAATTTCAAATATGAAATAAGATTGCTTTGGTCTTACTAAATTGGTAGTTTGTTTATTAGGTTGATGCATACAACAAAGCTTTTAGGCTCTAGGGACCCTCAAATGTCAATCCTGGGTTTGCCTCCACTTTAGGCCGACGTTTTGACCCAACGCGGTTCATTGAGTACTCACCAAGACAGTTTGCCATTTACCAGGTGCACGCCAATCCATAGAAGTAAAAAAAAACGGCAATCTCCTGAGAAATTTCGCTTCTGCCTATCTTTATTGTTGTTGTTCTATAAGAGTAGTTTTCTATAAGAGTAGTTATAAGAATTCCATTGGTAATATTTTTAAAAATGTTCACATTTCCGGGGTGCCTAGTCGTTATTTTCCAACAATGAAAAAGTAGCAAGATAATAAATATGAGCTAGAATTATAAAAAAAGCGCAAATATACAGCTGTATGCACTTACTTTCATTTTAGGCACTCTTTTTAGTTATAAAATTAAAATGTTAATAATTGTTATTAGAATTTACTCTGTCCATTTTGTTTGCAGCTGTTGTTACTGATAACGGTTAACATGACCGAACCCAGACCATTTCCACATTTACAGTGTGTGTAATTTTTTTCGCGCTTTCTTTTCTTAATGAACTGTTACATACCAAGTGTCAACAAATGTATATAATTCTAAGAATTATTGAGTAAATGGAGAATACTGTTTTCTTTAAAAGCAGTCATACATTTTTTCTTTTTTTTTTCAGTTTTGTTATTAACTCTGTCATTGACTAATGAACTTGAAATCTTCTTTAATACCTAGTAATCAACATTTTCATGATTGAAGTTTTCTAATTCTTTTCAAGGGCGAAACCGTAATAACTTTTATATATAGAGCTTTGTGACTGCCTACTCAACAATTTTCTTTACTTATAATAGAAACTCTCTTTTGGAAATTAGATTTATTTCTCGGTTTAACTAGAAGAGAATAGAAACTGAAATTCATTTGAATAGAATTACATTTCCTGAGAAACAAGTAAAAGGGTAGAGAAACTTTTAATTGGCCGACCACATGTGCATGTTTCGAATCTCTAGTCTCTCTCTGACTTTACAGTTTAGAATACAAACACTCAGACATTTTTGTCTGCGTGTGACCCTATATTTATATATACTTATATTACAAAATTATAGGAAATGCTGTTCGTTAGGGAGCAGATAACTAATATGACATGTGAATTATAGAACTATATTTATCGACTTTTTGGTTACAACAAGAAGTGAATTTATCCATCTGGTGAATACGACCGATAAACAGAAGAAATTATTTTCAGCTACTAAGATTAAAGTGACTTATTCATTTGCAAGGAAAATATATGAAAATACAATCCATTTTATAACGGAGGAATGTGGAAAATATCTAAACCTAAAGAGTTTTGTTAATGCGATTTCTTGTAATTTGTATACGTGTTTTGAAAATTATGGTGAATTTATATAATTTGTTTTCTTTATTTTAAGGTTTATTTATTAATAAATGTAATTTCGCATGGTATATCTACAGCTTACCACCACTCGCTAGCCAAGGTATAGGTGATGTGGAATAAAAAGCTACTATTCCTTAACATACAGCGATAAATCGATTTTGGACACAGAGAGCTCATGCTTAAGTATTACAGCAGTTATGCCTGTAGGGTGACAGATATTACTAGTTATATGCTTGATTTTGTCCAATAGGTTGATTGTGTATTCATTATTATTTTCTCTTTGAATTTATCTATTCATGGCTGCGTGGCCATAGGACTCGATCTTGGGTTTCAATTCCTCTAACCGATCATCGGTACTGCAAGATAATATCTTATAAATAAACAGAGATTAGTTTTCATTCAGGCCTGCTAAAGCCTGGGTACAAATATTAATAGTGGATCTCAAGGATTAAAAACACCCGTGAATGGTGAATATCAAGGAAATGTTGTTTTATTAGGATAATTCAAAAACACTGTTACAAATTTTATTTCCACTTATTTCGTGCCTTACAAATTTTTTTTTTAATAGGGAAAAAGTTAAAATTCTAAACAGGATGTACTAAATGTACTTTCAAGTTTGTTTCAGACAATAGTCTATAAGATGGCAAGAATTATAGATTAAGAGAAATATATTACCTAATCAAATTTTAAATTGTGTTTTATTTACACTGTTTAAAACTTGTTTTCAAAATGCGCATAAACTTTTCAACCGACTTAATATTATGTGAAGCAAGTCTACAGAGATATACTTAATCACCAACAATCTCAAAGAAATAGAAAACTTAAAATAGTATCGAAAATGCAGTCTCTGCATCAGAATAATCTCCTAAAAGCGAAGGTACTTCTGTAAACATAAGAGGTAGATCATTAACGAATATGGTAAAAATGTAAAGCATTATTTTTTTTATTGGTACTCAAATGCACATAGTAACTGAAATAAATAAGAAAGGCCAATCAGATGATAATCTGTGAGTGCTTTCAATAAGATTGATTCGGCAGCTTGTTATGTCTGGTCTCGGGTTGACCCCTTCGAGTTTGATAAATGGACACCCTTCGCCCTAATAGTGGGCTTGTGAGAGAGGACAGGAACGAAAGAGAAAAAATAAATCGACACAATGGCCATTCCTTGTAAGGTCGAGCTTCTTCTTGGCTCTTTCTTATTACCAAATGACAGCTTGCTTAATGGGCGTGGAGACTTAAGGCTCGCGTTCTTGAATAGTCTCCTCAGGTGTCGGTGGTGAATTAGCCGAGACTTAAGAAAATAGCCCGCTATAAGATACGAAATTTTACCCAGAATGTATAGAATTCTATTTGAGGAAAGCTCGGCATGAGAATGCTACCAGTGGAGCTCAAATGACACGCCTAATTGAAACAAGTATTAAGGACCTTGAACGCAATAATATAATAACACACTGGGATAGTAAAAAAAAAAAAAAAAAAAAAAAAAAAAAAAAAAAAATCTGCTGTATTTAATTTGCATCACAAGACCCAATAAATTCTATATTCTGGAAGTATTTTTTACCATGCCTAAATATCCAATTAATTGGATGAAAAAATTATGAGATCGGGAATGCTAAAGCTAGGCCCTCTCTCTTAGCGTTTAGGTGTGCTGAGCCCAATGAGCCCGTTCAGGGTTGTGAGTTCGATTTCCACAAGGGGTTAAAGACATAGATTTTTAAAAAAGAGACAGCATGTGCCAGGCGTGGTCGCTAGAAAAGGATTGGAGCCAGGACATTATCCCATTCCAAAAGTTGGAGATGGCAAAAGAGAGTCAACATTTAAATGCGTTTTACTAACAAAAAAAGAAAATATTAAGCTTGTAATTTGGTAATGCGGATCTTTATTCAAAATAAAATATAATTGTTAAAATAAAATGGTTCGTGTCATGGCCAAGTATCAGTTTCTGCGAGATATGCTTTGTCACAAAAAAAAAAGATAAATTCATGAGAAGACATTGATAACTAATCATTTCAACTGAAAAATGTCGTTGGTAGTAGAGATTTTAAGATGGACAGAATTTAATCATAATAGTTAAAGAAACCTATGTTTTTATATGTAAAATTATAAAATAAATATAATTAATCATAAGTTAGTATATTTGCCAACATTTCGGTTAGGTAAATATGCAATACGGAGCTGTAAAATGGAAATTTCATATGCAAACTAATACTAAACCGATTTTAATAGCTTTACGAAAATACATTGTTCGATACAAAGGCAAGTTCGTTAACTTGTAGAATCAACCCAATACAATCTATAAATTTTAATAAAGTTTTTAAATCCTGAAGGTAATACAATTTCAAAGACCGTTTCATATGAAATATGCAATATCAATGGACAGAGAACATAGAAGACGAAAGAAAGAGCGGCGGAAGCGGCGTCGTACAGTAAGGTGTCATAAAGTCATAAAATGTATACGACTCTAAAAAGACCCTATCCCACAAAAAGACAGGACCAATGTAGTCTACAGAATCCCTTGCATCACACCCAACTGCAATAGTGCGTACATTGGACAGACTAAAAACCCAGTAAGAAAACGTATCAACAACCACAAAAACGATATACGGAATAAAGACATAAAGACAGCTTTAACTAGACATGCCATCACAGACGGACATGACTTTGGTTTTGACCAATACTCCATCCTTTCCACTGAATCCAACGAAGACAAACGCCTCCTTTCCGAATCAATTTTTATCCACCTAGAAAATAACCCAGTCAATGACAAAATTGACAAAGAAGTCATCTCCTCCACCTACTCCAACATCTTCCATTTATTAAAAACTCCATCCTAATCCCCTATACCGCCTGCAATATAGCCCTTTATACCTGCCTCCCTTTCCATTAACACAACATTTTATGACTTCATGACACCTTACTGTACTACGCCGCTTTCACCGCTCTTTCTTTCATCTTCTATGTTCTCTGTCCATTGGGTGGTCCAGAACCCCCCCCCCCCCCCACCCTCACCAACTCCTTTCTCCCTAAGTTTCCCTGTATTAGCTGTCAGAAGTGATCCCGCATCTGTGAGGTATAGTTCTCAATCTTCCCATCGGTAAGCCCATCATGTTATTTTTATATCTAGTCTAATGTAACATGTTTTTCTTATATCTGTTCTCCTAATAATCTAAGCACTTCTAGAGCACATTGTTCTGCTATACATTATGTTTTAGTATATTATGTTTTTGTCTTTTTCCATATATGTATGTATATATGTATGTGTATGTAGGCATATATATATATATATATATATATATATACATATATATATATATATATACATATATATATATATATATATATATATATATATATATATATATATATTTTAGTATTACATCCGTCCTAGTTGTTTTTTACAGCCCTGATGAAGGCTTGAAGTTCAAGCCGAAACGTCGGCACAATAAAACCATTTTTACGATAAAATGTAGTTTTATTAAGTAGCAGTGACCGAACCCCGACAATCCCTACCTTGCATCATCTACGGTCAACGATCTCCACTCAACATCTTAGTGCCTTTTCGTGAAGTTCTTATGCCTAGTGTCTTCTGCAAACCTTGTAACAGATGTAGTTAATATTTTTAGAAAACTTCAAACGTCTAATCCAATGAAATCTTGGAATAAGTGTTTGGCGTCCAAGAAAGCGCGCCAATAAGCACAGAAAACTTACAGAAGTGTAAATTACTCAATCGGCCTCTTCCACTTCCTCTCCGAATAAATAATTAAAAAAATATGACAAACAACAAAAATAGTTTCTACTTTTACTGCTCAAATCAATAAAAAAAAGAAACAATACAAAACTAAGGGAAACCATCAAAAAGGAACGAAGCCAACACTTTTAATGCTTTAAGCACATTTTCCTCCGGCTGGGATGTTCACGTAGAAAATTATTATAGGACGTTTTTCGTGAACCTTAAGTAAGCTTTCGAATCGTCACTGTCTACTTACCCCGATTCCCCAACTGTTTTCGATATATTTACGAAAATATACTAAAATCCCAAACTCTCTTGGTTATTAAAATATATTTTTCTAATACTTGTATAACTATAAGTATAAAATGAAAACCACATATTTAACCAAAATGAGTAGAAAAATTTAATTTAAAAGCAGATAATCTTTTACTCAACGACATAATCATATGACCTAGATTATATTTTCAAAGAAAAAGAAACATTTAAGCTAATATTTGTTTTCCCACAGAGATTCTGCATCTAGCGCCGAGCTTTATATAGGTTGCCACCCACCTTGAACTCGGATCTTCCGGAAGAAAATCCGAGTATTTAGATACTAGACAATGAAGAGACCCAATTTTAATATAATTTAAAATTCAAAATAGCTATAAAAAAAAGAATTAAAAAAAATATCCATCAACTATCCCACAGCAAAATAATACCTCATTATGAAACTACCAATAAGTGTCCTCATTAATATCAGCTAAATGGTGTATTTATCAAAACAAACATGGCAATCGTCCATTATAAGTCAGTATCACACCAGGTTTATCCTTTCAAGGTAGGATAATACAACAATATTTTTCATATTTAATATTATTTATGTATGGAGTAGTTGTACAAATGTAATATGAAAAAAAAAAAACAATTATAAAAATAATTTTTAAAGGAATTTCTGTAAAGGGGTGCGACGAAAACATGAAGCATGTAGGGAGTAAATTATAAAATTAAGTAGTTTGAAACGAAAGGAAGATAACACCAAAATCTCAAAGAAAAGCTGAATATATATATATATATATATATATATATATATATATATATATATATATATATATATATATATATACATAACCCTAAAAGCTGGTTGGTTTTTCCGATAACCATCTCCTTCCGGCTGGAGCAATGGGCTGATAATCCATCCTCTTCTTATAAAATATTCTTTCGAAATCTTAATGATATGACAAAGGATTGACATCAAGTTCAAGTGGATTAAAAGTAATGTTATGCATTTATAATTTTCCCCTCCATAAGTACCCTCTTTTCTAACAAAGAATGTCTTTGGAGCATGCATTTTTTCTTTGAAGATCTGTATCTAGGACATCTATAGGTTGCCACCCTTCCTAAATGTCCCGGGTAGAGCAGGTAATCCCCTAAACGGGTACATAGATGGAACTTGTGGCGTGTGTTTGTTGGCGGGACTCGAACCTGGTTCACCCGCATGAGACCCCTTGCCACTACACCCATGCAATCGTAATCTACAGGCTTTTCAATCAATATTCCTTTCAATAAAATATAGAAATTATTCCAAATATTTAATTTCCTATCGCTCGACAAGGGTTTATAGTTGATATAAGACTTGGCTTCGAATTACATTTCAGCTCTAACTGCTAAGAACAAGTGATCCTGGCCTTGCCATTGATAAAGGACTCCGGGGGGAAGAAAAGCTGTCTGGAAATTGGTTGAAGGTAGAAAAGGAGGAATAAAAAATACCTAGAGTAAAGAGAAGAAAGAATTGCCGCAATAAATATTTCTATCTTGGAAAGGAATCCTCTATACCTTAAGCGGAACTCTAGTGGAGCACTCTGCCTTCTTACAGATTCCTCTATACTTCTATAGATAAATTGGACATTGTTTCAACTATCTACACCTTTATGTCGTCTCTTTATTATCAGTCGAGATTTCCTATTCCATCGGTTCAATATAATGGTCTTTGCCATGTGAGCATATTGTGATTTTCATCGCATCTTATCTCTTTTAGCTACTGCATTGTTAAGCATTCCAGAGATTGAAGGATTGCTCGTTTTATTGCAACAATTGGTGTCCTTGGTAATACAGAGTTACAAGCTTTCTCATATAAGTGTTTAGTGCAATTAATGAAAGTTTGCTCCTTGGGGAAGGCTGCATTGAACTATTTTTTAATGCAATGGCATCTAGTCTTTTGGTTTAATTACGACAATAATAGCCTTAATGAGATGCAGATATTTATCTGGAATGGTTGGGATTCGGCTAAGAAAATAACGTCAGAGTTTTAGAAAAATCTATATTTCGAACGTCATGGCTCTCTCAGCCTTCTTCAGCAATGAATGCCAAGAGGAAGGAGCATGACCCAGTTTCATGGTAATACGTCATCATTCATATTTTCAAAACGGTCAAATAACTGCTAGCTTTGGTCTGCTCCATCCCTCCCCCATCTGCATTCATTGCTGAAGAAGTCTGCCAAAGAGCATGCCAAAACGTTCCAAGTATGAATAAATTTGTCTGAAAGCCTGACGTTTTAACTTAGCCGAATCCCAACTGTTTCTTGTTGGTATTTATATATATGCCATGCAATACGGTTTATAATATAATGTAATAATCATAATCATAATAATATATTAATAATGACCTCAGTAATTTAAACGTTCTTTTTCTGGGAATACTTGCTAAATAAACAACTACAACATTTTCACAAAATCGAAAGTACTAGAAAATTCAGGGTTCATTAAAAAGCACCTGATTAAGGCTCCCAACATATTGGTTGTTTGTCTTTAAACACGTATTTGAATGTAATTTAGTCACTTTATTTAATCAACCACCAATCCACAGCACATTTATACCTCTACTGCTATATTATTACTCGATTAGCTTTATTGTTTAGCATATTGATTAGCTATATTAAGCATATGCACTTTCTGAAAATCAGCTATTTTCCAATTAATACCATTATGTATACATCAAAAGTCATGTGCAGCAATAAGCAACATCATAGAACACAAAAAATATTAATTTTGTTTTTGTTGGTGGAACCAAGAAGGACGGCTTTGCTTTATATTGACTTAAAACGAAAAATTAATTGACTAACGGAGTACTTGGTACAATGGAATTGGTAATCTCAATAAAGATAAATATATAAACTATGTAGTTTATCACAATTTGGATCAATCAAACGATTTTGAGAAGATATGGAAATAAAGAGATCTTACTGGCTAATTTGTCCACGCGGCTCCATTTCTAGTATTCGGGATCCGATCCATATTCATTTATTTAAGAACAAGAAAAAAACAAGTTTAAGAATTGACTCGTTTAACCGTTGTATGTTCTTCTGCCAAGAAATATGTTGAATTCATTAATTACTAAGAACACTGCCCCGACTCGAGAGTTTATCCAAGATGACGATAAGACACGACAAGAAGATGTTAGGATAGATATCAAGATAGGGTGAATGTACTATAGGTTCTCATGGGAGGATAAGTTGTGTGAAGAACCACCTGAGAACAGTGGGTTCCGGAAATCCAGTTCGCAAGGCTGTAATGAGCGGAAGGAATGAGACTTTAAAAATCGTTGTTCTCCTAATAATCTTCATCATATATATATATATATATATATATATATATATATGTGTGTGTGTGTGTGTGTGTGTGTGTTTGGTGTAATGCGGCTTCTTTCTCCAGCGGTCTTGCTCCTCCTTTCTTTGCAATATTTCGCCGGATTCCTCTCCGGCTTCGTCGGAATGATCATTACCTTACCAACCATCAAGGATGAGTGACTGCCAGACGAAGCCGTAGAGGAACCCGGCGAAATATCGCGAAGAAAGGAGGAGCAAGACCGCTGGAGAAAGAAGCCGCATTACAACAAACACATGTAATTCCCAGCGAAACAGTTTAAAAGCAAACATATAAAGATACAAAAGTGTAGTTGAATGCCACCAATGAAACATTTTTACTTGCATTATTTCCCTAGACATAGGCGTTTCCGTCTATTTTGTCTAAACGCTAGTTTTTGACGATTTTTTGCGTTATTTATCTTTCACGCCAAAGAGAAAATTTAATTTTGATGGCATTTTCAAAATCTGCATCAAATTTCCGATAAGATCTGATGTTCCTTGTGCAATCATTTCTCAAACTAAATTCGCAGCAGCCACCCAAACAAATAACTTATCGCGAAATAATGGTTTCTTATTTTTAATATTCCACTGTTAGGTAGATGGGACTCTCAGAAATGTTTTCTTTATTTCATTACTATGGCTAATTTGTTAGTGTTGAAGGCCAGAAAAGGGTGCTTTACATGGGTAAATTTTGGTCAATTAAAACAAAAAAAAATTAACAAGGAAAACATTTTGGCTTTTAATAATTAACTCATTGGAACATTGGGAAAAAACCTTTATTTCGTGATAATTTATTTGTTTGTGTGGCTGCTGTGAATTTCGTTTATTATTATTATATACATAATTTTATTTTATTTATTGCATTTATTTAAGAATACTATGCTCAGTTTCAGGGAGCGGGAACGTTCATGGAATGTGGTAAATATAATTTTAATCGTAATAATGAAAGTCAGGCAGATAACGCTACTACACAAAATCTGTCATGTTCTAACTTTCGCGATATGCATGAAGTTAACGAGAAGTCATTTGCACACATATGCAAATTACTTCTGAGAACCAGCCTCAACGCACATAGGGAATGATATGTTTAATAATAAAATATCAGAAGAGCTTATTTTAAGAAAAACGGTATATGTTATCGAGGAAGAGTTTGAAGTTAAGTTCGTTGACAAAAAAAAAAATGTATTTTTTATTCGTCGACCCAATTTAAGCGGTTGTACAAATTATCCCCAAAACATGTAATAATAATTAAAAATAAATCCAGTAAGAGATACCGTTAATAATGCATAAAGAAGCGTCCACGGCCCGACATTACTAATTCAGAAAGAGAGCAGAAAAGGCGAGATGTTTGGCGGCTTTGAGTAAAGTAAAATTAGCTTGTACATCTCATGAGTTTTTAATTACAAATTACAGTAAATTAATTCATGTATGCAAGCCATTATTCTGCTTCGATAACAGGAAAAAATAACGGATTACGTCTGACTACATATTCCTGACCGGTTTGGAGTTGCCTGCTGCAAGAGGTTTAGAAAAAAAAGTTAATCACATATGCAAAATATTTTGTTTATAATAACATGAATATAAAATTCCTCACATACAGTGCTTATTACTCTATAAATCTGCACTGCAGAAACCAGTTTTTTTAATCTTTTTTCAAGCTATATTTTTAGCGTAAACAATGATAATTGGTTTTTCTTATTTTTGCTGTACAAGATATTACTTTCAACGATTTTTTGTTGGATGACATGTTAATAAATAATTAATTTTATTACACCAAAATTTAGATTATACCTATGATTATCTGAATTGTTTGCAAAACATTTATATCTATAAAGCGTTTTTTTTTAGATCTTGATATATTCGATACACCTCAATCTAAATAAATAAATTAACGAATTTCGAGAATAAAGACAATTTTTTTTCAGAAAAACAAAATTTAATGAAACTCTTAAATTGGTTCAACGAATAATTACCTAAATAATTTTATAAACTTTTGGAGAAATAACCGGGATTATGTTTAGACATTTTTTTAGTAATAATTAGTTGCATTTATTTATAAAAATTAGTCATATTAATTATTTAGATGAAGTAGATATTCTAACGGCCATAACTAATGATGAAATACTATGAGCAAGGAACATAAAATCTGCAATTGTTTGCTTTTTAAGTAAATCTTAAGAACCAAATTACTTAGCAAAACATTTATATTGATCAAACTCCAGGATAAGGAACGTCGTTAATTATAATATTATTCCAAAATATAGTAAATATTTGAAAAAGGTTTTTCGTATATGGTTAGAACTTTCTGACTTCATAGCCGGCTAATGGCTAAAAGCACATATATATTTCAAATGTTACCTTCAAAGCTGATTTATTATTTACGGATAGTATTAATGCCTTTGTGAGAATTATCCTTTGTAATCTGCCAATCCGGAAAAGCTGTCTCGTCCTCACAGGACAATGTCATAGTGTTTATTTAACTTTAATGATTTCTTGCAGGGATTTTTCATTTTAGGAATTAAAAATATTATCCCCTCAAGAAGGAAAATTATTAATATGACAAACATAATATAGAGGACATTCCGTCAACAAGTGGTATAATTTTAGGTTTCGCTATATTCTATGTAAACGATGCTAGGAAACCACACTAAAACGCCTACCCGTTGTAACTCCTGATAACCTTGACTCATAACGTGGTACATCGAACCCACGCGACCCTCAGCGAACCACACATAAACGCCTACCCGTTGTAACTCCTGATAACCTTGACTCATAACGTGGTACATCGAACCCACGCGACCCTCAGCGAACCACACATAAACGCCTACCCGTTGGAACTCCTGATAACCTTGACTCATAACGTGGTACATCGAACCCACGCGACCCTCAGCGAACCACACATAAACGCCTACCCGTTGTAACTCCTGATAACCTTGACTCATAACGTGGTACATCGAACCCACGCGACCCTCAGCGAACCACACATAAACGCCTACCCGTTGTAACTCCTGATAACCTTGACTCATAACGTGGTACATCGAACCCACGCGACCCTCAGCGTTCATAACTTCATACATCTCTTTGCAATATCTTTCCTGCATCTGTATGCCTGACAAATTCTTGGTCGCTTCAGCGGTTTTCCAATTAATGTGGTAACATTAAGAGAAAAAACGTAAATGCGTGGGTGGAGAGCAACCTCAGTTCAGTTCTTCCTCTCCGACGTATTTACCCTCATATTAAGTAGCAGTTACTGTTTATGTATTAATATAAAGTTAAAATTCTATCCTATCCTTATTATTTGTTCAACTGAACAATAAATAAATATAATAATATCATCCTCATTCGGTATGTATATCAAATCAGTCCCGTAACAGGTCACGAGGGCCCTGAGGTGCTACATACTGATTCATGACCATACGGCACACTAGGGAGATAGTGTTGTCAGTACTATGCTCAGGCCGCCTGATGTTCCCCTTTGCCATTACCCATTATACCCATTAATAAATTAATTAAAGGCAGGGTTGACCTAGGGACCTCGGGAGGCCGAATCCAACCCACGAAAGACACAAGAAAATTAAAATATTTTGTGCTTGCTCGGGATTTTAACTCAGTTCCTCCAGCATATTAGCCCAGTGACATAACCACGGCCCCGATATGTTTATATAACCAAGGAGACGTTTGACTTCATTACTTAAAGTTATTTATTTATTTTTGTTTTTTAATCGCAGGTGCTGCAACTGCCTTGGTCATTAGCACCATTTGTAGTTATTATTAAAGAAATTGTATTTTCATGCTTGGTTTATCTGTTTATTTATTATCTTCTTTAGAGCACTGATGCTATATTTGGAAATCAAACCGAGACGTTGGCAAATAAATAAATCGTTAGTTTTGTAATGTATTTTTTTTTCTTGCAAAAATTAAGACTGAACAACTACTAACATTTAGCCAACATTCTTCAGTTGTGTTCTTCGTTTAAACAGTTGAAAATAGTTAGCCGTCGCGTTAATAAGAAGTTAAGGAATAGTATGGTTTTGGCTAAAAGAAAAACTGTCTTCCACTCTATTATAATATAAACAGCACGTCGTCAGAACCATCAAGAAACTAGTCAAGCCCGACGTTGCTTAACTTCAAGTGAAGGTACTTATGTACAAAAAAAAAAAAAGGAAAAGAGTACATCCGTACTTGCCTAGGAGTATTTAGTTAGTAGAGCATACTGGGTCATGGTCCCGTTGATGGTTACTAGTGGAATCTAATTAGTCGAGAAGCCGAAGCCCTGGGAACCCTATGACCATCCGACACGGGGTCCGCTATTTCGGTAAGCTAAAGCTGTAGGCGAGCATTCGGTACGCTAGGCGTAGGAGAGCCGTTATTGCCTTAGCTAGTCAGGAAATCCTCTAACGCCAAGTCTTTAAGAAACATGGAAGAGGATTCAGCGCTAATGGTCTAATACGCATATCATATAAATAACATAAAAAAAGCTATAATCTAAAGCTATCTTAAAGATCATGAAGATTATATATATATATATATATATATATATATATATATATATATATATATATATATATATATATATATATATTCTTTCGGTCCAATAGGAAGAATAAAATGTAACAGAATTCCATTGAAAAACGAATATTCAAATTTGATTGTAAAAAATGGAGCTAATTTAATTCCTTGCTGTGAATCTGAGTGATAAAATCACGGACTGAGGTCGAAGCGATAAGGGTTGAACGGGTGATTGATGGATTGTCGCTTGGGGACTCCCTTCAACCTATTATACTAAAACATTTTCAATCGGCCGCGCTTGACGGGTCAACACTTAAACCTTAGCAGTAATGACCAGAAGGACCTGGAGGTCTCATATAAATCACTCAATAGAGGTTTCGGCAAAATCAAAAAGACTCAGTGGAGTAAAAGAAGAATGCATTTGTCACTGGTACTGTAATATCTCAAACAAGAAGTACAACAAAATAAGCAGGCACGCGGAAAAGGTATTAGGAATAGCTGCATCATCGGCAATCATATGGAGGGATGTGCCAGGATGAATTGGGATATCAGCCGTATTTGAGGTACAGGACAGGAGTAATCCTGATTTAAGTTTACGAAATCACGTACTTTGTATTAATTGTATGAAAACACTCAAAGATGATGCAGTTCCTGGCACCAATTCGGATGTCACCAATATCAACGCAAGTCAATTGAAACCCAATTATAATTTACGAGCACTACTGCTTATTGGAGAGGAAAAATAAATAATATCAAGTTAACTTATACTTTTTACATTAATAACTTAATAAGATTGTAAATATTCCAGCTATATGTCAACAAAATGTTCCATCAAGTTAGCCTTTAGCCAAACTACGTCACTAAATAAACTGAAACCATTTCAATATTCCCAAGCAGTAAAGTGATACTGGAAATATAAAAACGAAGTTTATGAGGCAAATACCTTCTTGGAACTAACTACTCTTTTTCTGATTCCCAATATTTGTTCGATCAATGGCAAAGAAAAAAACTTCAATTACTTGACTTTGTACATCAAACAATTTAATTTTAGGTTTGCAATAGACAGCGAGTAACAACAAAATATATTTAAACAAAAAACGAGAAAATATAACTTTATTTAACGTTTTATGAGCCAGCTCTGATCTTTGAAAGTATTACAGAAAAGAAACTAGGTAGAATAAGTACATATTGATCGCTATCAATTTGATTGGAAAATGTCTTATTTATTTGTAATATATTTTTCTTTTAAGCTGATTACTTAGCTTGTTTATCTTGCAGGGTACGTAAAACACCTCATAAAAGATAAACAGAAAACTGATTAAAAATCTACAAAAATGCACATTTGTAGTTTTTTTTTTTTTTTTTTTTTTTGTTTTTTTTTTTTTTTTTTTTTTTTAGCCCAATTAGTTTACGAAATCCCCCACCTATTCCCTGATATATGTGTTACATGTAGAGGACATTTTAATTAGTCTAAAAATTCAAGCTATGTGAAATTAATATAATAAATAAAATCCACATGGTAATTCCCTTGAATGCGGATTAGGGGAATAAACGCCAGGAAGATTTGGAACAATCCATGCGAGAGGAGATAAAGCTTTGTTAATCCCAGGGAAAATCGCTCTATATAAATTATTATGAACCGCATTAAAATTAATGAACAGATCCTCTGATTACGGAAGAAGTCAATATTTTACACGACAAAATTAAGGGAAATATTGTGATTGGTTTATTGAAAGCATTTAATCAGTATTTTGCTCCATTAAAACTTTATTTGCAGCTTGCATCAACTTCTAAACGATATTAACCCTGAAATGCGGTTGGATTATAGAATGAAATTACGTTAATAAAGATACATAAATTCGTTTTTCACAAATCGGGTAGGTATTTCTCAGGATAAACCGAGAACAATTAGAAAAAAAAGTAATGTTTACACAATTAGTTTCTTTTTTTTTTTTTTTCTTTTTTTTTGGACCAGACCTAACGTTCGAAGATAATTGCTGGTTTTGACTGATTTCCTGACCAAAATCGTTCTGTGAGTTTAGAGAAGAGATTTTCTGGCCAGGGTCGACCTCTCAGCTTAAAAAAAGTTTCTTATAACCGATTTCATGTCATGAGTTTAAAGAACTCATCTCCTAATCAAATTTGATTTCTGAGTCCAGTCCTCAACAAGACCTGTCTAGGGAAACCTGAGATAACCAAGGTCATTTATGACTCTAAAGAACACATCTCCTTATGCATATTGATTAAGTGAGCATGAAGAAGTCATAAATTGATCTTTAGTCAGATAAAAACTACTTAGGACCGGAGTAAACTCTTACTGGCTCCGAACAACATTAAAGATCAGGTAAAGGTGCCCAAAGTTGGTTTTAGTACACAATACGAAAAGTGTAATTAATGAATGCAACACAAGACACACAACTACACTGGAGCTTTAATATAGACAAAAATTGTAAATTTGACTGACAAAATTAATACTAACAAATCTTAAAAATGTTCAACCCTCAAATTCGGTTTAAGCAACCACTAGGTAGTAGCTTATAAGCTAATAAATATTTTCCATTCGCTCATAGGAAAATAAAAAAAAAATTATAATTTTGAAAACAATTATTCATAATAATTTAGAGTAGGTTTATGATTAATTTCATTATTACATTGTTTTGAAGAAAGGGAAGTAAAAAAAAGAAACGCCCAACAAGTGTAGACAACTAAATGTAATTCAGCAGTGAAATATTTACACGTATTTCTGTCAAGGTTTAAATTATTTATTTATTTATATTTTAACGTCTATTATTATTAACTAAGAATTCTAGGACGGTTTATCAATAGGTTACAACTCTTTTCTAGCCAGGACAGGGCTGATACCTTTCCTGCTTTCTTCAGAAAAAAATTTAAATTAACACTAATGTAAAGTGACCATTGTTTGTTATTAGAATGAAGTATTAATTTTTGTGAGACATAAGTATATGTGTAATAAAATACAAATTTTACGTAGCATACATAAGTTATTCGATTATATATGAGAAGAAAAGGTGTCAAATCGTTCTATATGCATTAAAAATTCCACACTATACACGAAGGCTCAATTTCACCGCGGAGCGAGACAAGGTGGTTGGAAGCCGACATATATTGGAGAGAAAGAAGAGCGAATACATAGGAGAGGGATTAATATTTATGAGCCAGGTCAGGGGATATACACCGTGCATTCCACCTCGTTTTATCCCTATTTCGGGGGGGGGGGGGTTCATACCAACAGAGGGAGATTTAGAATTACCAGAAGGTACAACTAGGTGGGAAGTTATTCTCTACTCACACATATAACATATATATATATATATATATATATATATATATATATATATATATATATATATATATTTAGTTGGAACGGCATTTTTCTCCAGCGGTGGTACTCCTCCTCACTTCTTCCCGGAATATTTCGATGGATTCATCTCCATCTTCTTCAGCCAGGTACTTGTTTCTTCCTCGGTGGTAGCCAAGGGAATGACATTTTTCTCGATCTGGGCTCCTTTTCTCCCGTCTAGTCACAGTACAAGTACCTGGCTGAAGAAGATGGAGATGAATCCATCGAAATATTCCGGGAAGAAGTGAGGAGGAGTACCACCGCTGGAGAAAAATGCCGTTCCAACTAAAAATACTATCCCAGCGACGAAAAAAAACATCAAACATATATATATATATATATATATATATATATATATATATATATATATATATATATAAATCACCTGTCTGTCTGTCTGTTTGTGGGTTTGTTCCTTATACAAATCCACACCGTTTGACCAATTTTGA
Source organism: Gonocerus acuteangulatus (assembly GCA_946811695.1). Classification (NCBI taxonomy): domain Eukaryota; kingdom Metazoa; phylum Arthropoda; class Insecta; order Hemiptera; family Coreidae; genus Gonocerus; species Gonocerus acuteangulatus. Next base: position 37,917,703 of record OX328125.1, read on the forward strand.
CCAAACTTGCCACACAGGTAGATCCTGATACGGGGAGTGTCGTAGGTTAAGTCAAAAACGTCTACCAGCTGTCTGTATATATGTTTGTTACTTAAAAAATCCACACCGTTTGACCGATTTTTACCAAACTTTGCACACATGTAGTATTAATTATTTGACTCCTAATTTATTTCTAAATGCGGAAAGTAGGTGTAGCATGGCACGACGGGCAACAGCTAGTATATATGTGTGTGTGTGTATATATATATATATATATATATATATATATATATATATATATATATTCTTGTAGATAACCCAACATTTATCTAAATTGTTTTAAAACTTTGGATGCTTGAGGCTGGTAAAGCATCAACCATCTGTTCAAAGAACTCTATTTATTGAAGTGACAGGCAGACGTTGCTCCCCGAAATAATTTAAAACATTAACTTATATTTGCGAAGTTTTAAACATGTTTAGGTTCATCATCAGGCATCTTAAATTAAGTCGTGTTTGAGTCTATATAATTTTTGAGTTTCATATTAAGGTTCAGAAATTTTAATATTAAACGTTAAATTAGGGTAAGAATCTTCACACTGTGTGATTATGATTTGTTGATTACGCCAGTATAAAATTATAATAGGCACGACTTAACTTAAGGTGCCTGACGATGAACTTAAACAGGCTTGAAATGTTGCAAATATAAGAACGGGCAGAAACTCCTGCCATTTACTTGAAGAATTCGTTGATCCTTACCCACATTCCTCGTCAACTTACTAACTCTATTTATCAAACACGCTGCAGACAACTCAATAACATTAACGTAAACCAAGACGACTTAGCAGACCCATTAGTAAAACATTTAAAAAGCACACTTTAGACAAAAAACTGTAAATGATTAATTAATTTTTGCAACCCCTATTTAAAATTGTTGTTATTAGTTTAATTGTATTTTAGTTTTGCTATCTTATAATTTATGTTTTATTTGATCTTCTTAGTTTATGTTCTTGTTAAGTTATTATGTTATTTCAGTTCTAAATGTATTTACTTCTGTTTTTTTTCTTTTTGGCGTGACATAACAACCAATTGATAAATGCGTTTGTCGACTGCGATTCGAACTCAATAAGTAGATAAATAAACCCCGATCAATTTATTCATAGTGAGTTTTGTAGTCATTTTATGTGAGCAGTTTAACATTGTAACTCATCCTTAATACTATTTGAATGTTAAATTGCCGTTTGGTGTTTAGAATTTGTAGATGTTTTATTTTGTTACCAAATAGATTATGTTGACCGAAAGGAAAGAAACGCCATTTTTGATCTGATAATCCTTTCCAGGTATTCAATTCATCAGAAAAGTAATTTCGTTTAAAACCCTGGGGAAAAGTGTTGTATAGATTGAGGAAGAGTTGAAAAAAAAAAAAAAAAAAAAAAAAAAAAAAAACTGAATTCCAGTGATATTGCAACTAAAAGCAGAGTTTTCTCCGAAACTTCAAATTGTCGCTGAACCCCTTTCTGAGTAATACGATCAATTATATTCCTTGAAGTTCCTACTTCCTCAGTACGTGGGTGAGAGTTAATTTAATAAAGAGGAAGTTAAGAATGCGATTATTGTTTCACAACAATAATATATTTTATTATGTAATATATATTGTTTAGCAACGCTCAAATGTTAATCTAGATTATTATTATGACAAGTACATTGAAACGGCTACATATTATTGAGCACTTCAAGAAAATTTGCTTTTGGGTTAGGCTGTCAGGGTAAAAAAAAAAATACCTTATTAAGGCGCCATCAACGCGAGGAATACATATATATATATATATATATATATATATATATATATATATATATATTTAGATGGAACGGCATTTTTCTCCTGCGGTGGTACTCCTCCTCACTTCTTCCCGGAATATTTCGATGGATTCATCTCCATCTTCTTCAGCCAGGTACTTGTTTCTTCCTCGGAGGAAGAAAGAAGTACCTGGCTAAAGAAGATGGAGATGAATCCATCGAAATACTCTGGGAAGAAGTGAGGAGGAGTACCACCGCAGGAGAAAAATGCCGTTCCATCTAAAAATACTATCCCAGCGACGAAAAATAACATCAAACATATTATATATATATATATATATATATATATATATATATATATATATTTATATATATATACAGAGTTAGAGGAAATTACAGAGCTAGAAGGGAAATATACTGAGTTTGTGTACTTTTGGTTAAAAGCAAGAATTCCTTGATTTTTATCTGTAAGACTGATATTAAAATTTCAGAAAATAAAGTCCTCTTATTAAATCTCTACCAATACAGTCACAAAGACATAATAATGATTTTTATCTTGCAATAAAGAATTATTTTACTTATTATTATCATAATTTTCTCATTTTTTATAAATTAATTGTGTAAATTTTTTTGTATATTTTATTTTTATTTATTTCATTTTATTTTTTATTTTTTTTCGTAAATTTTATATTGTTTTTTATTCATTTTCTTTTATTAAGCATTTATGTGAGCAAATCGCCTTGCTGTTGTGAAGCTCCGTAAATAAATAAATAAATATTAAAATTTCAAATTCCACTCGCTACTCAAGAAAGACTATTAATGTTTAAGGGTTTAATTATTCCTGCATTTTTGTTTTGTATTCAGTTTTTTTATTTCCTACGGGTTGTCATGATCGACATTGTCGGCGGGTTTATTTGAGGAGAGGGAGGAAACACGCTAAAAAGAAAAAAAATACATTTCAATATTTATATCTATTCAATTGTTAAAGGTTAATCTAAGCCATGGGATTTGTATCATTTCACGGGATATGTAGCGCAAACCCTCTACTTGACGTAGTTTTTAATGTGGTAAGTAAATTATTTTCCGCGTGCAAGGAACATTCTAGAATTATTAAACTGAACAGGATTTTGAATTATTGTCACCGCTGTATCCGGGTATAAATTTAAACCAATACTAATACAAATACTGATGAAGGAGCATTGTATGGATGTCCGATTCGGGTTGGAATAACGCAATTTGAATAATAAGATATCGAGTTATGTTATGAAAGGTGATTGTGGATCGATTTTTCGAACAATAGCACCAGCCTACAGCGGGAGGGGGGGGGGGGGTCGACTGACAACATAACGAGCACATTTTGACGTGTATTCTCTTCAATCTTATCAAGCCAGCAGATGATTGCTTCAATCCACTCAAATACCACCACTGATTCACCAACACGGCTACACTACTTCCTACTCAATTAGAATGTTAACAATGGCGTATTCATGTATTCAAACTGAAATTCACAATGAAATTTCAATATTAATTCCTCTCTCAAGCTCTATTTTTGGTTGGCTCTGATTTTTTGTTAGTTTCAATTGCTATTTACCCCTTCAAAATGAACTAAGGAAGGCTATACGAATTAATCTGTGCAGAAAAATACGTTTATTTTTGTCAACGTTACTCAGGCAGCTTAAGGCAATGATAAAAATAAATATAGCCACAAGTGTACCGAAAACTGGCCTAAGTAGAATAAGATTGTGTATTCTTCCATAATCCATTGCTTTACATTTCCCTGACTTACAAGAGGTGAGTACTTCTCATTAGCGTTACTCACATACAAAGTTAATCACACACACTATTCATGTGTGTGTATGTTTGTAATTTTTTTTAATAATAGTAATAGTTTAGTAATTTTAGATTGGTATTATTATTAGTAGATATAATATAAGAAAGTTGTTAGTTTTAGTGTGTAGTAAAGTCGATGGTCCTAAAGAAATATAGTGTAATCGCAAGTATATATTAAAAAAATAAACAAATAAATGAAATATATATATAAAACACACACACATATATATATATATATATATATATATATATATATATATATATATATATATATACAAAAAAAGATTAAACAAACGAAAAAAAAGAAAAAAGAAGTATGAATTGACTAACATGTCAAAAGTATGACAAAAAAAATAATATATATATATATATATATATATATATATATATATATATATATATATATATATATATATATAAAATAAAACAAAATGCATACATTTTTTATGTGTGTTTTTCTTTCTTTTTTTACGGAAATTAGAATCTGGTTCTTATATCTATGCAATTTTGTAATAACAATAATTTTATCCAAAGCAAGATTCTAACAAATGCAACTTTAGTAACACAATTTTATCACAAACAGACAATACAGAAAACACTCTCCATCCTAACATTAAATTCGCACAATTTAATTATACTCTTAGGGCGGAGATGACCAAGCAGTTTTCTGCCCTTAAACCACCAACCCAACACGCAAAGTGCAAAAAGGTACTTAGTAACAAGTTTTAGTAAATGAAGATTAGATAGTTAGCCGTCGAGGTGATAAGCAATCAGGGATTAGTTGGGATTAGGCTAAGAAAACATCAATACGATTTTTGTAAAAAATCTGTATTAAGGACGTTATGGCTACTCTTTGTCAGCCTTCGTCAGCAATGAAAGTTCCGGGAGGCAGAGAAAGACCAAAGTTAACACTTAAGTAACCATCGTGAAAATATCTGCCTCCTGGCACTTGCGGACGAAGGCTACGGCTACCAAAGAGTAAACGAAACGTCCTTAATACAGATTTTTTACAAAAATCGTATTGATATTTTCTTAGCCGAATCCCTTACAAATCCCTGATTGCTTAAGTATTAGTATAGGTGGCAAATGAATGAAAGCTGAATCAGCCCCGCTTGATTTTGTCTGCCTTTTTCATACACTAACCAACCGACCGTTGATGTATGCTATTCATGAAGAAAAGCAGGATTACAGATGAAGACCCGACGGTTCTTTCTGTTTATTAAACTGGAATACCATTCTAGTAAGCTTCCATCAAAAGAGAAATTGAAGTCGTGGTAGAGGCTCTGCTTATCTTGGCCAACGTCCTGAGTTTGAGTTCCTCGCGGGCACAAAGAATTTATCACTGGAACGGCGGTATCGGGCTTGGGAAGTCCGAACTCCCTTGGTTGCATTGAGAAAAATTGACGGCTTTCGATTCATACTTAGCACTACTATTATACTTTGTATTCTGATAATAGAAGAAAAAAACTTTCCTAGGCTGGACGGCCACTATCCCTCATTATATCTCTGAGAGATTCTTTTTCAAATAATCAAATTTTATATTTTTTTTAAATTGAAGGTCTAATTGTTTAACTATATTAATTTATTTATTACCCAACTTAATTTTCTAGTTTTTTGGCTACTTTGAGAAAATTATAGGTGTTTTTCTGGCACCTGATAATAACAAAAATGCTTTAAACATTTTATAGCTTACTGAAAAAGTACTTCTTGAAAGTTCTTGAAATCCTGAAGTAGAAGCAAGAGGCTATAAAACATGTAAGGCAATAATTATTATAAAAAATAAAGTACTGAAGAACATGATAAACTACAAAATAGTTTTCATTGAACAATAAATAATTGTAATGCATATACATTTTAAGGAGGTTCATTTTTATTATCTAGTAGCAGCGCTGTTGATTTTTACGATTTAAATTAAGTTATAATGTTTCCAACAAGTGCCACTTCAATAGCCACATTTGTGGAGATATTAATTTCAATAAATGCAAGAACAGTCAGAAAAACTTCCTGAAATATCTCGAAAGCTGTTGAAAGTAATGAACTAAAATTAAGTGTTGGCTCTGGACAATTTATCTCTTATTAATATCATAATTTTTCAACACAAAGGATTTTACTGGAATACAGAAAATATTTGATTATTTTCCTCCGACAGGTAACTATTAAGAATTTATTTTTTCTAAGCTTCCTAAGATGTCGCAACTCTATTAAGTCCACGAACATTATTTTTTATTTTTTTACGGTCCAGTGTAACCATTAATATTGTGTAAGGATATAACAGCTAAAGTAAAAATGATGTTTTATAACATAATTGAAGGCGAAAAATATTAAAATGAAACTTAAGAAAGTAAACTAATTTTCAGGGGCGAGACGGTCGGGATGAAGGTTTTTTTCTAATTAATTGTTTCGTTTTATTTTCTTAGTTTTTTTTTTTTCGGAGGTCGGGATGTAATTCCAGAGGGGTTTGAGAAAGTGCTACAAAAAAGACGGTGACGGCTCGAAGCTATGGCTTCCCTCCTGAAGTCTCCGGTCTCCCTTCCACCCACAGGCAGAAAGTGGGATTTTAGAAGGGCAAGAGATTTTCACAATGGCTGAGTCCTCTCTTCTTGGTGGGTCAGGTAGATAACCGAACCAAGAAACACAAAAATGTGTGCAAAAAATAGGTTTTTCAATCCAAGAGATTGTCCATACTACGTACCTATGTAGAACATTCCCACCTTATATAACATTAATATTGTAGATACCATTAGGGTTTAGGATGCATCAAAACATAAATTCCGGCCACTAGAGGAACATTGATATTTGGGGCGGTGCTGTTATTTAACTTATATTTATATTCAAACAAGATTGCATATAATTTGAAGTCAATACTAGTTTAGTACACAATATCTCTCGATGTTAATTATTCAGTACGTTGTACATGTTACAATCATCTACTTCCTTAACTTTAGAGTGCATTCTGCAAACAGGACCACGTCTCATGATGTGATTGCTCCAGATCAGATGTGTATGATTATCGATGATATTCGGTTCCCAAAAGAAGTCTTAGCCATTTTATTTAATAAATGATCTGCAGGAGCCATGATTAATCACATAAAAAGTTGTTTGATTTTAAAAGTGTTTTAATGCTTATGAAGAAGCGTCTTATGGACGTGGAAACCGAAAAGCGTTTATAATGAATGAATATTGTAGAATAGTGTGTTTTTAAATATTTGTTGACTATTTACAAGGCTGAAATTACAAAGTTAATTTTAAAAGCATTGATGTATGATGCTACTTTTGGAAAAACAAATAATAATTCCCTTCCAACAGATATATAAAAATCATAGCAGCTGACAAAAGTATCATATGTATTGCCGCATAAAATACCAAAAAAGGTCCGACTCGCAGGAACTGCATCATCTTAGCGCGGTTCCGTTCTTATCTCTAGACTCATTTAAAATGATTAAAATAGAAGCTGTTATTATTTTGGGTCCACATTTCTAGAAAGCGTGAAGATTAGATAGTTAGCCGTCGAGGTGATAAGTAAAGATGGAATGGTTGGGATTCGGCTAAAGAAACCTCAATACGATTTTTGTTAAAAAATCTATATTTAGGACGTTTCGGCTACTCATTGGTAGCCTTCGTCAGCAATGGAAGTGCCGGGAGGCAGAGGAGGACCAAAGTTGACAGTTCCATCTTTACATTGAAGAAAGGTCTTATTTACGATCTTACCTGGATTGGTGCCCGCCCAAGGAAGGACCCCGCTAGGCAGTTGAAAACCGATATCTTGGAAATCCATATCTCTAAGATTAAATTGTTTTTCTTATTTTTCCTAACCTGTTTTATTTTCAAATACATGATCCAACTATAAGCAATTAAAAAATAACAAGGAATAAAAAACAGACAAAAAGAACAGTTCGAATAAGCGAAATCAATTACTTTAAAGTTTTAAGCTCATATTTCTCCGATTGACACCGCCTAATCAAAACTTTCATTAGAACCTTTTTTTTAGAGCATTTAATAAGCTTTCAAATGGTATTCTTCCGTTTACCAACATTTTCAACCTTTTTCGAGATATTGAGGAAAGTAAACAAAGTTACTAAAACTTTTTATGTCTGTTAATAAAATATTTTATTCTAACCCTTCCTTAACTCCAAACGTAACCAAAATTTCAACATATTAGTTTTGACGAATGTAGAACATGCAGAAAATGTTTCAACTGAATCCCATTATTCTAAGTACCCAAACCAAAAACGGTATTCAAAAACTATTTTTCCAATTTTCTCGAAAACGGTTAAAGTTATCGCCTTGAAAATGGTTTCATTCGTTTTCCTAGCCCAAGAAGCCTATAAAACGAGTGCTTACAAGCTTATGAACTAAAAAACGTAAGCGTTACGATTTTTTTTTGCGCGAATTTCGCCCCAAACGCCATCTTCCAGTGGACGGATTTTGCTGGTTAACGAACTTGACCTTTCAAATTAGACGACGGATTTTTGTACCAAATTTCATCAAAATCGGACCATTCGTCTTCTACCTAGGGAGCGAACAGACAAATATATATTTATATATATATATATATATATATATATATATATATATATATACAAATTTGAACCACGATCATTTTCGGTCTCTACGGGTTCTGAAACGCAAAATTTTCTAGTCGGCACTTCTGGATTGCGTCATGAGATCAACCTTATAAGCGGGGTTCCTCCCTACGGGGGAGGGAGGAACCGCGCTAAAAGGAATTTTGCAAAAGTTTTTATAAGATGAGTTTTACCGAGGTGATGTCCTGCCTTCTTGGAAGTTGTTACTCATAGTTGCAGCATCACTGGGCAATCTTAGCGTAGGGAATCTGAGTCACTAGGAAATTATCAGTATCAAACGATGATTCGACACATTGTACAGGAAAACGTTCGTTCTAGAGATCTGATGCCAGCAAAACTGAGTTGGCTCAACGAATAATATGTCTTACGCTCTTATTATATAACATATATTTGTGCTCGTAGATACACAAACTCCTAGTAGTCACAGATAATCGTAACATTGGGGAGGGAAGAAATAGACAATCGTATTCCATTTGATGGAATAACTTATCATGTTATAATATGATGCCGGGTATTGTCAACGCGCCCGACGTGAGATCCTAGGTTCATATCCAATCCTGGCGAGTAACTTTCTCTTAAAACGTTTAGTGCTTTACCTTATGAGGGGATGTGAGAGATCAATTTTCAGAAATATGCAAAACTTCATTAGAGCTAATATTCAGCAAAATTGTTACAGTTATGACATAATATATACAGTAAATTAGGTCAAATATGAGTTGTATCTGGAATCGATACCACGTAATCTGCTTAGAGCCCAATCTGAGATGCAACCTATGGGGAGCGGACACTCGAAATTCAAGCAGGAGGGTGGCATTAACCGCTACCGGTGTCAGATGACCAACAGAGGGGTTCCCACGACCTCCTAACCACCTGTAGCAGCAGCCCTATATGTCTAATATTACCTTCCTACTGACATAGAAAAAATCATTGTGTTCCATTCATTTTCTTATATTTTACCAATAAGTAAGCTCGATTATCTTATATACTATAATAGATTTCTAGGTGAGTAATCATTCTTGATTGCCTTAAACTTGTGAGGTCCGTTCTATCTGAACATTCTACAGCGTCAATATGTGTAATATAACACGAATTGATTTGCCATACTGTAATATGAAGCCTGAGAGAGAAATTGGCCACGCGATGACAGGTTTTCACGATCCAATCCCAGCCTGGCGAATTCCAAAAAAATAGAGTATTTTCCAATGGCTTCATGCATTATTAATAACGATTATTTTTCGAGAATTACGACGATTGTAGAGGCATGCGCAGAAAATTAGACGAGTGCATGTCTTAGGTTATTTGTTTACTGTGCGTAAAAATTTTCTAGTAGCATCAGAAGGCCATAACAGGGATTGGGCAAGCATCAGAAAATCTGGCGAAAAATGCAATACCGAGACATTCCAAACCAGAGCTTGAAGATTTACGCTTTCTCGGAAAACCAGAGAAATCCCAGATAAAGGCAATGCTACATATACCCCCACGGGAAGGAAAACCGGTCTTTTTGCGAAGACCACATCCAGTCGCTTCTCCACTTGTTTTTGAAGTGTCTGCAGTGAGTGTCTTCAACTCTCTAGTCGATCCAACTCGCTAAGATTGATATAATTCTATTAATTTTAGCGAGTTGGATTGACTAGAGTTTTGATATTTTCTTGAGCGAGCTTAACGAGCGGAAACGCATAGCACGTATGCAAACTTCACAATTACCATTGATTTTTATAATATTTATTGATAATACATTTTTATTCGTAATTATTGCTTGCTGATATATATTCTGCTTATTTTCATTTATGTTTTACAAGCCTAAAAGTATTAATTACAAATACAAGTTAGTACAAATCTAGGGGTTAGTTAGAAACCATATTATATAAATCTAGTAGTCAAAAAAGGTTTCTTTTAGTAGTGAATGCAGTGATTTTAAATACTTTTCATTACTATATTAAGTTTTGATTACTATATTTATATAATATGGTTTTTAACCTAAGATAACCAGTAACGAAGAAAATAGATAACCTGCAAAGAACCTGTAAGCTAATCCGTAAGTACCAAAATCACGAAAGTTACTTCAAAGTGACTGGATGTGGTCTTCGCAAAAAAGACCCAGGGAAACGACTTTACAAAGGTCAATAACTAAGATGAATATGCTTCTGCGCATTTTAGAGCTTGTAACTACCTCCATATGAAAGATATACGGAATCGAGGAGAAACTCCACGTCATATAATCTGTCACATAGTGGCACATACTTGTGCAAGTAACACAGGAATTTATGAGGAGTACATTAGTCCATTTAGGCCGTGGAACTTTTTCCAGAGTGGACCCTGAATTTCGATCTAATCCAATCTAAGAGCGATGGAAACTACATATCTACAACAATTGTCTTAGAATATTAACGAGAAACCAAACTTCCTACGAAATACCTAAGAGAGTGACCACGAAGACTCGGCAATCCAGGTAAAAGTGGCTGCTAACGAGATTGTAAAGACGAGCTGGAGTCTACCTGGTGTAGTGAAGAGACGAGAGAGAGCTTTGTAAGAAGATTTAAATGTGTTGGTGGCCCCAGAGCCCAGGTATAGCTGAAACCGGTCTTAGACCACGCCTACCTCGGTTCTTTGCCCCCACACCTCTTACACACTGCCACGCATCTCAACAAACATCCTACAACCATCATCCTCCATCCTTCTCTAACATTACCATCTATTTTACAGTCAGTACACACAAATCTAAATCAACGGAAAACCTTTTTGTAGATATTTATGCACTGCGTTCTTCCCTTATTTCCAGAAAATAAGAACTCCATTCAGAACCTCATGGGCTAATAATGAGATGGAAAGTTAGCGGTCGAGGTGAAAAGCAGTCAAAGAATATTTGGGTTTCGGCTAAGTAAACAGTCAGATTTTTTTTTTGGGGGGGGGGGATTAATTAAACATTTTGGCATGCTCTTGGCGGCAGCCTTCTTCAGGTAAAAAATAAATATTCCAAGTTCACGAAGAAAAGAATCAAAAGACACATTCAAAAAAGGTTCAAAAGCATTTTTTTTAATGTGTATAATCGGTAACAAAATTTTTTAAAATTAACACAAGCTTAATACTTATAGAACTTAGTTTAGAATAAAAACTAATTATCGGAGAATCCAAATAAAATGGCACAAATACACATACGCAGAGAGATAACAATATTTTTAATAAGTAAAGATGGAATGGTTGGGATTCGGCTAAATAAAACTCAATATGATTTTGTTATAAAAAATCTATATTTCGGACGTTTCGGCTACTCATTTGTAGCCTTCGTCAGCAATAGAAATGTCGAGCGGCAGAGGAAGACCAAGGTTGGCAATTAAGCAACCATTGTAGGGTAATATTTTTAATAAAATTGTTGTGAATTTATTGTTATTTATTATTAAATATAGTGTCATCTCTGCTTACATGTATTTGTGCCATTTTAATTGGTTCAACCTAATTGTTTTCCTCCTAACTACGTTCTTCTAAAAACTTCTCTTTATTTTTTTCAAAAATATTTTGTTACATCATATGCACATTAAAACACGTTATATAACCAATTTTTATGATCTAATATATTGTATATCTAATATAATTTTGTATATTTATCTTTTAGCTGAAGATAGCTGCCAAAGAGCATACCGAAACATCCAAACTACGGAATTCTCCGAATGTTTGACTGTTGTTCTTAGTCGAAACCGAAAAATTTCTTGATTCTTACCGATGTCTTTAATTATTATCAGAAAGGTATCTGAAGTGTCAATAAGTTTGTGTTAACTACATTGCACAATTGAGGGAAAGGACGATAACACTTTGATTTGCTGCCCGACGCAGTATAACTTATGATCAATCATGTGTTGTCAGAGATTATATCCCCTAAAATGTGTGGCAAGAAGCCACACCAAGTCCAATTTGTTTTGTATTCGTTCAATTTCCAAATTCTAACAATTCCAATAGTAACATTAAAGCAAAGATATCCTACACTCGATTCGAAAATGAGTCGAGTTCCCTTTTTAGCGCGGTTCCTCCCTCCCCCATAGGGAGGAACCCCGCTTATAAGGTTGATTCAATGAAACAATCCGGAAGTGCCGACTAGAAAATTTCACGTTTCAGAACCCCTAGAGACCTAAAATAACGGTGGTTGAAATTTGTATATATATATATATATATATATATATATATATATATATATATATATATATATATATTTGTCTGTTAGCTCTGTAGCTCACAGACGAATGGTCCGATTTTGATGAAATTTAGTACAAAAATCTTTCGTCTAATTTGAAAGGTCAAGTTCGTTAACGCGCAAAATCCACCTACTGGAAGATGGCGTTTGGGGCGAAATTCGCGCAAAAAAAACCGTAACGCTTACGTTTTTGAGTTCATACGCTTGTAAGTACTCGTTTTATATGCTTCCTGGGCTAGGAAAACGAATGAAACCATTTTCAAGGCGATAACTTTAACCGTTTTCGAGAAAATTGGAAAAATAGTATTTGAATACCGTTTTTGGTTTGGGTACTTAGAATAATGGGATTCAGTTGAAACATTTTCTGCATGTTCTACATTCGTCAAAACTAATATGTTGAAATTTTGGTTACGTTTGGAGTTTAGGAAGGGTTAGAATAAAATATTTTATTAACAGACATAAAAAGTTTTAGTAACTTTGTTTACTTTCCTCAATATCTCGAAAAAGGTTGAAAATGTTGGTAAACGGAAGAATACCATTTGAAAGCTTATTAAATGCTCTAAAAAAAAGGTTCTAATGAAAGTTTTGATTAGGCGGTGTCAATCGGAGAAATATGAGCTTAAAACTTTAAAGTAATTGATTTCGCTTATTCGAACTGTTCTTTTTGTCTGTTTTTTATTCCTTGTTATTTTTTAATTGCTTATAGTTGGATAATGTATTTGAAAATAAAACAGGTTAGGAAAAATAAGAAAAACAATTTAATGTTAGAGATATGCATTTCCAAGATATAGCTTTTCAACTGCCTAGCGTCCTTCCTAGGGAGGGTTGTTTGTCTTTGATTTTGGCATTTAGAATTATGAGATACAGTTGAAACATTTTCTGCATGTTCGAATTTCATCAACACTAATATGTTGAAATTTTTGTTACGTTTAGAGTAAAGGACGGGTTAGAATAAAATATTTTATTACCAGACAAAAAAAGTTTTGGTAACTTTGTATACTTTTGTTAGTATCTCGAAAACCGTTGACAATCTTGTGAATCGGAAGATTACCATTCGAAAGCTTTCTAAATGCTCTACAAAAAAGGTTCTGAAGAAAGTTTTAATTAGGCGATGTCAATCGGAGAAATAAGTGCTTAAAACTTTAAATTAATTGATTTCGTTTATTCAAATGGTTCTTTTTGTCTGTTTTATCCCTTGTTCTTTTTTAATTGCTTATAGTTGGATAATGTATTTGACAATAAAACTGGTTATGTAAAATAACAAAAACAATTTATTGTTAGAAATATAGATTTCCAGGATTCCAAGACCTTGTCTCTAGCGGGTCCGTTTCTAGTGTTAGCGGACCCTTCCAGGTAAGATTGTAAATCATGACCTTTCAAGACTTTACTACACACAGGAATGGCGTTAGTGACCTTAAGGGTTAACACGCCATTATAATAATTAATTTTTTAAAAAAAGACTGGTGGAACCAAAATATTATTTTATTTATTTTAATCTTTCCAAATTAGACTAGGGATATGAACGGAACCACGCTAAGATGATGAAGTTCCTGCGAGACGGACTTTTACTTATTGGAGTCCAGCAAAAAGCACTGATAATATTCTTAATTATTTACTAGTTTGACATGTCTTAACATTGTATGCTTGTTTCAGAGAAATAAAAGCTGGTAAAGAAAAGTTAATAAATATGTGTAACCAGAGGAAAAAATGTCCAAAACCTGCCTGAATATCACAGAACGGAAAATGAGTAATTTATTTATATTTCCTGGTATATAGGAACATTTTTTTACAAACTATTTTGTCTTCTCGAGTTACCATAACTTGAGTATGAGGTGAGTATCCAAACGTTTTATTCCTGCTATGAAGTCTGGGTAAAATTATTACAAAAGTTTCAGGCGTAAATGTCTGTAGGTGCTTTTATTTTAGAATTAATGTTTCTTTCCAATGTAGGAGACATTAGAGTTTTTTTCCCCTTTCATTATTTACAAATCATCCGCGGAATCGCCCAAAGATGAGACAGAGTTCCTCCCAGCCGTGCTTGTAAATTATTGCTCTAAGATAATCATGCTGCATTTGAAACCAATATAACAATGCACTAATATTGAGCAAGACAATTCATGTACGTTATTTGGTTCAATTTTGATAAATTGATTTAGGATCAAAAGAAAAACGTTCAAACTTTATTTTTCACTAGCTGTGCCCGCGACTTCGTCGATGTGGATAGTGAATCGATTTAGTTTATTTTTACAACATATTTTTCTATTAATATGTCTAGAACGAAGTTTCGTTGCAATACAACAATAATTGCGGCTGGTATCGGGGAATAACTACTTTGGGTCCGGAGTAAGCCCCCCTCCAGATGAACCTATCTTGGTGGTTAAAGAACTCGTTCAATCATTTGCTAGGGGAATACTATATACCAAGTTTCGTGACGAAAAAACGAAAAACTCTGGTATGTATCAAGTTAACGATAGTTCATGAAATGTTCGACGTGATTCTTTACGTTGGAACAAATTTTTTATTAATGAACTGATTGTCATGAAAAAAAAAAACTAAATGTTAAGTGAAGCTTACCACAATATATTAGTGAAAATTGCTACTAAAGCGGATAAACCGTTTCTGAGATTAGCGTGCACAGACAAACAGATAAAAATTCTAAAAATCATTGTTTTGGGTACTATTGCGTTGATGAAGGCCCCCAAAAGTATTTCTTCCCATATATCTTCCATGGAACAGAAAGCGATCCGTTAGAATTTTATTTTCAGTATAGAAAATGCTTACATTGTCGAATAGTCCAGAGGAAGCATTAACCTTTTTCTGCTGTGCTGTAATGTTTCAACAGTTCATGTTAGTACGCAAATTCTAAATCTGACATATTGGTTGAATGGCGTTTCCAACAGTATATGTTCAACAACCCTTCTCCATTATGTTCTCTGCTTTACGGACATTGTAAGCATTATTAATGACGACTTGCAGTGGGGGGAGCGGACTCCAAGGTATTCAAGTGGCTGTAGCCTGTGCCAGATAGAGTATAATTACTAAAGCGAAGAGAGGGACCTCATTGTTGCAAGAAAGAATGGAGCACCTTGCAACTTAGAAGTAGCGCCAGGTGCATCCTGACAAGCACCAGTCATCCGTGAGGTTCCATGGGAAACGTCTTCTATTCCTCGCTTAGTAATTATCGGGCAATGTCTCTAAGCAGAACCATTTGCAAGACGTTTGTCGGAAAAAAATCGCAAAGATGTTCCTACTGTCAAGACCCATTGATGTAACAACTGTCATTGCGATTAGTTCTTTCTCTAGTCATAACTTGATGAGATATTGAATATCAAGCCGAAATGTTGACAAAAATACAATCTAAACTTAGTTTTAATCAACTATTATGACCGAATATCGACCGAATTTTTCTTGTTTAACCTTGATTCGCCATGCTGTTGATCAAAATGAAAGAGTTCTACAATTGGCTGTGAGGACGTCAAGATAATGTTTTAACAGGTGTTTTAGACTATAAGGCACGGTACAGAGAACAGAATAGAATTTTCGAATTGTGCGGTTAACAGTTACCCACCCTCACAATCAAAAATTTCTAAACGGCAACATAAGACAAAAAAAATCAGCTTCACAAATAACTCATTTATTTATCATATATGCTTACTTTTATAAGCCTCTTAAAAATTGGAAGCCAAGATGAAGATTTATCGTTTATTATGTTTATTTATAAACAAGAAAAATTAAAATAAAATTGCATAAAACTCAATTCGTTTGTATTATTTATATTTGTCAGAATACCACGGAGCTAGTGTAAAATTTACTTTCTACGCATCTTCTATAAAACAGATACTTCTTCATTTTATATTTAAATATTTTGCAATTATTTCGTGAATATTCCCTAGAATTTTAAATATCAGATAAATGTTGATTTTTGCTAATCAGACAATGAATGCCATGAAATAGTACTACAGTCTTTAAAGGCACTTAAAACATGTTAAATTTCATATATTTTCAAAAATACCCCGTAAAGAAATTGTTAACTGAGGAAAATGAATTTCATAAATGAGTTTTTCCTCATTTTTTTCAGAATATATCGCATATTAAAATGTTCTCTGAGAATGACCAACCGAAAAGCCTTTTTTCCATTGACACAGGCAAAATTTATTTTTCTGACAATCTAACCGAGTAATGTAAATTAATGTGGGTTGATTTCGGGGAATATTCGCTGCTTCTTGCGAATAACAGTATATCAATGTTTTAGTAATCACAATTTACTTTACAGCTTTATTGGAATCCACGTTGCTTCATGGGCTATCCAACGTCAGCTTGTCTCGCTACAGCGAGCGTATGAAAAGTTATTTTACATTTAACCGTTTGTTTTTCTGATCTAAAATCTAACTGATTTTTTAATAAAGAAATATCAGAAAATATATTTGAATATCTATAATTAAAATGGCTTTTTGTCTTCTAGAGTATTTATTTTATTTACTGTTTTGTTTTTTTGTGTTTAACGGCGTATCAACAATTATATTATTGTATACCAAGCAGAAACGTTGGCGTTAATAAAATACATTTTAACTATAAAATGTGGTCTTATTGAATATAAAAAAATAGACCGAAACCCCGGCGATCAACACCTTCAACTATTTTTTTACGGTTCTTTAGTTGAATAATTCTGAAACAAGAATGCAGTTTAAGAACTAGAATGAAATTATTGACCACAACATCATGCAATTTCCAACAACAATCAACCCACAATTAGATGATATCGCCAAATGGAAATCAGTTAGATGCAAGGATGCATACTGTGCAGCCGAGCATTGAGTCCTCTAGGTACACCCTCAGGTACATTAATATTGATACGGTTAGCTTATGTCAACTCCACGCCACCCGCCTCCAATAACCATGGGTCCTCTAGCACCCTCTTGGAGGTGAGCAAATCAGCAAGCTACAACGGGGGTACAGGCACTCTAGTCCACTTAACCCGGGACATTAATGGATCTACTTGAATTGACAACTCATGATTCACGCAGACATAAATAATGTATCGAAACTTGTAAGAATATAATAACATCATAAAAAGAATAATAAAAAATGTCCTCAGTCACGCACCAGCGGCAGTTTACTTATTAGGCAGGTTATGTTGAAGTAAGTTGGTTATAAATGTAAAACTAAAATAAGTATTAATACATTTTGATGTACGATAATAAGCAAATAGAATGAAATATTATCAATAATGAATAAATATAAGTGAGTATATTTTTAAATAAATATGTCGCACTAGTATTTCTGAAGTGACACAACTCAAAAGTCGGTTTTATTCACTCCGTCATAGTTATGACTATGAAAGACATAGTAAATAAATTACAACAACCATCGAAACCTTATGTACCTAGCTTCAGAGTTTGTACAACAGAGGGCACTCGAATAATCCTTTCTGCCTTAATTCTAAGGCCACATTTTCAGTTGAGTTTTATTTTGAGTTGCAGCACTTTAGAAATACTAGCGCGATATATTAATTTTAAATGTGTTAGAGCTATTTTCATGAAATGCTCATTAAATTGCAGCGTCGTCTACTGCATGTCAGTAATTGTTTAGTAGTTGGAAATTTACTATTTCGGCAATTTGGCGTATCCAGCAGAAAATGGGAATCGTTAAGAAGGGTGTGTCTTATACTAAGACTGTATATAATAACTTAAGCTGAATTTTTAATATCAACGTTCTTTTAGAGATTGGTAAAATGTATATTGCTTGAATTATATCATTTTCAAATGTAAAAAAGTCTAGTATAAATAATTTTCAAATTTAGAAGAAGTAAGGAATGAAATCAATATGCTTAAAAACAATTAAGCTGGAATGTATAGCAAATTGAATTACGAATGATGCTCTAATGAAAACAGGTAAAGTGAAACACAAAATTACCGACAGGTAAGAGGTAAAAATAAAATCATAAAATTTTCTGTAATATTATTGTAATAAAAATACATTAGAAATTTAAACTTTTATTTTTAAATATTTATTTCAATAGTGCAGTTTAGTTGCAGAATACATGTATTGAAAACTTTAGACTCTTATCCGTACAGAAACTTTTCGCGTTTGTGAATATTTACAGTCAAATTTTCCGAAATCAGAAGCTCTGTTGCACAACGGATGTTGCATATTACTAGCTGTTGTGTGTGGGTTATATTTTAATTAGTAAAAATGGAGGATTTGAGGCAATAATGATTTATAAACGTTTCTAGGTAAAGTTGCTAACATAGTGCAGGCAAATGTGTAAGAATATTCCTCAATGAACAAAAACTCGGTTGAAAGTCCATAAATTTTATTTTGGAATACATCTATGTGATCTTGGGCTGTTGGTCTCTTAAATATGCGCGGGTAGATTTTTTATTTCTATTAAATGAGAAAAAAAAAAAAAAAAAAAAAAAAAAAAAAAAAAAAAAAAAAAAAGTGATCGGTTTCATAGAAATGAACCTACATCCTAAAGCAAACACAAAAAAATATTATTCATGATTTGAAAATAACAACATATGATACTTTATCAGGATTAATTTTTATTTTCCATTGTTATGAGAGGAAATTCCACAGGTAGATATTTTCTGAAAAAATAAAATTTTGTCATTTCAATACCTAATGCCTAAAATCTAAATTATCTCGAACACAATTCAAAATCAACACTTTACGTTATTTATTTCAATATATATCTTCATTCTAATTGCATATAGCCGATAAACTTTATCGATCAAACAAGAAAGGAAATTGTGTTTTTTACTTTTTTTAAACACAGCAGTATTATGTTAACAATTTATATATGATCAATTGAAAATAAATTGATCTATAGACTAATAATATCCTTTTTTAGCGCGGTTACTCCCTATCTCCATAGGGAGAACCCGCTTATGAGGTTGACCTCATGACGCAATCCGGAAGTACCGACTAGAAACTTTCACGTTTCAGACCCTATAGATCACGAAAATATAGGTGGCCCAAATTTGTATATATATATATATATATTGTGTATATATATATATATATATTGTATATATATATATATATATATATATATATATATATATTATATATGCTTGTCTGTTCGCGCTCTAGCAAGCTCAAAAATGGTCCGATTTTAACGAAATTTGGTACAAAAATCTGCCGTCTAATTTGAAAGGTGAAGTTCGTTAACCAGCAGAATCTGCCCACTAGAAGATAGTGTTTGGGGCGAAATTCGCGCAAAAAAATCGTAATGCTTACGTTTTTGAGTTTATATGCTTGCAGATACTTGTTTTATAGGTTTATTAACATAAGAAAACGAATGAAACCATTTTTAAGGCGATATCTGTAACCGTTCCTGAGAAAAGTGGAATCAATGTTTTTGTATGTCATTATATTTTTGTGAGTACTTAGAATCGCAGGATTCAATTGAAATATTTTCTACAACTTGAAAATTAATCCCAACTAAGATGTTTTAATTTTGGTTATATTTGCAATTGAGGAAGTATGCGAAAAAAATTATTTTATTAATAGACATGAAAAGTTTTCAGATCTTCATACATTTTTCGTAAACATCACGATTACGGTTGGGAAATCGTGCTAAGTGGAAGGTGAACATTCGAATGCTTACTAAATTCTCCACAAAAAAGGTCCTGAAGCAATATTCGATGGGGCAACGTCAATCAGAGATATAAGCGCTTAAAACGTAAAAAGTGTTTGTTTTGTTGTTTTGAAAGGGTTTTTCTCTTTGCTTAACTCACTTTTTAATTGGTTGTTTCTTGTTTTAAATTGCATTTATCAGTAAAATTAGTATTGTAGTAAAATAAGCTAAGAAACGGTGGAAGGTATTGGTAAGTTTGGAGTGGCTGTGGTAATCAAGATGGCAGTAGCTAATCATGATGACGTAGTTTGTTTTGAATTCTCCGGTCTATATAACCTTCCTCAAAGCCTCTAACTATAGTTATCGTTATTTCTTATTTTATAGAAAGATTTAACCCACGTCAGAATGGAATTTTATTCGCCATGAAGCACATATTTACAGTTGATTATAACAGTAAAACGAATTTGCTAGTAAAACAAGATAATTAAAATGACAACGAATTTTTGGTTGTTTAGAATAGAGCCTTCTCAGCAGTAGTCGAAGAGTAAGTACGTTTTCAGTACAAAATTGTATTGACTTACACAAATTAAGAATTATCCGCTTCTGTGTAAGTTGGCTACTGTCAGTTTCCTGTGATTTGTAATGCTAATCTATTCCATTTCTTCGAGATGTACGTAACCGCGCTAAGATGACGCAGTTCCTGCGAGTCGGACTTTTATTTCATACTCTGGAAATTATAATCAAATAAAAACAAAATAAAGTGAAGTGCAGTATGTGTATAAAGTAAGCAAGTAATTTTTGGAGTTCTAGCTTTTTCGTTCTAAAATGAAGAGGCAACACCCTTGAGTTTTTTTCTCTTATTTGATAATATTTAACTCTTGTATTGTAGTTTAAAGATTGAATGCTTAAGATTAAATAATCTCCAGGACGCAAACTCATTATTTTTCAATTGTTGACTCTAAGGAAATTATGGACTCTCATTTTTGTAGTATAGACCTGAATCGGATTGCATTTTATTGGAATTTATTGTTTAAATGTCGAATTAATAGATTTAACTAAGTACCTGTAAAATATTTTGAAAAAAAAGATAAATCAGCCCCACACCAGGATATGAGGGGCAGATATTTTATTCTTTTCTTATTCACGACCTTACTAGACCATAAGGTTATAGTGTGTAGTCTGTGCTATGCTGGGTCCGCCTGATTTTCCCCTTTAGAGTGAGCCCAGGGATGGTTTAGGAACTTTCTGACCGTCGAACGACGGCACTACAAGATAAAATATTCAATGCTCGTGTTGAGTTTTGAACTCAGATTATTCAGAACACGAGTCGAGTGCTCTACCATAAAGCCAAACCCGCCCCCAAAAAATTATGAATACATTAGTAGTTGTATTTTAGATAGAATATACAAATTTAACTGTTTTTTTTTTTGTCTTAGTTGTATTTGTATACTACTTCCACTTTCCAATTTGTTTCTGTGTTTTTTTGTTTTTTTTTCAAAATCAATTGCAAGGACTATGTTTCCCAATAACTTTTACGAAAAAATAAAGAATATATCACATTCTAATGACATTTTTTTTTTTTAAAGATTAACATATTAGCAGTTTCACTTAATAAAAAGGGCCGTTATCAATAAATATTATTAATAATTTAATTTATGGCAGAAAAATAATATTTTATAATTCTTTGAAATAGTAAGAATTTGACTGAGTATTTTTAGAAACACAGGCGTTACCTGCTCCATAAAGGGCCTGCAGAAAAATAATGCTATTGTCTATTGTATCCGGACAACAATTCTTTCACCAAACCTAAATAATGAGGCTTCCAGATTCCCCGGAATATTATTTTTAATTACTTGAACTGAAGTAAGAATCAGTTCATAGCTGTCTTCGGTTATTCAACAAAATGTATTATATTTTCCGTTATTAGTTCTGACAAATGACAGAAACCTAAGTGAATCTCATGGGATACGGTATAGAGACTGGTTTGATTCCCGCTTGAACTCATCATGTTCCTTTTAAGAAATACATATGATGAAAAAATGTCTATCGTAAGAATAAAACGAAATAAAAAATAAATTAAAGTAAAAAAGTAAATTAATAAAAAATAAATCAACTATTTTATCGACGGATTATTATGTGAATAACAAAACAGATTTTGGTGACGATCACTATGTTTAACACAGGATTGGTCATGCTGGGATAAATGCCACGGGGATGGTTGGATTCATCCAAGGCGTGGCTGATTTCCTGCCGGTACCGCCCGAAGCACTTGACAAATATACCAAATCTCTAATTTGATGAAATAGTCATTAAGTATGGATAGACTGCAACAACTGAACACCTACGAGGCATTTGCGGTTAAATACGGCCAACGAGTATTATGACATGGAGAGGACATCTGATAGGAAACTTTTGAGATTCTATATATACAAAAAAAAAATCATAAGTATAGATTAATACAAAAAATCAATTGAAACCAAATGGTGTCTTAAAGAAAGACCAGATGCTTATTATCATTCCATGGAGAGCAAAATTGCTAAAGAATAATAACCTGTCGCTAAGTCATCAGTAGACCATGACTATTTATTTATTCATCAAAGAATATGTGAAATTTTATTTGATGGTGTATCAATAGCATACTGGACTTTCCCTGTTTTCCTTTTTTTTCTTTTCTTTTTTTTTCCTTTTTCAAAATCAGATGTAGATGTAGGATTATAGTTCTTATTTTTGGGGAAATTGCGGAACTACCAGAAGAAGAAATTATGAGCGCTTTCTTCAAAAAGATAGAGAATCGGGCTCTGGTAAGAGTAATCGGGGTTTGGGTCTCCTAACATTTGAAGCATCCTGGCGGGACTGTTAAAAGGAAATCGGCCATAGATTTTGTAGTTTTGCCACAAAATTTTATATACAGTACTTCAATTTCTAACGATCGCATAAGTTACTTAACTAGTAGTTTGCCTTAAACCTCGTTTCAATCAGGAAAATCGGTTCATCAAGGATTTTCGCCGGATCCGATTAATTTAAGTGACCCTAACTGCCGTAATTTTCTGTTATAAAATAAAGAAACTAATGGCACAAGTGTATTTTGAAACTAGGTGAAAAAGCTCCATTTATGGTATCGGAAGTTCAGAGATTCAATCCCTTAGAGGATTCTGTGGAGATCCTAGGTCGAGAGATCTTTGTAACGGTGAAATGGTTTCTGATACGAATGTATCCAGCATTTTATTTTGTTTAAATTCTTATCTAACTCTCAATACGATCATGCCGAATGATTAAGAAGTTAAATAAGCGCCCTTAAGTAATATAATTAAAAAATAGTTTCTGCCATGTGGATAAACATACCAGAGAATCCCCCTGGAATAGCTATCAATTTTTCTATGGGAAACACCAATTTTATAAGCTAATTCTATATTCGTTGTGTAACGTTAATAATATTTTATTTATTATAAATAATTATAATTCTGTTTATTTGTTAATTATTGTGCCTATGAAACAAATAAGCCGTGTAGCCGATTTCCGTAGTCTAATAAATTGTTGACAGTTGTGATTACTCTCTTCGTTAAATATTTGTTGTGTCCTTTGTTGAAAAAGGCTCCCTAAGAGCATCCCGAAACGTCAATCATTGTTCCGAAAATGTGACTGTTTTTCTTAGCCGAAATCCATCTATTATTTGCCTTGTTATCAGCTCAGCGGCTATCTATTTGCTTGTTACTTTCATTCTATATTTGTTTTAATTTATTGGATTAACCCCCATAAGTCCCCGAGAGATCTTCGATTGTGGTCATAGCAGTTATGGACCAAAGGTCTGTTAGTTATTATCACAAGGGATAATAAGGGTAGGATTGTCCTGTCGAGGATTATAAGTGCAGAATTTATTGATAATAAGTCAAAACAAATGGGACAACACCCCCAAATTAAAACTTTACATACTATAAAAATATTCATTGGACTGACCTGTCAATATGAGGAAGGTGAAGAGAAAGAGGAGGTAGAAATCCATTTTGACTAGTTTGATGATGGATGTGGTGTAGGACGCCAGCTTTGTAGATTCAGAGTAAGCCCATAACTGATGAGTCAATCCGATAGAAGAGGCAATGAACAGTACTGAACACACTCGGTCTGCGACGGCACACTAATCACACTGACTTTTGGCACATGTGAAGTGACGTGACAAATAGTGAGACGTGATATCGTACTGACACTAGTTCGACACTGCGAGAAGTACCTAGAGCGACGGCTGAGCGGGGAGTGAGCCTGGAGGGGTGGAGTTACCTCCCACTCCTGCCTACCCCCTCCAGAGGGTCCTCTCCTTAGCATACAATAGCTCCTGGAGACAGACATGGCCAGCCTCTGCAGATCATGGGAGTTCGTCTTGTAGGGAAAGTTAGAAGTGGACAATAGAAGCTATTTTAGTTTCAAGATCTTACAGTGACTCAAATAATATCTATTCCAGTCGTGAGGTCAAAATACAATTAACTACAAATAATAATTTGTTTAATAATTTATGAACGTCAATAATTCATATTGAAAATTAATACGTATGTAAATTCATTAAAATTTATCTACATTATCTGAAGCTTCAGATGCCTCTGAATCAGCTATTGGTTAGCTATTAATAAAAATAAAAGGTACTTAAGTATTAGCGTCAAAGCAGGTTAAAGAGGCGGGTCTCGTTCAGAGATCTGGATCATGGATAACGCATTTCTAGTGGTCAATCACTATCAGGGATATCATCTATTGTGTTTATAGTAACCATCTTGTTCCCTTTGTCTTTTTAATGCAATTCATTTGTGCTTTATTTACCCACACAATTGTTGTTGTTGTTTTTTTTTTTGTTACGCGATTTCAGTTTTTGTGCGAGTTAGCGAAAACAGAATAGCAAGGATGAAAGCTACTGTTTCGAAGCGATGCTAAATTGTTTATTCCATTATCCAGCGAAAAACCATCCTTGATCTATATCATCAACGAATTGGATTGACTAGAGTTTTGATGTAACCTTGAGCGAGCGGAAACGCATAGCAATTATGCTATTAATAAGTGCTACGCGTTTTCGCTAGCTAAAGGTTATATCATAACTCTAGTTAACCCAAATCGTTGATAATCCCGTCGCCATATTGGCAAAAACTGATTTGACTACTTGATACAGCTCTCTGACCCGGTGTAGATCCAGTTCTCTGAGACCCGACTCTTTAACCTGCTTTGACGCTAATACGTAAGTACCAAATAAAATATCAAAATGAGAAGTTCAAGAAATGGTTGGGATTCGGCTAAGAGAAATAGACTTTCAGAAAAATCTATAAAAATAAAAGTTAGCAGTTTAAAATATCATAATGAGATGGAGAAAGTTAGACGGTGTAGCGATACAAATTTGAAGGAATGGTTGGGATTCGGCTAGGAGAGAACTTCAGATTTAAAAAAAAAAATCAATATTTCGAACGTTTCAGCAGGCCCTTTGGCAGCCTTCTGCAGTTAAATAATAAATAGATATGATTAAAATAGAGTAAAATCAAAATTGAAAAGAAATATTTTAAATCATGAAAATAGGTTATGTAAAACATTATTTTATAAGTATTTTGAGTTAACAAAGAACTTTTTTGGACAAATGAAGCAGCATTTTTACACCAAACCTAATAAAGAGTAAATAAAAAAAAGTCCGACTCGCAGGAACTGCATCATCTTAGCGCGGTTCCGTTCTTATCTCTAGACTCATTTAAAATTATTAAAATAGAAGCTGTTATTATTTTGGGTCCACATTAATAGAAAGCATGAAGATTAGAGTTAGCCGTTGAGGTGATAAGTAAAGATGGAATGGTTGGGATTCGGCTAAAGAAACCTCAATACGATTTATGTTAAAAAATCTATATTTAGGACGTTTCAGCTACTCATTGGTAGCCTTCGTCAGCATTGAAAGTGCCGGGAGGCAGAGGAGGACCATAGTTGACAGTTCCATCTTTACTTTCAAGAAAGGTCTTATTGGATGGGTCCCCGCCCTAGGAAGGACCCCGCTAGGCAGTTGAAAAGCTCTATCTTGAAAATCCATATCTCTAAGATTAAATTGTTTTTCTTATTTTTCTTAACCTGATTTATTATCAAATACATTATCCAACTAAAAGCAGTTAAAAAATAACAAGGAATAAAAACAGACAAAAAGAACAGTTCGAATAAGCGAAATCAATTACTTTAAAGTTTTAAGCACTTATTTCTCCGATTGACATCGCCTAATCAAAACTTTCATCAGAACCATTTTTGTAGAGCATTTAGTGAGCTTCCTAATGGTCATCTTCCGTTTCCCAAGATTCTCAACCTTTTTTGAGATATTAAGGAAAGTATACAAAGTTACCAAAACTTTTTATGTCTGTTAATAAAATATTTTATTCTAACCCTTCCTAAACTCCAAACGTAACAAAAATTTTAACATATTAGTTTTAATGAAAGTAGAACATGCAGAAAATTTTTCAACTGAATCCCATGATTCTAAGTACCCAAACCAAAAACGGTATTCAAAAACTATTTTTCCAAATTTCTCGAAAACGGTTAAAGCTATCGCCTTGAAAACGGTTTCATTCGTTTTCCTAGCCCAAGAAGCCTTTAAAACGAGTACTTACAAGCTTATGAACTCTAAAACGTAAGCGTTTCGTTTTTTTTTGCGCGAATTTCGCCCCAAACGCCATCTTCCAGTGGACGGATTTTACTGGTTAACGAACTTGACCTTTTAAATTGGACGACGGATTTTTGTACCAAATTTCATCACAATCGGACCATTAGGGAAGCCAGAAATGAGCGAACAGACAAATATATATATATATATATATATATATATATATATATATATACATATATATATATACATATATATATATATATATATATATATATATATATATATAC
Source organism: Gonocerus acuteangulatus (assembly GCA_946811695.1). Lineage (NCBI taxonomy): Eukaryota > Metazoa > Arthropoda > Insecta > Hemiptera > Coreidae > Gonocerus > Gonocerus acuteangulatus. The sequence goes on from OX328125.1 coordinate 37,944,542, forward strand.
ATATATATATACATATATATATATATATATATATATATATATATATATATATATATATATATATATATATATATACATATATATATATATATATATATATATATATATATATATATATATACATATATATATATATATATATATATATATATATATATAAAAATTTGAACCACCGTTATTTTCGGTCTCTAGGGGTTCTGAAACGCGAAATTTTCTTGTCGGCACTTCCGGATTGTTTCATTGTATCAACCTTATAAGCGGGGTTCCTCCCTATGTGGGAGGGAGGAACCGCGCTAAAAACTTAATAAAGGATCCAAGTAATTTTTTTTATTGGCACAAGGCATTTTTTTCAGAGTACCAGTAAAACGCACCCAACCGGTCACAAACCGAATTTGATCTGAAATCTCCAGCGTAGGAATCCATCATGTTAGTCATTCTGCCACTGGGTGTTTCAGATGAGGTCGCAAAAAAGTCGTTAATGCACCATATTGTCGAAATGGTGTTGTGCCTTTAGCATGAATCCCGTGAAGATGTAATGAGTAAATGTAGAGGTTTAGTGTGGAAATTTAGGAGTGGCTCGGGTGATGGTTTAGTGAGGAAATGTAAGAGTGACTCCCGGGAAGATGCAGTAACGAAATTTAGAGGTAACTTGCGTGAAGATGTAATGAGTAAATGTAGGGATGACTCCCATGAAGTTGTAGTTAGGAAGTGTAGGGGTGACTCCCGTGATGGTGTAGTGTGGAAATGTAGGAGTAACTCCTGTGATGGTTTAGTGAGGGAATGTAGGGGTGACTCTCGTTACGGGACTGTTTTTTTTTTTTCCTCTATTTATTAAGGGATATATTTGTAACATTTGTGTTTAAGCTGTCTGTATTTTTTTTCATTTGGTGTCAACAAGTTAGTCGTGTGTCTATATACACTCCGAAATGGCGTATACTCTGGTCTTATTGAGTCCATTGAATTTAGTGACGTTCGATTTTCAATTGTATAAGGTATTCATTTTGGAATTTTCTTAGTGAAAACACATTGTAATTGAATATTTAAGCGGGCTAATTGTGAGTTTCCATTTTCAAAACCAGAATGAAATCGCATCTGCCGTTTCTTGCAAATGAAGAATCGTTTCGTTGAGGTTGGTGCTCTTCGTGAAAGTGGAGTGTTTCGTCTCCTTGGAGTAGGAGGGCTGAGTTGGCAGGCTGAGGCATATCACTGCAATGCAACATGTACAGCAATGGGCTACTTATGCAGAAGACAATGTCGCATCGATGAAGTACTAACTATGAGTTACTATAAAGGTGACTCTATTTTTCTACCTCCGCCAATAAAATCGCTGTAGAAAATAATCTTCGTCCTCTGAATTCTCGTTCATTGTGAAAATTAGCCAATGTATATAAGGAACTACACGCACTGTTCGTCAAAACGAAGAAAAAGTGGCTAATATACATACTGTCGTCAGTAGGTTCTAGAATGGCTACTGGTTTACCAATCCGAAGTAGATAGCAGTAGTAGAAGTGAAACGAATTTGAATTCTCTTGATTGGAGAGGGATGCGTTTTGGTTAGGAAGGCGTGTACACCGAAGCTTCCGTTTCTAATTAAGGATACAGGGAAATCGAACCGTCGACCGGTGCACTCTCCAGCCTATTCTCCATTATATAGTTTAATCAAATTATCAATTTCCTATTTCCAATCACTATGCGTTTTTCATAACCCTGTGCAGGTGGGGTACATTTTATTTTTTAAATTCACAAGTCCCCACTGAACTGATCTTCAAAATAAAGGAAAACATTTTTTATTAGCCTACATCATAATAATTTGATGATTGTAACTAAATATTTTATAAGTATTAAACTCATTAATTTTATATATACATTTATGACTCTTCCCTATATTAATCTCATTCACTAAGAAGTAACTTTCCTACGGTATCTGGTTTCCTTTTTTCAGCTCACAGAATTCAAAAATCAAATCAATTTATTTTTCAAATGTAGGTGTTTTGTGTATTTTATTAGTGGATTAAATATTTTTTGAGGGGCTAGCTCTAAAACATATATAATTTTTGGGAAGGGAAAGATTGACCCCTATAAATTACGACAATAACAGTCAAATGGTCTATTTTTTTGGGTTTATTCTCCCTCCCCCCTGCTATAAATTGTATATGTTTTAGAAATGTTGACTTCTGTTGTCACTCAGAAGGCATTTAACTGTTAAATTACCCCTCTCCCCTCGAAATCAAATGGATGGTCGTTAATAATAATCGAATAGTCCCTTTACCTGCCGAGAAAACTGTCGGTGATGGGACAAAATGGGTGTCATATTCGGATTTAGGAGGTCAATTTACGTAAGAATGGCCTCGGGGCCGATTTTCATGCAGGTCAGTGTTATTTGACAAACTCGCTTGTTATTTGTTATTTTTCAAGTAAGAGGATGAATAAACAGGTAAAAAACTTTGGATGAACTGTATAATAAAACTGCTCTCGCGAATCATGCAACAAGTTGTAAATAAGAACCAAGAAATACAACATTTAAATAAAGTATTTTTTTAATCAAATAAACATAAAATGATATTATTAAAACGCTAAATTATGTTAATTTTTACTTTAATGGACTAATCTCCGTCTGCATAATTAAATTTATTTTTTTTTTCATCAGCAACAAGACCATTAGCACCAATAGAATTTTTTATTTACCAATATTCCTAAAAATCTAAAGCAAGCAATTTTTTAGCTGTCCCATAGATAAAAAACCTCAACTTACTCCGGGACTGGAACCCGCAGCTGCCAAGGTCGCGCATCGCTTACGCTATCCAACCCAAGGAGCCCAAATTTAATAATTTCTCTTTGAATTTAATTTATTCGAAGGAAATGATAGGCGTGACATGACTTTTGTAGAAGGTTGTTTTCTAAAGGTAGGTACTGAATGTAGAATGTATTTAATTATTGAAGGCCCGACCAAAGTACACAAGATCTTTTAAGGGTGCCCTACACGGAGAGGAAAATCTCAAGATTCGGACTGCGCAGTCCAAACCTTAAGATATACGTTACCGCGAATGGGACACCCTGGAGGCCAGAGTTGAAGTGTACAGTCCATTGACGCAGAACTAAAAACCCCAATAAGTTAACTGCACAGTCCAATGAGGCAGTGACTGTGCAGGCCAGGCCTGATGTGTGTGTACGAGAGGATCGTTGCTTCAAATAGAGTGGATCTATTATAACTGGACTGCGGTCATCCCGGCCTTGAGGTTTTTAACTTATCGTGTGTATGCTAGGCCTGTACAGTCCAAACTGTGCAGTCCTTGAGATTTTATATTTCATTTTTTTTTTTTTTTTTGTTTCTTTATTTATTTTTAAACATATTCTAGTGAATATACTAATAATTCATTAATATTAAAGAACACCGTAATGATAATAAAGACATAATAACTTTTTATATTGTTTCACGTAAAGTGTTAGTAAACGGCTTTGCAAATGGCATGACAGAAGGAAAGATTTTTAATTTTCTGTCCGCTCGTCCGTGATTAATCTGGCTGTATTAGAACAAATAAATGTGAGTTACTTATAGGCTATATTTTTTTTTTTTTAATTAACCTTCTGCCTACTTTGTTAATGGTGCTGATATTTCGGGTCACATAAAAAATTAATTACTGTATATTATGTTCCTGTATTTTAGTTCATTATGCAAACAGTATTTCAATGATACTATTAAACATTTACCTTGAATATGGATGCAATCCGAACGTTCGTAATGCTCATAGGTACCTAGTACTTAAGTATATAGTGATGTACTTCGTCAAAATGACTGACATAACATTCCAATAAAGGTACTCAATATACGTGTATTCCAATAAAGGTACTCAATATATTTCCTAGTTCGTGCCACATATTTCGCAGTAAAACTCCGTGCCTAGGTCAAACTACTGCAGTCACTGCGAATACCATCCGTCCCTGATCCGCCTCACATCAAAGTACCTCCCACTATTGTATTATTCATGGGAGCCCCTAATTCTGTCTAGCCGACGAGAAAATGACGTTGGAACATATTCCAAACTCTAATTAGGAAGATTCAATGAAATATTCTACACTTGCTCGATTCGGCCGCCTTTGAGGTAGATTAATACAAGATAGTGGTCCTTTCGTTTATTAGCAACCAGTGGGCCTGAGTACTGTCAAATGCCAAGGACACATACACACATCTCTCTCTCTCTCTCTCTCTCTCTCTCTCTCTCTCTCTCTCTCTCTCTCTCTCTCTATCTCTCTACTGGCTGTTACCCGGTGTGCCATGCTGCATCTACTTTCTGTCAAAATAAATTATAAACCAAATAAATAATATTAAAATGTAGTAAAACCAATCTGAAACTGTTCGGTTTCACAGTTTCGAACCCGTGACCTCCGAACTGTGAGTCCTAGATTATTTTAACCTAGTCTATACCACTCCCCGTATCAAGACCTATCCGTATTCCGTATCCGATTTGTATAAGGAGCAAACATACAGACAGACGGGTGGTAGACGTTTTTGTTCTAACATACAAAACTTCTGTGTAATAACTTCTGGCTATATCCAGCGGTTGCTTATTTAACTTAATATTCTCCGGAATTTTCATTCTGCTTCATCAGACAGTTTTCTAGTTTGATTAATTTATTATAACCTTAAATTGATTACTATTTATCTTAAAATACGGTGCCTTTGAGGTCTACTTCCCTATATCGTCCCCTTTTTTGGCTTTGTTGCGATGAGCGTTTTTGCCTTATATATATATGTGTGTGTGTGTATATATATATATATATGTGTGTGTACATATATATATATATATATATATATATATATATATATATATATATATCAGTCCCATAACAGGCCACAAGGGCCCTGAGAGGTATCTGATTCATGACCATACGGCACACTACGGAGATAGTGTGGTCAGAACTTTGCTCTGGCCGCCTGATGTTCCCCTTTGCTGCTTCGACTACTAGAGTCATTAGCACCAATGTACCCACTATAAATTAATTAAAGCCTGGGTCGGTCTATAGACGGTGAGGGAGGCCGAATTCAATACATGAACAAATACACTAGAAGAAAAATCTTTAGTGCTTGATCGGGATTTGAACTCAAGTCCTCCAACATATGAGTCCAGTGCTCTACCACTGAGCTAACCACGCCCTCATACATATATATATATATATATATATATATATATATATATATATATATATATATATAAATATTGCTGGGAATCATATTTTTATTTAGGCCGAATTCTTCCTCCCTTGGTAGTTCAACTTGCATACTTCATCCTGCGACATTTCTTTGGATACCTGTTCAGCTTTTTCATACCGTTAGTTTATATAGAATGAAAATGAAAATGAAAAATTTCATTCCCTAGGCTACCACCAAGGATGAAACCAAATATTGACCTGAAATATTGCAGAAAGGAGTAGGAGAAGGGAACTACCGCTTAATCGATCATTAATTCATTCATCATTACATTTAAGTATATATTAATTGATATGGCATTAAAGTAATAGGTTTTGGGTAAGAAAACAACCACATTTTTTTTTCGGAAAAGTCAATTATTTCCACGTTTTGGCATCCTCTTTGGCAGCCTTTGTCCAGAATAAATGCTTACTAAATACCAGGGGGCGGAACGAAAGAGCAAACGATCCATTTTGGTAACTGATATATTTTGGTCCCTGCAAGAAGGCTGCCGAAACGAATAAATAATGGATTTCCCCCCAAATTTGGTTGTTTTCTTAGTCTATTAACTATTCCGTTGACTTATCACTTCGGCGGCTTACTATTTGTATCTCATCACTGATATAACATTCGCCCAGGGGCAAGTCCTTGAATATCAATTATAACTGTTTGTGGTCAATAACACATTCACTCACACATCACTGTATGTTGTAAATTAATTTGTGATAATTATATTTGACTTCTTGACACTGACAGTTTTCCATTTGTGACTAATTTCTCACCCTAAATAATTCATATTGACGTTGATTAGTTTCGGGGGAAAATAATGAATAGCAATATCACGAAATGATATTTTATCATGTTGCGCGTATATTATTACTTTTATTTTTGAAGTTTACATAAGACTGATGAGCAATAATTATTCGCTTAACTGTTTTTATTATATCTTTATATAAGATTATATATAAAAGAGAAATTATAGTCATGTGTATTTCTATTTGGAAAGTTTACTTGCCGCTTCACATGAATATATATTACAGCTACATTTCGTCGGAATGCGCTCTAAAATAAATACTGACCAAACTATCCTGTTTTTACGAATTCTGATAATAAATGATTTCCAGAACCCGACAAAAGTGGCATTTATTATTCCAAAATATGGCGTTAAAAATGTGGCAACATGACATTTATTTTGGTAAAATGTGGCAATATTTTTAGTCGATGTGGCATTTAGAATTCTTAGAAATAAATGACAAATATTCAAATTTTGCGAAGAAAGATACTTAATAATTATTAAGTACCTTAATTATTAATAAATTAATTAATTATAATTAATTAATTTATTAATGGGTACCTTGGTGCTAATGACCATATCAGTCGAAGCAGCAAAGGGAAAAATCAGGCGGCCGGAGCATAGTACTGACCACACTAACTCCCTAGTGTGCCGTATGTGCATGAATCAGATACCTCTATAGTATCTGCCCCTGAGAGCCCTCGTGGTCTGTTAAGAGACTGTTTTTTTTTTTTTTTTGTTACAAAAATACTTCTTCTCGCACTAAAGGTGAAGTTCGTTAACTTGCCACAAAACCCGCCAACCAAGATTATTTTATAATGAAATAGCTTTCTGTCTATGACTCTCCCCGTATCAAGATCTACTTGATACCTAGTTGTCTGTACCCAGTTACGAAAATCGGCCAAACGATGTGAATTTGTTTTAGTTCATAATGATAACTGCAGAGGCTAGCACAACAGAACTTCATCTAACAGCCAGTAACAGAGGCCAGTAGTAGTCGATTCAAAATGGCCGTCACAACGTGAATGGTTCATTGTAGCCAATTTTTCTTAAACAAAACTTTTGACCTTTTGAAATTTGACTATTTTGACCTAGCCTAGGAGATTTCTAGTATCAAGACCAACCTGTGTGCCAAGTTTGGTCAATATCGGTCAAACGGTGTAGATTTGTATAAGGAACACACAAACAAATAAATAAATAAACAGGCAGCCACGTGATTTTTATATATACAGGGTGTCCCGCATTGAGGTGTCATAACATTAGGGGTTTATTCTGCATTACATTTGTAGTTCAGGGGCGCAAAAATGAGCGTTCTATCTGAAAATGTAGAGGAATTACTCAAACTTTTGTCTTTTTTAAAAACTACTGGCTTTTTTAAAGAAAAACCGAGATTTTGGAATTTGTGATCAATGTATCGTAAATAAAAATTACATTTTTAGAATCTACATTAAATTTCCAATAAGTAACACCCACTATTGAAATATTACAATGTAAATTAAGAGTTATATTAAAAGCCATATAGATGAGAATGTTTAATATTAGTTTTTTATTAAATTTTTCAATATTTTTTCGCCTCAAAAGTTGAATTATTTAATAAGCAACAAAATTGCACCTTTTAGTTTTAGAAAAAAAATCTATTTCAATCTATTTTTTTTCTGATTTCTAAGTCAAAACCAATAAATGTGCTTTAGCGTGAAGCAGCCATTCTGAACAAATTCTATAATTTCACACGATGATGGCGATGTCCCATCCTTCCCGCACTACATGACGTTTATTACACAAGCCCATCTTCCAAATATTAACTCACTCTGATATTCAAATGGATGGTTGCCTCATGGGCGTATATAAGGGGGGCTGCAGCCCCCCCCCCCCCCTCAGAAATTTTCATTTTGTGGTAAAAATGTGTCATAAAAACCTTAAAAATAAATTAAATAAGATCACTTAGTTAATAAAAAATAGTTTATTTTAGGCGTAATAGCGTTTTAGTTGCCTAAAACTATTCCAAGTTCTAAATTTTTTATATTCCATGCCCCGGAAATGGTCTGAGCCCCCCCTCAGAAATTTTCCCAGCCCCTCCCGAAATTATTTCCTATATAAGCCTAGCTCATAGTGGACGAGTGGTGACGGAATGGCTGAACACTGAATTCCCTAATCGTTGTATCAGACACTATGGACCAGTTCGTTTGCCTCCTGATCTGAATCCTCTAGATTTCCATGTATTGAGAACATTGAAGAGCAGAGTGTACTCTGAGCCCGTGACGACGAAGGAGGAACTCATCAACAGGATCCAGGAGCAGTGCCAGCTCATGAGAACGCAAAGACAAGACGTCCTCCGTAAACCGTGGATTCAGTTAGAGGTTAAGCTTATATTTGTAGACATTTTGAAAATCTACTGGACAAATAGTTATTATTCCACAGTAATAACCATTTTTCTCTCACCTATAGATTTCTATAGATGTTTCCTAGGAAAACGAGGTAACATTTTAAAGCAACATTCATTTAAATGTATTATTTTTTTTTTTGCTTTTTATCCGCAGGGGAGAGTTTTTTCTATAACATTTCAAATTATTATAATGTAATCCAGTTAACTTACAACCAGAAATTTTATTAAATAGAATAGTATTAATATTACAAATTAAATAAAACAAGACCCTCAAGACATAAACATATAATACATGCATTCATTGTATTTACAGTAATGGTAATTATTTCCAATATGTTCTTCTGAATTATTTCACCCTTGATTCCGAAGTGTCCTCCTACCCTTATCAGAGCAAATGTTGAGTTTACGTAATGTGGGAACAGTTAGGGAATTCGCTCTTCAGCCATTCCGTCACCACTCGTCCATTATGAGCTGGGCAACCAACCATTTGAAACCAGAGTGAGTTAATATTTGGAAGATGGCCTTGTGTAATAAACTTCATATAGTGTGGGAAGATGGGACATCGCCATCATCGAGTGAAATTATAGAATTTGTTCAGAATGGCTCCTTCACGCTAAAGCACATTTATAGGTTTTGACTTAGAAATCAGAAAGAAAAAAATAGTTGAAATAGATGTTTTTCTTAAACTACGAGGTACCATTTTGAAGCTTATTCAATAATGCAACTTTTGAGGCGGAGGCAAACCTCTAAGTCTAAAAATAGTTGATTAAGAAAATATTGAATAATTTACTAAAACACTAATATTAAACATGCTCATTTATACGGCTTTTAATATAGCTTTTAATTTACATGGTAATATTTCAATAATGGGTGTTTCTTATTGGAAATTTAATGTAGATTTTAAAAATGTTGTCGTTATTTATGATATAATGATCACAAATCATTATTATCAGAAAAAACAGTTTTTCTGTTAAAGAAACAGTAATTTTTAAAATAGACAAAATATTGAGTAGCCACTCTACATTTTCAGATAGAACGCTCATTTTTGTACCCCTGAACTACAAAAGGGATGCAGAATAAACCCCTAAAGTTATGACATCTAAATGCGGGACACCCTGTATAGATAAGAAAACTCTGAGATTAAGGTTATTATTACAATATATTTATTTAGCACAGGGTCAGAATTTTTGTAATTATTTTTAGCATTTCTTTTGAAGGCATTGTATTCCAAGCAACTTAAGGTTTTACTTGTGGATGTTGGGTAATCGCATATATTTAAGCCAGAAATAAAATTAAAAACAAAAACGGAAATTACAAAGGAAGACAAAAAAGTATAAAATGTAACTGGACTGATTTAAAAAAGTTATGTTAGGTCTTAAAGGTTGTGTAAGGTCTTAAAGGTTGTGTAGGAGGACACTGAAGGGTTCCCGGATTTTTTTCTTTGTCGGCACACAGTGACGTAGATGACAAACACAGAGAGGGTAATGTAATTTATTTTTCCTTTATACCTGTTAGGGCCCATGTTTAAGTAATATAATTAGGGGGGGGGCGGGTTGCTTTGTCTCCCTACGCTCGGCTGAATTCCCCTCCACAAAAGGGCCAAATCTTCTGTTGGGAATATTTTCTTGTAGCTCCTTTCAAATCCATTATTTAGAGTGACTAGACCAGATTCAGGTATTGCTCTCATGAAAAGCCCAACTTCTAAATCCAACTGGAATAGGTCGCAAACACACTTATAGCGCAGACTCTATAAGGAAAAGTCCGTCACTCATGAACTGCATAAGTAAGCACATTCTTAACAAGGTGGAAAGAATAACCATCATTCCTTTTTATTCTATGCATGTAAAGGATCGCTGTCTGTACTTGGAACATACATGTAAAGGATCGCTGTCTGTACATGGAACATACATGTAAAGGATCGCTGTCTGTACATGGAACATACATGTAAAGGATCGCTGTCTGTACATGGAACATACATGTAAAGGATCGCTGTCTGTACATGGAACATACATGCAAAGGATCGCTGTCTGTACATGGAACATACATGATTAAAAATATTATTGGGGACCTTTATCAACGCGAAAATGGCTTATCCGATTTAGATGCGGGTTTCACTAATATATTTTGGTAAGCTTAACTTAACAAACAGTGTTTAGGCTAGTTAACAATTAGAGTTTTATATCAATCGGTTCATAAATAAAAAGGTTATGCCAATGTAAAGAATCACGTCGACTGTTGTAGCCGAGAGCCGCGCCCCTGCCTATAGCATTCAATTATTCGCAGCGAATGCACGTATTTTGGAGGCGCATGGTAGATAACACTGACTGTTGGCACTTTTACGATATTTATTTTAGTTAAGCTCTGTCTAAATTTTTTGTAGTATATATTGTTCGATTAGTTTGATAGTTCATATTCCGGACTTAAAATATATGTTAAAGAAAAGTATCTATTACATATTTCATTTATTCATATTTTAGGGTTTGCAAATTAGGGTTTATAGGGTTAGTATTTTGCAAAGATTAGACATTTCTTTTCCTAATAGCCTATGTTTCTCGATGACAATTAATAAAGCCCAAGGTCATACGCTGAAAGTTGAGGGTATGGGTCTACGCAGTAGCCGTTTTCGCACGGTCGGCTTTATGTAGGCTCTGTCACGTGTTAGCAATCCTACCAGCCTGTATTCTTTGATCCCCTATAACCTTATGGCCAATATCGTTTATGGAGAAGCTTACTGTAAAGTAGATGTCCTTTAAATGCTCAAACAACGGTGCCTATAATCGAAAATTAACCAAAAGATTGAATATTTTTATCCTTTAATATTTGTATAATTTATACGACCAGATGACTCAATTATTATTTTATTAATTACTTTTTTTCTATATATTTTCACTACTGAATAAGCACACAAAAACTTCATGTTCTTGTTTATTGATATTAATAAACAATAAAAATGTACACATTTGCTGATAGAAAACCATAAGAACGGTAAATGCCCAGATACAGCTGTTCAGAAGCATACAGCAACACCTTTGTTGGTGTCTGTAACAACTGCAACCCAAACCATTTCTAAAATGGTACTTAATGACTATAAATTCCCACATTGCAGAGTTTATAAAATGTGGAGAAAAAAAGCTTTTGAATAGGTTTTTCTAAATATATACTAATTGTAAGTAAAATAAATGACTTGCGTTTACGCGCTTAAATGGAAAAATGTTGCAAATTATCACATAGAATGATGTCTACATAGTGAATCCTACCTTTTGGGGAATTTTTTAAATTTCAGGAGCAGACACGTTTTACCTTGAAATACTTCAATAGCTTACTCAGTGGAATTTGACTTCTACAGGTGATAGATCTGTTGTGTTCATTAAAGTACGACTAAGAGTGAGTAACTGATGAGTAGAGAGTACATTACGGGGCTATTTGTAACCATCATGCTTTTAGGGGAACCGATCACTCTAAGTAGATTCGGTTACATAAAGCACATACAAAAGGCAAAACAACCGATATTTATGTTCCTTTAGCAGCAATTACTTAAATATGAATAAATTTTAGGTTCAATATTAATTCCTTTAATAAGTGTAATTTAAAAAAGTAAATTAAATTGTCATAGAAATATACTTATAATAATCTGCAAAACAAAAATTATTTATTTGTTGATTTGTTGCTTTAAAGCGAAGTACTCCTTATTATGTAAGAAGGCAAGGAACAAAGCAGCAGGAGTCGTAGAATTACAAAATTGTGTTCCTATCGTTTCCCCATTTATTTTTTGCAATGACCTTGCGTAAATTCAATGATTTCTCCTTTCTTGTTATGTTGCCTCCATGTCAATTTCCGGTCAAATGTCAAGCATAGTTACTTCAGTGTCATTATGTGAGATATTAAGCGTCGTTTGAGTTCAGATGAAGGTTGGTTTATCATTTTTTTAAAGGGTGCGCCGCTTGTTTTTGATATTTTTTGAATTTGGAGGTCGAAACCAAACAGACGGTAGGATTTATTAGGTAGGACTTGCTCTTTAATAAAATTGAGATAAATTTTGATAAGTGTAGTGCTAAGTAACCGGCCCTGCGCGATGCCGTTTAATACTCGTGGACATGAAGGCATTTAACTAAGCACTAAAATAGACTTACTAGCAAAAACTGCAATTTAAATACCTCTACCAGACCTGAATAAAATCAAATCAACTGACTTATGAAAATTAGCCGAAAATAAGATAATGAATGACTGGCAGAAAGACTGGACAAATTTCGGCAAATTAAAAATACAGCATGGTCGAAAGAAAACCTAACAAGATGAGAACATGTTATTCACAGAGATGAGAACTTCGCTTAGGACACAGTTAACAAACGTACTCCTATCTAATGGAACGACAAGACAGACCGGTATGCGTATGTTGTAACGACACATTAACAGTTAAACACATACTTCCTGACAACAGATTACGAGACCACCTTGCAATTCCGTTGTGATGTCAAATTTATCTACCTGAAAATGAGAATCCTCATATATTCGATAATGCTATTCGAGTCAGTTGTATAATATTTTAATTACGTTTATGTCTAGGTCACACTCAGACAGAAACTAATGCATGTCGTGTTGAATATCGAAGTCGTCGCTGTCCTTGCTGCCTGTCAACGCTTGATTGTTGGCATTGCATTACAAATTCTAGATATTGGTACCTCTCAGCTCGTCATTAAATAAGAGATGATGTGTAATTATTTCAAGTTTATACATTGCATGAACTCATGACATTGGAGAGTATTGTTTGAATCCATAGAACACGTTAATCTTGAAAAATAGAATATATTATATATTAAATAGGAACATTTCGTCAAATAAACAGATGGAATACTTGGAGTATGTCTTTGGCTCCTAAGATTACTTCCATCTTGGGTGTTCTATTCCTGATTGTTTCACAAATTTTAGCGAAATATAATAAAAGCAACACAGCCCCTTTCATATTTGTAACAGAACATAGAAAATTAAAAGCCACCCTCGCTGAAGGTCATGAAATATATACGGATGGCTCCAAACACATCCATGGAGTTGGTGCTGCAGTACTTAGCTCATCAGGATCCTGCATGTTCGCCCTCCCGGCGATCTTCAGTAACTACACAGCTGAGCTATTAGCAATTGAAAAACCCTTAAATATTAATTTTCCTACTAAAACCCATTTAACAATATTTACAGATTGTCTATCTGCTCTCCTTGCCATTGGTAATCCATATTCAACGCATCCCATAATAGTGAATGTATTTAAAAGAATTTACGAGCTAAATTTAAAGGAACAAAAGGTTACATTTGTATGGATCCCTGGACATTGCGGAATAAATCAAAACGAGCAAGTTAACACATTGGCAAGGAAAGCAATTAGAGAAGGTATGCCTTTCCATAAAGTTTCAAAATTTGATTTAATAGCCCACTCAAAAGACATGATTTGGAATACATGGCAAACTGTTTGGCAACAAGTAAGGGAAAACAAACTCAGAGAAATAAAGAGATGTGTTAAATCATGGAAGACATCAACAAATGGCACAAGAAGAAAGGAAGTGGTGCTAACCCGTATGAGAATTGGCCATACAAACCTCACCCATTCCTTTCTCATGTCAAAGGAACCTCCACCAATTTGCAGCTCATGCAATGTGCTACTAACTGTTAAACACATTCAGACGAATTGCCGTGCTTATGAGCAACTAAAAAAGCAACACCAACTGTCTGACTCCTTAAATGAAATTCTAGGCGATCATAATGATCAAGTAGAGCGGCTTTTCAACTTTTTAAATGGCTTGAAGTTAATAGACAAAATTTAATCTAACCTTATATGAAAATTCAATAGAACAAAATTCAGTTACAACATGAATTAAAAATACCATATTAAGCATGGCTACTGATACTGAAATGCGCGCGTGTGTATGTATGTGTATATCTGTATATATATATATATATATATATATATATATATATATATATATTTGTGTGTGTGTGCATATGTGTATATATATATATATATATATATATATATATATATATATATATATATATATATATATAAACTAGACAATAATTATCAATCAAAGAACCGGCGTTAATGACCTTAAGGGTTCACACGCCATTAAAATTTTTTTTTTATTTCGTATTTATTTATTTGAAATCTGTACAGATAACAGTACAATGATCAAGTATGTTGATCCAGATATTATGTACAAGTTGATAAAACTGACAAAAGTAAAAAAAAAATAAAAAATACAAACTTTGGAAGAAGCCAACCATTGTTGGCACTTCCAGAGGTGTCTCAGTAAATATTTTAATGATTATAAAAAGATCAGGCAAGTAAATTGTCTCGAGGCCACTGTCTCTTGAGCCGCCTGGGGGGATTGTCTGGATTGGGATGATAAGGATTGACCTTCAGGATTAGGATGGTGAGACAATTTGGAGTGGAACGTTTGGAAACGGGTTTTAGCGAGGTCAAGGACAAATGGGATGTTGAGGTCATTGTGTAGGGGTTTTTTGGATACATAAAAGGGGGCATTTACAATTTTGCGGAGGACTTTTGATTGGAATGCCTGTATTCTGTTGATGTTTGCAACAGAATACAGGTGCTTTATTGTGTTGGTTTTGCAGATCCCCAGAGTTCAAGTCCGTATGTCCATATTGGCCGAATGATTGTTTTGTATATCGTTAGTTTGTTCTGTATTGATAATTTAGATAAGGGTCCAAGGATTCGTCTAAGTAGTCCGTATCGTTTGTTCAGTTCTTGTCTTTTCAGTCTCGTGTGAGGGTTCCATGTCAGTCGGCTGTCAAGGTATAATCCTAGATATCGAACCTCGCTGGATACTGGTAGTGGAGTGTTTTTGAGGTAGACTGTAGGACATGATCTCCGGTTTAGGGTGAATGTAACACGCCATTAAAATGAAAAAAAAAAAAAAATAAAAACTGTATATGAACTGATGATAATTGACGAATAAGCGAATAATTTTGAAAAAAAAATCATATTTCCCATCTAATTAAGGCTGAGTGTAAGCTGTCTACCTTTAGTTTGATTGCCCTAGTTTAATGGTTAAGAAAGACATTCAAAAACATTTCTTAAACTCCAATCATGAAAAGGCTTTCAAAATCGTCAGCATTAATATTCATTGAAATAATTTCATAAAAGCAGGCTTAAACGTTTAGATTGAAGCCTGAAGGAGCCTTTTCTTAATTACAAAAATAAGGATGGGAAACCCCTCCAGAAATGAATGCCGGTTTTCTTCTCTCTCTTATTTTCATTTGAACTAAAATATCATCCAAGGATTAGAGGGTGGTTTTTAGAAATGAACCGTTTTATCCCGGCCACTAATTAAGGAAATAAACCACATAAAAAAGGCCAACACCTTGAGAGCTCTGTTGAGTTATTAAAAAAATTAAAAGTAAAGACTAAGAAAGTTGAAGAACAATAGGAGCCCTCAAGACACAATTTAAGCCACTCGTATACAAGTGTTGTTTCTTATTCCCTCTTTTCTTCCGGTTTCTTCTTTTTCTTCACTTCCTGTTTTTATACTCCCCATTTAAAGACTGTAGACAATCAAATAAAGCCACGAAGAAACAATTTCTGTTGTTTTTGTTTTAATTTTTTTCTTTACCTAAGGACGATTTAATTTTTTCAAAAAAATTGTTACTTTTTATAATAAACATTATTAATAGAAATATTAGAATCAATAAATTGTTGCCAACAACAAATAAGCCTGTTGCGTAGAGCTTCAGGGCTCTTGTGTTAGCGAAGCCGTTTTCGGCATCCTCTTGGTTTCCTGGAGAAAAATGTCAAAATTCTTGAAAGATTATCATGAAGATTAGATTGTTAGCCGTCGAGGTGATAAGCAAAGACGCTTTGGTAGCCTTCATCAGCAATGAAAATGCCGGGAGGCAGAGGAAGACCAAAGTTAACACTTAACTCACCATTTTGGAAGTCATTGTACTTCCACAATGGTTACTTAAGTGTTAACTTTGGTCTTTCTCTGCCTCCCGGCATTTTCATTGCGCTACCAAAGAGTAGCCTAAACGTCCTAAATATAGAATTTTTTACAAATATCGTATTGAGGTTTTTTTAGCCGAATCCCAACTATTCCATCTTTGCTTAAAAGATTATGGCTGTTGGTCCTAGCTCCTGTCGCATCATCATTGGAATGAGCGGCCGAGCCCATGGTTTCCCATGGAGAAGGAAGGTTTCTTTTCCTTTGACCAATGCTGGGCACAGTTGCCGTTTATCTTGACAGTACTTCTGCGCCGTAAACATTTCAGGAAGCTGTGATGGACCAGACCGGCCGCACCGCTCTTCATCTTGAAGGGTTTCGTCAGCATTGCGGAATTTATTGACCCACCATTGTGTCATAGGTTCATTACTGATTTCTGGCACAACACATTCTTGATATCGAACGCTGTCTACATAGCTTTTCGGCCTAGTTTGAACTGAAACAAGAATTCATGCGAATTTGCTTTTTTCGATGCTACACTCAAACAAGTACTAACATTTTTTTTTTTTTTAGTTACGTCAATGTATTTTATTTAAACGAGACAACCTTTTTTTAAAGAGCCATCTTCATTGGCTGAAGATCACCAATTTTGCAGGTTAACGATCTCATTCAATGATTCATAATGGAAAGCCTATATACTAACTTTCTTGGGGGAAAAACCCGAAATTTCTGATAGACATTTATATTTTTATATACATATACATCTTTCATGATGGCAACCTCAACGTCGGAAATTCCTAAAAATGAAAATTGTGGCTCTTTTAAGCATTTCTTTGTACATACACAAGCTAGAAAACAAACAAAAAAATATGCTATGCTATATTCTTTAGATGGTTTTTGGATGGATTTTATTGGTTAGGCATTAAAATAGGAATTAAGAAATACGCTGAAAGCATTCACTGTAAACCAAAATAATACTAACTTAAAGATCGTTTTGTTATTGGAAGACTTTTGTGGGATACCATAATATGAGAAGCATAATCGTGAAATTTGAACTTAATTGAACGCATTTATCTGATAAAAATAAAGTTGAAAGTATTTAATAACAAAAAACAATTCTCAAATGATAAATGAACATTTGAAGAGAGGGATTGAGGAATTATGAGGGACACTCCTCACAAATAAACAATGGATATGATGAATAATTAATCTTTTTGAGCATTCAAGAGATATTTGTTATATTCAGTGCTTTAAAGTGTTTTCCTAATGAATACATAATACAATTGTGGTTTCATTTGACACTCTACAAGGATATATTGCATGATTTATATTTATAAGTAATGTGATTACAAGTTCATTTTATTAAATATAGCTCGAATGTAGTCATTAACATGAACCCTGTGAAATGTATTTCCTTCATTGAATGACATAGAAATTTATTGATTTTAAATTTGCTGAAATATAAATGCATGATAAATTAATTGTGGATAATTGTAATACTTTAGGGAATTTCCGAGAGAAATTTTAAATAAAAAAAATGATAACTAGGAAGTGCTAGTTAACCCTTCCCCATTTAATGGAAATCGATAATAACTTTAAATAAATTTTGGATTCATAAGACATCTCCCCCTCGTGTGGAGAGCACTCCATTTCAGAAACACTTTACTTTTATACAAGTTTTTTACTTTGTTATGTTTTTTTTTATGAGCAACTATGTGTGTAACATACATTCATCATTTATCATTAACCATATTTAGTCTAAAAAATGCTTCAGAGTATAATTCAATATAATGTTACAAAAATAAAATGTTGTTATTTCAATGACTGAATGTTCACAGTTCATGAGTTAATAACATGCAAGTCTCTAATCTAAAAAAAATAAATAAAAAAATCCCTGTCCACAAGGCCCCAGAGGGGTGGATAGCGATGGGATATCTGACTCTTGACCACTAAGCACACTCACTAAAGGCAGGTGAGCCTAGGGACGTAGTCTGGTACACCGACACGACCCTCTGGCAAGAGAACTGTGACTTGTTTATAAAAAAGAAAGTACGAGGATATTTCTCTATGACTTTTTCAAATATATCCAGTTCCCAAAAATTTATCTTAGCTATTTGAGTTATGAAAACGATAATGCCGATAACAAACTTCTCTGGCAAATGATACAATCAAAAACAAAGAAAAAAACAGGGGGGCAGACCATGTGACGCACCAGGGAGATAATGAGGGCAGTACTAGCTCCACCGACCCAATTTTCCACTTTTCAGTATCTTGGACACAGCCTCCGACTCTCGAACGATGACACTAGGTTGAGATAAAGATAATTAGACAGTAACATGATAAGAAGTCAAGGAATGGTTGGGATTCGGCTAAGAGAGAACGTCAGATTTTCAGAAAAATCTATATTGCGAACGTATGCTCTTTAGCAGCCTTCTTCAGCATTAGGCGAGAAGGGAAGACCTCAATAACCTTTAGGTGAACATGGATAAGCATTGGGAAGCGATTGCAATATAGATTTTTCTAAACATCTGACGTTTTCTCTTAGCTCAATCCCAACCATTCCTTGACTTATCATGGCACTAGAAGATAAAATCTTTCAGTGAAGCCAATGATCTGTTAGAAGTTCTGCCAAAACCACAGATTTTTGTCAGTTCCAGTCTTCTGCAGTTTCTAAGAATATGTTTTGAAGTGAGAATTACGGTGTACTTTCTGTCAATTGGTCTAATCATAACGCGTTAATTAATAGTCAGTTATATTATTACATTTTTTATTTATTTGTGAGCAACCGCAGCGAAGACAAAAGCCCTCTCTACTTTATATTTAAACAAATAAAAAGAATAATAAATTCTCAGATAGGTGGATATTTGCTGTACAGTAGTCATTATAATGGTGCAACCTCAGTTAAAAATTGTTTTATCATGGAATTTTTAATAGTCTTGAACGAGTACAAAACCAAAATCTGTTCAAGGATAATGTTTGAAAATCGGCAGACATTATACGAACTCTGAAATATAGAGGTACCAATTACACGTGCAGTAACGGAGCTTATAGAAGATCGAGTGTATAATAAACGAGGCTCAATGGATGATAGTGCTTTTGCGTGTATAATATTCAGATGCTGGTTTTGTATGTGGATACCTTACATCTAGTCAGGACATTGGTGCTGATTGTGTGTTTAGAGAAAAGCTACATGAATCCCCGTTAATTAGTTTGCTTTACATACACTAAATATATGGCACACATTTATTCCATTACAAAGGTCTCTATAGAAGCTGTATGTACCAATGGGGTCGCTGAAAGCAATATCTATTCAAAGCAGAATTATTTTTGTTTACAGAAGTGAGTTTTTTTATAGGAAATTTCATTCCGGTTATCATTACCCTATGGCTCATTGCAAGGCACTCTTGTGCATCTATACCTGCACTCATGGTATCAGCTAGCTCAGTAGTAGACTAACCGAGAGGACCCAGGTACAAAACTCGAGCGCGCACTAAAGATTTTATTTTCTAGTGTCGTCGTTAGAGGGTTGGATGCAAGAATTGCTACATTCCATCGGGAAGAGATGGCTGGGAAGGGACATAGAGTGTGCCAAGATAGTAACTTTCCTGACGACAGAGGACTGGTACAAGGTGGCGGGGTTCGCACGAGACGCAACTAAATACAGAAAAACTCTTACAGACGAATTTAACAACTGAAACAACAAAAGGAAAGGAAGCCATGTACACAGATGCACGGAGAGACGAAAACAATTCTCATGAATACCTATTACAACTTGTTTGTATTAAATATCTATATTATATAGAGATTTCGGCACCTAAAGGTATAGACGGTCAGTCTAGACCTTTGCCTAAAAATGTTTTTTAAATCACTTAAAGATGATACTTATTTTTTTGGCACTGTTTAATAATTATTTGCTATGGATATGTGCAGAAAGGGAAATTTTCAATGTTTAAAAATAGTTTATATTCACGTTTAAAATTATTGGAATACACACATATTCTGTTTGTAAATTATTTATTTGTTGATTTCCTTTAAATACTTCTATTTAAAATTATTGGAACTATAGTCATATATTATGTTTTTTGTAATTTATTTGTAAAATAAAAATCCTTATTCATTCCATCGGAAAGAGAGCTAACCACGTCCACTGAAAGGTTGTCTTTATTATTTGAAACTCCAATTTTTATCAGATTATAAAACTGTGGATACACTAAAGGTAAAATAAATAACTTATATACTAGGCTTTACGAGTTATGGTTGTGATTCACATATAAATGTCCTTTCTCTGTCATCAATAGGGACCTCAGCTTTATGAATGAACGAGCCCCATTCATCATTTCGTCCATATCAAAATTTGATTTATCTTCGACCACCACAATTACTGCAGACAGTAGTGAATACAGCCTAACGACTACTAATAGCTGTTGCAATAATTGACCTGGGCTTCATCAAACTAGATTCAGTGATACGACACAAATCTCTGTCAGGAATTAATAAAGGGTTCTGCCGTCGGGTTCAAGATGAGCTCTGACGTTTCGTGAGTTAATATGTGACGTGTGTTCTCCGAGCAATATTAGTCCAAGATCTGCGTTTCAGTTCTCGTGGAATATTAATGAGGTTACTGAGAAGCATTGAGGATTCACCAGAATAATACACCCGAAGTAATTTTATTTCTACTTTCCACAAAAACATTGAACTTCGAAAAAAATTTCTTTGGAAAATATCTCGTCTTTGCATCGTTTCCGAGAAAAGCGCAAAAAATAAGGCGCGAAAAGGCGTTCTTTCATAATGCCTATATAAAAATCATTAAAAGTATACGTTTAATTTTCCACCCCCCCTGCATACAGCAAAACTCTGATGATGAAGGCGTTCCATTTAAATTATTATAAATATATCCTGTAAAGGCTTTGGGCCATTTATAACACACATTTTTGAATTTTGCTGTTAAATGTTTTGATTTAAAAAAAGGACATTATAAGAAAAATAATTTAATAATCAGTAGAACAAATAATATTGTAAGAATTATGTTTCTAAAAATTTCGATGTACCTATACATTTTAGAATAATCCGTATAAATTTAAATAATACTTAACAAACCATGAAAACATTTCATAAATCTGCTTGTACTTTATTAAAATAGAGATTTCAAATCAGACAATAACAATTAGTGACATTCGGAATGCATTTCAATTAACGTCCGTCAACCCCAAATAATGACAGCGATAATTAGCAATTTATTCAATATACAAATAACAATATACTAAAACATGTGTTGGTTTTTTTGTCACTAAATGACAGCACATCACTCAGAGTACTATAAAAAAAAACATATTTTCTGTTTAATTTTTGTCGTTTTAAATTTAATTTATTTTTGGTATAGAAAAAACTACACTTTTTTTCAGAAAAAGACATGCCTAATAATTGTTTCTCAATGCGCATTAAATTAAATAGCTCATGATCATTTTTCAGGTTGCTCTTCGTACGTTCAAAGCATAATGTAAAGAAAACTTGTCTTTTCAGTGTTTACCGAATGTTTCGTTTATTTTTATTATTTGGCGGTCAGTGTGAAATGTTCGAGAGAGATTGAACAATTTCATTTGAAAATTACTTTGAAAACTGAATTTGCGTTTCAATTTTCAAGTATTTCGATGGAATGATATTTTATTTTTTCCCGTTAAAACGATGGGTTAAAAGTGATTTTTATTATTAACAACGAATTTTAGGACGGGTTATCTACAGGTTACTACCCTTTTCTAGCCACGATAGGGATGATGCCATTTCTTTTTTCAAAAGAAAACCCACCACCCCTAGTTGGTATTGAACCGACGACCTTCGGCACGGAGTGTTAAGTGCTCACGCCTTAACCCTCACGGCCATCGGGTCTCCTTAAAAGTGATTTCATTCAAACTTTTCGTACATTTAAGAGTGAACTCAAATAAATAAAAATACCTATCTATATTTGCTGTATTCAAGTAAATACTATCACACACAGGATGCATGTGCTAAATTCCATGATTATTCCAGGAATGCCCGATATCTTGAATCAATTCTAATAATAAACTTATCTCCCGAAAAAATTAGAAATTTGAATTTCAACTGAACCGAAAAAGGCAATACTTCTTCGTGCTTTGATTAAGGTTTTGACACGGAGCGTTTCTTAACCATTGATCCATGGATTATTAGAAAAAAAAAAAGTTTTCAGAAAGAGGAAGCAGCAATTTTTTATGTTTTTTGAACAAGAAGTTGATTTAGTATACTGCTCAGACATTTCGGGCCTAATGAATGGAGTTTTGGAATTGAATACAAAAAGAAAGATCGAAGGCTGTTTATTGATTCATACGAAACTAGCTTTAAAGCTGTTTTATTGAATATTAGTAACATTTATGTATCTACTCCCGTTCGTTATTGTGTACATACGATAATGAAACGGATTACTAGTAAGTGAATACTTACTAGTAATCCGGCCGTCGTCACCTGAAAAATTTCGTTTCAGTAGATATCAAATAGGGTTTCTGTAAAATCCTCAAAATAAAAAAAAAAAAAAAAAAAGAAAAACACTCACACGTAGGCAAAAAAGCGAGTAGACTAAAAATGTACATACATAAAAAATCTATAGAACCTACTAAACATTTGTGATTTGTGTCTAAAAACGCCCCTTTCAGAACCTGAAAAAAAACAAAAAAAAAACAAAAAAAAAAAACGAACACAAACATGACTCTCGAAATCTTAAAAAAGAGAACGGAAAATGGCAAAGAAGGTGAAACATTCAGTTTTTTTTTCGTTCAGTTTAAGGGACATCTTTGTGTTCACTATGTTCAACGATTTCAGAAATAAAGCTCAAATATTTGGTAGTTTTTATACATTTTTCATGTTTATAATTTTCTTGTAAACCATTATTATTTTTAACATATTTTTATGTTTTTGTTGGTGATCTGGTCCGTTTGCTTGTTTTTTTTTTGTTTTTTTTTTTTGCAGTTCAAAAAAAAACCTATTTTATGTCTTAGCATTTCATAACTGCGCGTCGTTGAGAAAATGTGCGTTTAACAACATATATTTGTAGGTAGGTTATAGAGCGTTTAGTAAGAGATGAAATATCTGTCACCATCTGGTCCATCTCCGTCCTATTTACAAGGGAGAAGTGGCGATAAAAAGGGTACACTATTCTCTTTTAATGTTATTCATGAGTAATTTAGAAGCAGTACTTCTCAAGAGCAAGCAATTCATTCCTATGAAAATAGGTTGCCTCCAGAGAGAGAGAGAGATATAGAACCTCCTTAATAAAGGCCTAAGAGTTGCCCACGTTTGTTGCATCTGTTAGGCCTGGAGGCTAGTATGTGGTCACCAGCTGACAGGATGGTATCTCTAAAAACCTATCTACCACGTGTTTCGCATCAATTCTATTCTCTCTCTCTCTACGCTTCCGGCTCCTTTAATGGAAAAGAAACACTTTTCTTGGTTTTTAGGAGTACCAGTGACTTATAAAGAAAGAGTAATAAATAGGGAACGGATGATATTGTATTTACATATTTTTTTCAGATTCTTAATTCGTAATTGTTGATGAAAGATTGCACATTTTAAGTGATTTTAAAGCATTTAAACAGGTTTTTATTTTACATATTTTTCCAAATTTCCAAAAAAAAAAAAAAAAAAAAAAAAAAATGAAATAATGCTTTACCCATTGAGTCTAGATCATTGTGTCTTTTCTAATTGCAAGAAGCAAAGGTGGCTGGCAGCCATGTTTCCCCGGCGCTAATGATCTAGGAGCAGATGCGTTTAAAAAAATAAATAAATAACAAATTATTCTTTAACAATTGTATTATTCCTGTAATCTACTCTCTAAAACAAATGAACTAGTGAAAGAATCATGCCGATATTATTTTCCAAACTCGAGATGTAAAATAATGAATTTTCTATTTATTTTATTTTATTTCTTAACTAATGCGCATTGGACGATACGCTCGGACACGTGTCGACTATGTTTCGATGCAAAATCACCAGATGGGGCTTGATCAGTGACCCCACCACTGTTTACTCCCTTTATGAGATCAGACCGGCGTCATTTCACGTTAGACAATTAAAAATGCATTTTGTTGCAAAGAATTTTCCAAAAGAAATTATCAACATCTTTATCCCCCTTTTAAAATCAGTTCTTAATTTTTAATTATGTTTTTTTCAATACGTTATAGAGTTTTAGTCATTTTGTTCTATATATTTTAATCTTTTGTTCTTTCCATAAATAATATAGAGTTCTTACTAGTTATCTATGCTTTTCTTTTGAATATTTTATAGTGTTTTTAGTATTTTTTACTACATATTTTCAATATACATATTTCATTATAAATAGTTAACTATATATGTACATATTTTATTTTACATGAGCATCCGTTCCCAAGTAATAAGAATATGACATTGAATAATTGATTAATTGTATAGATATTTATTTATCAGGCGGAAGGTCAACAAATAAAAATACATGAATTAATGAATAAAAAAATATTTTATTAATTCCTGCTCGACTTGGTTCGCAGATTTAGTGCCTCATCAGGAGCTAAAATTTAGAATATTTACAGCGAAGTGTGCAAGAGAACCTTCCACGTCATTACTGAAGCTAAGAGCAATGCCCCGAACAGCCAGCTGATTTTAAAATCACAAGAGATCGTAACAGTAAAAATTAACCGTTATGGAAATAGTCGGGATTTATTTATGCAAAATAATAAACCTACATTTAAAAGTCCGACTTGCAGGGACTGCTCCATCTTAAAACATATTCCAGCTTAAGATTTGTTCTAAACAAAATATATATATTCAAAACCAATGTATTTAAACAACAAACATACCCCTCTATCCATTTATTCAGTATTATATTCAAATGGTTTTTAGGGAGTTTTCTATAGGAAAAACGATAAAAATAGCTCTCCAGTTAGTCAGAGTATCAACTTTACTAAATATATATATATGTATAATTTGTTTTACCCATAAAGTAACCCTAAAAGAGGAGAACTTATTCTAGTCTGCTTATCCCATGCTCTATTAGCATATGTATGCTTATCCCATGCTCTATTAGCATATGTATGCTTATCCCATGCTCTATTAGCATATGTACAGTGTACTAATAGAGAAATTGCCCATTAGGAATTTCACAGGTCATGTATAATTTTAATGATCCAGCCAGTCCTCGAGTCCCTCCCAGAATAGAGGATAGAATAATTCCACTCGCAGGAAAGAAAATTTCTTCCTAAAAAAAAAGCAAAAAAAAAAAATGTTGTGGGGGTTAATATGGGGTTTATTTTTTCGGATCTCGCATTGGAGAATCATCTGGCCAACGGATGACCATTATTTTTGGGACACCCTGTACAGTGTACATTGAACACCTGACTCGATCCTACTACAGTAAATAATTATAACCTCTTTATTACTCACTTTATAACCTCTTTATTACTCACTTTATAACCTCTTTATTACTCACTTTATAACCTCTTTTACTAAACAGATTCGTAATCATTATAAAGATATTCAGCAAGTCTTTTAATGCCTAATTATGGCATATACAAAAAAAAAAAAAAAAAAAAACAATTTCCTATGCTTTAATATCTGTTGTCCTTTTCTCTTTCAGTAGTCAGCAGTCATAATAAACGTTGGTATGTTTTGTAAGCGTTGAAAATGAGATGGACCTTGTTGTTATTCTGAAATGTCTTGGACGGGAATATAATGAAAGATATATCATAACATACTCTTCTGTCAGATAAGTATATGGTTTAGAGAATAGTTGAAAGAAAGTTCCTACAAGTTCATGTACAGCAGTTAACTCAATTTTGCAATGCCATAGTTTGTAATATATATTTGAACTCTCGTTTCGATATTTTATTAACAACCCTTTACTGAATGTCCAGAGTGTCCCCGTACCCATAATATATATACGTTAATATTTTCTGTTTCTGATGTAATTTTTCTTGTTTTGTGAATCGGTTACGCTGTAAATTGGGTTAAATAGGTACCCAAATACAATAAAAAATCATTTTAGCGAGTTTCCTTCCTTCCTCTACAGAGAGAAGACCCGCTTATTTGTAAAGTCACTGAACTATAGTCCTTGGGTGTAACCTATATAGGGTAGCATTTTAATATGTATATATATATATGTATATATATATATATATATATATATACATAATCAGAACTTAGTGACTTATTTTCTGATCTTTTTTTTTTTTTTTTCTCGAAATTGCTCAAGAAATAAAAATTCAAAAGCGTCCCACACAACGAGCAGTTTTGTTTTAAGAATCAGAATATTTTGGCGATGCGTTCATTCGTCAAATGGTGATGCATGTTCATGTAGAGTGGCGATTTAAAGTTTTTAATTTTAATGCGAAAGTTATGCATACATATTCAGTGAATTCGTTAGTGTAGGACTCTCCCTCAGTCAAATAATAAGTTTAGGCTGAAAAGTATTACGAAAATAATATACAATATCTTTAAATAATATATGTTTTAAAACACACGTCGAAAAGCTAATTGATCTGTGGTAGGGAATTATAATGCCTTAATGTTCGTCAATTCATGTATTTGCATGTTCCCTCTTGTAAAATTAGTTTTGTCGATTCATGGAGACAATTTTTTTTTTTTTTTTTTTTTTTTTTTTTTTTTTTTTTTTTTTTTTTACTTATTGACAATATATTAGGTAGGTAATTAAATAATTATAAGACCTATTCAATGTCTATCTGGAAGCCTATAAACATGGCCTTCCCCCCCCCACCAGAGAGTTTTAATTAATCGGCAAAAATGTGTTAATCAAAACCTCAAAAACAATACAAATAAAAATGACGAATTTTTTAGGTAAAAATAAAATGTTATAAGTTAGTTTTGCAGTTTAAGTAAGAACATTTTGTGTAAAAAAAAGTATAAAAAGAAAAAATGTCTTCAACATCTACCCTGGTTTACTAGGTGTCAGAGCACCTCAATACTCACCAATTTACACTAAAATATTTAAAATGTTTCCAGGACCCCCTCCATATTAGGGGGTGTTCCATCCCCCCCCCCATTTATTTTTAGCCCCCGTAAAAAAACGTAGTCATTTTCGTTTTCTTGAAAATTACCTATACACAAATAAAAGAAAAAAATAATAACTGAAACCAAAAAGTCACTATGATTGCTGACTTTAGTAAAACAACAGCTGTAAAAACAGGAATTTGGCCATTTGTTTATGTACATGCAAAATTAGCCATTATAAGAATTTTCTGAGCAGCTTTATAATGTAATAAAAATTAGCACATTGAATACCTAATTACAAGTGTATAAAGATGTTATAATTAGTTATAGTAGTAAAATCGTGATATGCGTACTAATTTAGGTTTTCCAGTTTAAAATTTAATTTTTGTTTTGTTTTTCATTGTAATCTTTATTTTTTTTTTTATTTGCTCTATTTTGATTAATTCGATTTAATTATTTTATAAAGTATAAACTTCACTCAATCCCAATTAAGGAACAAAATATGTCAATATTAAAAGGAAATACTGCATAGGATATAACACTTTTTTTGTAAAGCTTAGTTCCACCCAACAAATCTATGTAATGCACTATATAACATTATATTTCATTCATTGTCATTACGCATGCGCAAACGCCACTGTGAAGGCTATTGAGCATGCGCGAACGACGCGGACAACTTTTTGTGACACATACAGTCTTATTTTCGTACATGGCCTATGCGCATGTGCGAACGTCAGGGAACACTTTTTAGCGACACATTTTTGTAACGGTCTTTTCCAGATTAGACACCGCTAAAGCATAGTTATGCTAATACAGATGTTTGTGAAAAACACGGCTTTAATATTTAAACAAACACTACTGTATCAGGTTATATATTTGAAGATGAATCTTGATCTGACGTTTACGAGTTGATTAAAAATATTAGTTAAATGTGATATATAAAGTATAATTTTCACTTTTTCAATTATTCGGCAAAAATTCTTTGTTTAATGATATTTCTCAGAGAAAAGTATCAGACCTTCCAAATATGATTCAGTTCCGATGTCCCTAATTGCAAAAACTGTCTAACCAATTATTCCAAATGAACCTTGATTATCCCTTGTTTAAATTGGGAAACAGCCAATCAATGAAAATGCAAATACCAAAATAAAAAGAATAAAAAAAAAAAAAAAAAAAAAAAAAAAAAAAAAAAAAAGACAACAAAGAGCCGGAAAGCAATGCCTAATGAGAAACATTCCTGCATTTCTCTTTCTGCTCCATCCATCATTATCCTCGGGAACAACACAACAGAGGAGGTTTTCATCCAAAAATATTCTGCTTTTAAACCCTAAGAGTTGTTTTTAATATATCCTATTACGGTATCCATAGCAGGGAACCTTCGGATTTATTTCAGGTTATTTGCTGTTAAAAGGAATACATTATTATTGTATTGCTCAGAGTTGGGCAAACGTTAATCGCAGAGGCGATAACGCCACTTTAATTGTTCGTTTGACAATTAAAAATTCAATCGCATCAACTCGCAATTACGATTGAAAATTTAATTGTTAATCGCGAACTCAGCGATTAACAATTGATTAATCGTAATAGTGGATTTTGCGATTACGATTAATCAATCGTTACTTTGTGAATCCGCAATTACGATTAATCAATTGTTAATCGCGGATTTCGCAATTAACAATTAATCAATTGTTAATCGCGAAGTTCGCAATTAACAATTAATTCTGCAAGTAACACGTTAAGTGCGGCTACTGTTTAGCCATAGTATGGCTAAACAGCAGCCGCACTTAACGTCAGTTCTACCTAACTTTAGGTATGGCTGCCATACTTAAAGTTAGGTATACCTGAAGTTCCACGTCCTCAAAACCGATTTCTTTCAAATGTTGTTAAATAACGTATTTTGATGCACTAAACACGAATCCGTTAAAAAAAAAGTTCGCATTCAACTAGGAAAAAAGTTATTAAGCAGTAAAGTTCACTGTTATGGGGGTTATGAGAGCTAATGTAAACAACTAAATTTGTCAACATGCGCATGCGCGGTCATGGAAAAGTTCGTAATAAAGAAGTTTAATTGAATTTTATTATCAATTATTTAAATTAACCAGCAGTTATTTATTCACAACCATTTTTTAAAAATAATAAAACACTCTTCACATTTCTTGTTTCGTTCATGAAAAGTATTATATAACAGAAATCCCTAAATAATTAGCTAATTCCTTTATAATTATTAGTTCGTTCTAATTCGCGCCTGCTGAACTTTAATTGTCAACATACTCTCATTTTATAAAAAAAAAATAGCAATGAAGTTGCACGAATTTATCTTCAAACGTGCTCATAAATATGAAGCTTATGCTTAAAGGCATTTTTCTGTGCGTTTGGTGATTTGTACCCACCGAACATCGCGTCTCAAGAAGAAGAAGAAAGCTAAGAAGGATGTCTAGGAAGAGAAGAAGAACGTCTAGGACGGCTTTTAGGCATAGCACGTAAGCCCATATGCGACAGATGACGACGGGTGAGGATGCCCTTAAAATTGACAATATTTTTGAACAAATTGTTTATAAAAATTTCAAATGAGAGTTCTCTGTTTCCCATTGTTACATATCTGCGCATTCGCGTGTTTACAAATACGCTGTTTACCCCTACTTTTATAACCTTCCTAACAGTGAACGTTAGTGCTTAATAACTTCATTCCTGGTAGAAAGCGAACATTTTTTTTAACGGATTCGTGTTTAGTGCATCAAAATACGTTATAGTACAAAATTTGAAACTGCATCAGTTCTTCGTCCATGCCTTTATTCTGGTCAAAATCAAAGATAAGAAAAAAAAACAATAATGATATTAACAGTTCCTAAAAAAAAAATCCTAGTCAAATTCATTTCTTTATAGACATGTTAGGAAATTATCCACAAAGATTTTCTGAGGTATAAGTTATTTCCATATATAGTTTATTTATTGATCCTCAACCTCAGCCAAATATATTGATGAACTAGTTACAATTCCTCATTTTTAAACGTTTCGGCCTCAGGGCCATCCTCATTAACTAGAAGAAAAATAAATTACGTGTATTTAAAATTACATTAAAAAATTACCCCCTTTTTTTATCCATACAATGTAAAAATTTTTTAAAAAACTATCTTTAACTTATATTACCTTCCTTTCTTGATCCACATATAAACACCCTATTTTCACAAGAGCTTGTCATCACATTACATCTAAACCTTTAAAACTCTAGGATTTTTCATCTTCTATAAATAACACTTTTTTACTCTTTCTTTAAACATTTGAAATTTCCACCAGACCATATGGCCACAACCTTCCACCATTTTCTATTTACACTATCATCACATTCCATCTCTAATCCCATATATTAAAAATGGTTCATGTCCATTTTACTTATCATATTATACATATCAAAAATAACCCTATATAATTTACATTATTATATACCCTTTTTTTACCCACCTATCTACATGCATATACCCACATATATATAAGTTAAAGATAGTTTTTTAAAAAATTTTTACATTGTATGGATAAAAAAAAGGGGGTAATTTTTTAATGTAATTTTAAATACATGTAATTTATTTTTCTTCTAGTTAATGAGGATGGCCCTGAGGCCGAAACGTTTAAAAATGAGGAATTGTAACTAGTTCATCAATATATTTGGCTGAGGTTGAGGATCAATAAATAAACTACATATGGAAATTTATTTCTTTATATATTACAATTAGAATATAAATTGCACACCTCTAGTTATAGGGCGTTTACTCGGGTCATATAATTTAAAAAAAAAAAAGAAGGTTTAAAGAGCCCATGTGGCTGAACCTTCCTTATTCATGTGACAGATTCGCTCATATCTCCGCAAAATAATGACAAGGAAGAGAATGTACAATAGCTGTCACTTAGGCTTTTGAATGCGCGTTAAGTGCTCCAAGAGCGGAAAGTACACACCTAGCTGCGTCGAATGTTATGCCTTGATTTTCCCCACCTGTTCAGCAGCCGGACCGATGCTCTTGGCCGGGGTCTTTTTGACCGATGAACTATGCCCTAATGAACTAGTCTAACCTTCTAGAAACATTTTTATGAAGCTGACTTTTAGAGGGGCAAAATAGAAAAAAAGAGGCAGTACTGTTCCGTGAGTAACTTGAACTTTCTTTATGTAAAACATAAATTCAAAGTTTTTTAGTAAAACGCTTAATAATAATTATAATAATGTTTATGTTTTCCTTAAATGAACAGCAAACACAACAGCTTGTACGTTTTAGAGCATTGTTTCAGTCTTAATCATTTATAATAAATTAATTTAATCATTTAAGCAATACCTACACAATATTATATAGGTATTATATAATTCAATCAAATTTAATTTAATTCGTCTTTATATTGATAAATAGATAAGTATACCAGCTGTGACCCGGCGTGACATTCTACGCCTACATTCTGCATTTAGAAAAGCAAAATTATAATAAATTAATTTAATCATTTAAGCTATACCTACACAATATTATATAGGTATTATATAATTCAATCAAATTTAATTTAATTCGTCTTTATATTGATAAATAGATAAGTATACCAGCTGTGACCCTGCGTGACATTCTACGCCTACATTCTGCATTTAGAAAAGCAAAATTAAATTAGAAACCTAATAAGAAATTTTAAAATCTAATAACGCAAATCTGTAACTGTTCGAGTTCACAGTTTCGTACTCGTGACCTTTATGGTCCTAAACGATTTCGATCTAGCGTATGACACTCCCCGTATCAAGACCTGCAGCCAAGTTTGGTCAAAATCGGTCAAACGGTGTGGATTTGTATAAGGAACAAATAGACTCCTAGACAATTTGACGTAGCCTATGACGCGCCCCGAATCAAGACCTACGTTTCAAAAAGCCTTCTTCAGCTAATAAAATATATTTACACAATTACAAAAGAAAATAATCAAAACCGTAAGAAAAACTACCTAAAATAACCGTTTGTTTTTATAATCTTTTTCCTTAATTTAAAATTTAGCTTGCTGTTTAAATTATTCTGTTTTTTAATTGTGTATGTTTAATGTTTTTTAGCTTAAGAAGGCTGTCAGAAAGCATGCCGAAACGTCTGAAATATAGTTTTTTTTTTTTTTTTCCGAAACACTGAAATTTTTTCTAAGTCAAATCACAACCACTCCTTGACTTCTTATTTTCTCATTCATTGACATCTTAATTTTCCAAATATGTGCACGGATGGACAAGTCTCCCAAAAAGGCCGTCTAGCCTTGTTCGGTTTTCGAATCTCTTGAAAAATAGAATAGAAGAAGCATTATCGGCGCTAATGACCTAGATGTAGATGCGCCGTAAAAAAAAAAAAAAAAAAAAAAAAAAAAAAAAAAAAAAAGAAAAAAAAAAGAAGCATTATTTTCGATACTTACGTACTAGTTCTCGAGAAGTGGGCATTTTTTTTTTTTTTTTTACGGCGCATCGGCAAATCGTGGCCATTAGCGCCGACGTCCAGGGTGCAGCCAGGAATTTTCTCAGCGAGCCCTTAGATGAGAACATTTCTGGCGCCGGTGGGGATCGAACCCACCATCTCCCGCTTATGAATCTAGCGCGCTAGCCACTAGACCACGGGAGACCCCGAGAAGTGGGTATTGTTCAGGAATCCGGATCATGAAATGAGAACTCAATTAAAGCTGTGGCATTATGGCGACCGAAATACCATTTATTAATATTGTCAACGAGTTGGATTGACGAGGTCGTTGGTAAATCCTAAATACTCATTTTCCTAGCCGAAAGAAGAGCACAAAGAACACTACAACGCAAACAACACTAAGAAGTGAAACAAGAAACAATAAATATAACTTGTAAAAAAAAAAAAAAACACAAATATAACAATAAGTGAACACAAAACGATGACTAGAACAGAAGAAAGAACAGCCAATGGAATTGCCCATTGGAAGGAACCAATAGAAATGCTAATGAGTTATGCGCGACTGGATGATGGAGATAACTTCATTTGAGTTCTCATTTCATGATCCGGATCCCTGAACGAGACCCAATTCTAGAGATCTGTGCAACTAGTACGTAAGTACCTTATTTTCGAATACTTATCCTGCGTTACCAACGAGATCACACGCATTAACTTTATATTATTATTTCTTGAGGAGTCTCCTTCAGAGAATGGTAGCACAAAACGAAAGTTGGTGCTGAAAAGTTATTCCCAAACAGTCCGGAGATAATTAATTGCCTTTTTATGTATTTATTTTGTAGAAGGCATCTGGAAAGTCCGCTAAAGACCACGGGGAGTTATAAATAAGACCGGGACTTCAAACTAACTTTATTTTCCAGAAGAAGCCTGGCAAAATTCTGGTGAAACGTCGGTAAACACTACTTCGACACGGTCAATCCAGAAGACCTTAAAACTTAACAAAACGTAATATGGATACTGGAAGTTTAAGAGAAAATATTAATTGTGTTATTATGTAATGCTAAAAACACAAATGTATGTAAATTTGGAAGCCTCCAGAGAGAAATGTTGATACATGATTTATTACTGAAGGAGCAGTGACGTAAGAGTGATGGTAATAACGTAAGATATAAATTACCCTAACGAGAGAGAAGTTAATAATTCGCGTGAGGAAGCCTGAAGTATGGCGACAGATATAGCTCCTATTATTTATACGCCCACCTTATTATTTCCATAGAATAATTTTAGTTTGACTTGGAAAATTCCAGATTTTACTGCTCACTTGACCTCTTTTCTGCAGTTAATAAATACAATTTACATGCATTTATTGTTAATTTATTTGTTTGAACTCATTCATGTCATTTAAAAGCCACTTACTGATATATGAAATTCCTGGATTCATGGATTACCTTCCACTTACCACGATTTCCCAACCGTTTTCAGGATATTAAGGAAAATATACGAAGTTCCCAAATATTTTCATGTCTATTAATAAAATATTTTAATCTAATCCATTCTTAACTTCAAACTTAACCAAAATTTTTAAAATTTTTGTTTCCATGAATTCCAAACATGCAGAAAATATTTTAACTGAATCCCATGATTCTAAGTACCCAAACCAAAAACATGATTCAACAAATATTTTTCAACTTTTCTCGAAAACGGTTAAATCCATCGCCTTAAAAATTATTTCATTTGTTTTCCTATGCCAAGAAGTTTATAAAACGAGTACGTGCAAGCACATGATATAAGCGCAAAGGAGTCTGCTGGTTAACGAACTTGACCTTTCAAATTAGTCAAAAGATTTTTGTACCAAATTTCATCAAAATCAGACCATTTTTGAGCCGTGGAGACCAAGAACAGACAATTTTGGACGAAATTTGGACCATCGTTATTTTCGTTTTCTAGGGGTTCTGCAACGTAAACTTTTCTAGTCGGCACTTCCGGATGCTCAATGAGGTCAATCTCATTAGCAGGGTTACTCCTTATGGAGGGAGGGAGGAACCGCGCTAAAAGGATGATGCTACACTTGATGAAGCTCTTTAGAGCTCAGTGTAAGCATAAGAAAAATGGGTACTTACGTATTAGCGTCAAAGCAGGTTAAAGAGGCGGTTCTCGTTCAGAGATCTGGATCATGGATAACGCATTTCTATTGGTCAATCACTATCAGAGATATCATCTATTGTGTTTATAGTAGCCATCTTGTTCCCTTTGTCTTTTTAACGCAATTCATTTGTGCTTTATTTACCCGAGGTTATTTGGAGGTTATAGCCGGTTAACACCTATGATGATTCTCACTTGGAAAATATAGTTCATTGCTGAGTAATTTGTGGACAGAGTGACCTAGTTATCATATAATAAGATTTATTTCGGGTTTGTGCGATGCCATTAATACTAGGAAAAGTTTTAACTTAGTGAATATAGTTTTTGTTCAGTTAAGTGTTGATAGCATGCACGTGACTCACCTCGAGACTGTTAAGTATAGAGAAAACCCTGTCGTCTGCCTTTGAGGAGTATTCCATCCCTTCTATTGATGGTGTGTACTTGAGGTATTGTACCAGCCTTACTTTACAAGGGTGAGTGGATACTTTGTATAATTTAGTGAAAAAATTACTCCTCCATTTGCAATTCACGTCACATCACTTTCGTCACGACTTCGTCATAAACACGTCACTAGAATCCCGTAATATGCACTTCAAGTTTGACAGCATGATGAGCTACAGACCGTATGGAAGCTACCGCTAGACTGAATCTAGACAGTTATCAGGAGTTAATCCTTCAGGAGTTAAAGCTCTTATACTGCTGCAGTATTAGTGGAAGTTTTAGTATTACTAATGTCATGTGTAAACATTTCATGTTACATCTGTCTTTCTCCTCTATCTTTTTCCCTCAAAACCAAGTAAATGCTAAATATACACCCCAAAGGCCAAGGATAATTTACTACTGTATAATTCAACAAAACTAAAAGTAAAATAATATATACTAGTAACAAATCAAAATTAAAAAGGGCTTCATACAAACAATCTTTACTTTATTTTATTTATCTTATTTTCTGTACATATCTCTTTTATGACAATGGAAGGATTATGTGAGATGGTAAAGGAACTTAAAGCTATAATTTGCAATAATACACAGGAAACTAGTAATCAATTAGTTCTAATTAGATCAGAGTTAAGTAAAGCTTCCTCTAATGTTCAAAAAATTGAAGAGAAGACCACCTCAATAAACAAGGAGTTCTCTAGCATTCTTACAAAAATTAATTCATTGGAAGAAAAATACAAAATTTTGGAAAATAACTTAAAAAACTGGGAGCTTAAGCTTGAATTGTACAAACGGGAGAAAAATCTCATTCTTTATAACATCGAGGAGTCTTGCTACGGAGAAAGTCTTGACTGTTTAAAGCATTATATTACAAAGATCTTTGCCGAAAAATTAAAAATAAAAATTAATGACTCTGAAATTGATTTTATAAAGCCGATAGGGAAAAAAGTTAGTTTAAAAAATCGACCGATTCTGTTGAGATTAACAACTGCCAGCCTAAAAAGGAAAATACTCCAATCGAGTAAAATGCTTGCCAAAACAAGAATAATTATATCACCTGATTTTACAAGAGAAACCAGAAATAGTCGGAAAATTCTTGTTCCTTATTTAAAAAAAGCTAGATCCCTAAATATGCCGGCTAAACTTATATACGACAAATTGCTCATAAATTATAAAGTATATACTACTTCAGACGCTTTATCAGGTGTCTTACAGAATATAGTTACGCCTTGTGTTTCCAATCAGAGCAGCAGCATAGATGATGCTTTATCTGGAAAAGCAAATGATGGAAGAAAAATCAAAATAAATAAATCAAAATCCAAAAAAACTATAAAAGTAAAAAAAATAAAAAAGGGACTTATTAAAGAGCGCGAAAACTCAGAGGAAAATATCGTTTCAAATGATTCAGAAAACCCATCAGAAAACATCACATAGCAATCAACAAGCTCTGGCATTATATTTTGGAATTGTCAGGGCTTTAGAAATGTTCTAAATCTTGACCAAACATCATTAAATGAAATAAGGCAATCAAAAATTATATGCACAGTAGAAACGTGGCTCGTGGAGCCTCCAAAAGATGTTAATATTTTGCCAGGGTATAAGATAGTATCAAGCGAGGCTATTAAAGATAAGACTCGAGGAAGGGCAAGTGGAGGTCTGTTAATGTTCATAGATTCGTCATATAATCATGAACTAATAGACGATTCGAGGTTTTGGCTGATTTGTAAGGTTACCAATAGGTGGCGATCAATTATTGTTGGATGTTTCTATATAAGACCTAATCTGCATTTGGACTACGTTGCTGAATTGTTAGAATATTTATCCAAAATAATCGAAAAATACTCACATTTAGATATTTATCTGGGTGGTGACTTTAACGCCTCAATTGGTAACCTAAATGATGGTTTCATCGAACCCTTCGAAGGAACGAAACTTCATATTACGAGACAATGTAGAGATGAGAATATCAGTTCAAGGGGTAGATACCTTACAGACTTCATGGAAAATGAAGGATATTTCGTATTGAACGGGAGGTCTAGAAGTGATAGACCAGGCAACTACACTCACACACACCATTCAACATGCTCTACACTAGATCTGGTCTGGGCTAATATCAAAGGATTACAAAGTGTTGAAGATTTCACAGTATTGGATTTCTGCTCATTTTCAGATCACTTCCCTTGTCTCCTTAGAATATTTCAAAGAGGAACTAATCCAGCAAATAAATCAAGTCGTGCCATACCTAGAGCCCAATCTAAGCCTAAGTGGGACAATACTAAGCTAGTAGAATTCCTAACGAATCTCCAACCTCTATCAGCACACTATTCAAATATCGATGAAGCTAACTCACAAATGATAGCTGCTATAAAGCTAGCTGCTTCCCAATCATCCATGTCTACCTCAACAGTCCAAATTAAGAATAAAAAATCTAATCAGCCATGGTTTACAGAGGATTGCTTGGCGGCAAAAAAAGAATACAAACTGTGCATAAAAATGCTACGGGAAGATAATACTTCTCAACACCTCAGAGCACTCCTTGACGCTAAGAAGGCATATAGAAACACCGTTTCAGAAGCTAAAAAAGGGTATCAAGGGAACATAATCGAGGCACTTTCCAATATTAAAAATAGCCAGCAGTTCTGGTCTACCATCTCCCAGTTCAAAACCAAAAAATATCAGCCAAACCCCATCAGTATCAAAACCTGGACAGAACATCTTCTATCTCTTTACCCTCCGAATCCCCTCTCACCCGATGTATATCAATTCAGCGACGTCACACATCCATTCCTTGATTCAGAGATTACTTATAATGAGTTAACTTTCGCTATATCAAATCTAAAAAATAACAAATCTCCCGGCACAGACGAAATATCAAACGAATTTTTCAAAAACCTTCCTATAAGCTATAAGTATTATTTGCTACATGTGTTTAATACTATTTTTTTGACCGGAAAAATGCCAGACAAATGGGGCGAGATAATGATGAATATGATACATAAAAAGGGGCCCACAGACAATCCGAATAACTACAGGGGGATCGCATTGATCAACACAATAGCTAAGTTGTTCAGCAACCTCTTAAACAATAGACTTACAGATTGGCTTGAATATGGTTGCCCATTACAAGAGTCGCAAAACGGATTTAGAAAAATGAGAGGATGTGTTGACGGGATCTTCACGCTTATCTCAGCAATACATATCAATATTAGACTGCCAAGGAGAAAGGTTTTCGCAAACTTCATAGACTTTGCAAAAGCATTTGATACGGTCGATCATAATCTTTTATTTTACAAGCTTAGAGAGTATGGCATCAGTAGAAAATTCATTTCCGTAATAGCAGATTTCTATTCCAAAGCGCAAATCTCTTTGAAAATTGGAGCTAACAAGACAGAACCTGTGCCTGCAACTCGAGGTGTTCTGCAGGGAGATGGCTTATCCCCAACACTATTCTCTATTTTCATTGA
This sequence comes from Gonocerus acuteangulatus, assembly GCA_946811695.1. Taxonomy (NCBI): domain Eukaryota; kingdom Metazoa; phylum Arthropoda; class Insecta; order Hemiptera; family Coreidae; genus Gonocerus; species Gonocerus acuteangulatus. The sequence goes on from OX328125.1 coordinate 37,983,278, forward strand.
TGACTTGGAAGGCTTTCTTAGAAGTAAGGGTGAATCGGGCATTGACATCGATGGACAAACTGACTTGCTGCTTCTTCTTTATGCCGATGATTTAATACTTCTGTCATACTCGCCCATAGGTGCAAAGAGAAAGGCTAGGCTACTGGAGGACTACTGCAGAATCAACCGTATGACAGTAAATATTAACAAATCAAATATAGTGGTTTTCAGGAAGGGAGGAAGAGTAGCAGAGCTCAAAGTATCAATTGATGATGAAGACATGTCCATCTCCAAAAACTACACTTATCTGGGAATTCCTCTCTACAGCTCCGGGATATTTACACAGACAGCAAGAGACATGTGTAAGAAAGGTAATTCGGCAATGGCTTCTACTATCTCGCTCTTTGCAAAGCTAAAGTGTGAGTCTTGGGATGCGAGAATTAAGCTTTTTGAAGCGCTGTGTCTTTCGGTCGTGCTCTACGGAAGTGAAGTTTGGGGTCTAAGGTGTTTGGATATTGTCGAATCATTTCAGGTGCAATTTCTCAAGAAACTCCTACACCTCCCTTCTAGGACCCCGGGTTATATGGTACGGCTGGAGTGCGGAAGGACAGCGCTAAAACATCAAGTGCTGAAAAAAGCCCTAACCTGGATGTCCAAGATTCTGTGTATGCCTGCAACCAGATTGCCAAAGAAATGTTTCAACAGATAATTAGCACTTGATAAAGCCCCGACGATCCGACCGACTTACAACTGGGTATCACAGTTGAAGCAAATACTTGATGAAATAGGCCTGATTCATCTGTGGGACGAGAACGACCTCATGTCACTAGTGAAAGTGTCTAAATTTGTTCTTGAGGAATATGAAAACTTCCTCATTCAAGCCGACATCTCTAGAGCCTCCTCTTCTTCCTACTCACCAATATACCGCAGCATTAAGCCAAAAATTGAGGCGGAAAATTATTTAAAACTAAACACAAATATTAAAAAAATAAGAATAATTTCACAAGCAAGATTGTGTAGACCAGAAAATCTGAAATTTTATTGGGAGCGAAGCGTCTACTCTATTAACGGGGAGGAACTATGTACAATATGTAATAAGTTCGAAAAAGAAGATTTAAAACACTTCCTTCTCAAGTGCCCTATGTACAATGATCCTAGAAACACTTTTATCAACAAGTACTTAGACCTCTCGATGCAGGACGAGGAGAAAATCAAGACAATACTAGCAATAGACACAATAGAAAAACTTAACAATATTTATTATTATATCACAAACTCATTAAAAATAAGAGCTTTCATTATAAATGAATGAGATATTGATGGTGCTAGCTAATTCAGAAATTAAGGGTACTTTATAAATGAATAAAACTTAACAAATAAATATTCCAGCATACTCCGGGAATTAGGTGCTATTCATCAATTAATAATAAAACTAAATATATAACTATATTAATATATAATCGAGGAGAAGGACAAATTTATTTTATATGTCTCTATGTATATAGACTATGTCTTAGTAAATAAAAATAATAATTTAAAAAAACATTTAGCTTATAAGTCTGTTATTTTGGGATTAGAAGAATGCTATTCATTATTAATTGATAATTATTTTTTTATAACTTTTACTAATGTTAAGGATATATATATATATATATATATATATATATATATATATATATATATATATATATATGTATATTTTTCTTTTTTTTCTTTTTTTTGGTTGTAATTCATATGACTTCGGGTCATCATCAGTTGTCAGCTTAGATACTAATAATGTATAATTTATATTTATGTATAAAGGCATGGTAACTTCCACCATTTATTATGATACATTCGTAAATACAAATTTTTCTTCTTCTTCTTCCTCTTATAATAATAAATAAATTATTTTATTAAAAAAAGAAAGATGATAATTATAAAATAAGAATTATAAAAATTTAGTAAGAAAGTCTGTCAGTTTTAAATTGGAAGAATGTTATTTATTATTGATTGATAATTATTTTTTAATACTTTTATTTATGTTAAGGTTATATTTGTTTTTTGCTTTTTTTTTTTTTTTTTTTTTTTTTTTTGTATTTGTATAATGACATGATCTTTTTTTTGTATATTTTAGTATTAAGAGATGATAACCTCCAATATGTAATGTGAAACATTCACAAATACAATCTTTTTCTTTTTCTTCTTCTTCTTCTTGTGCTTTATTTACCCACGCAATTGTTGTTGTTTTTTTTTGTTACGCGATTTCAGTTTCTGTGCGAGATAGCGACATCAGAATAGCTAGGATGAAGGCTACTTTTTCGAAGCGATGCCAAATTGTTTATCAGTCCATTATCCAGCGAAAAACCATCCTTGATCTATATTATCAACGAGTTGGATTGACTAGAGTTTAGATATAATCTTGAGCGAGCGTAGCGAGCGGAAACGCATAGCAATTATGCTATTAATATAAGTGCTACGCGTTTTCGCTAGCTAAAGATTATATCTTAACCTAAATCGTTAATAATCCCGTCGCCATATTGGCGAAATCTGATTTGACTCCTTGATCCAGATCTCTGACACGGTGTAGATCCAGTTCTCTGAGACCCGGCTCTTTAACCTGCTTTGACGCTAATACGTAAGTACCGAAAAATGTTTTTATTTTAGTATTTTTTTACACCATTTGGTGATAAAACTACGGCTATCTTCTTAGATTCTTAGGAATTAAAAGCATAAGAAAAAGAACGATTATTATTATTTTATTTTATTTATGCTGTCTTTATTTTTATGATTATGTTTCTTTGGTTAAGCTTCAACTAAGTGATTAATTAATTTATTATTTATGTTTTATTATATATTTATTATAAACTTTTAACACGCGATACTTACAATTGACACTAGTAATACGATAATTAGAATGTCTAACAGAGAAAACTTGGCAACATAAATTGTAAAATTCAAATATCTGTAAAAAAAAAAACACACTGTGAGTGGTCGGTATTTGAAATCAGGTCCTCCAGCATATACATATACATAATATATATAGTAGCTTAAGCATTAACTTATCTGGCATAGTCCTTAATTACTTGCTACTTAAACAATTAGAAAAAAAAAAACAAATCACAGACCACAGTCTTGCACATCTAGTCCTCCTTTACAGAAGCAGACTTAAATATATAAAATAATATGGAATAATTAAGCCAAGAACCATACAATGAAAAAAAAAAAAAAAAAAAAATGAAATTTCCTTCTCAAACTAAATAAAATCAAATTTACAAGCACATAATCAGAAGATAATAATTTATAAAAAAATAATGCAAAATCATACGAATAATTGAATTGAAAATGGCTTATTGCCGAAACGTATCTACAACAAAAATCTAATGTAAAATTTATGAAGACAGAATAAGCTGTTTCCAACTACCTATATATATATATATATATATATATATATATATATATATATATATATATATATATATATATATATAAAAGCTAAAACCATGAAAAAATTAAATATGATAACCAATAGAATGCTAATTGCAATGAAATAAAAAAAATTATTTTAGCCTTAATATTCAAGCTAAAAAAAATTAAATTGTGCAAAGTGGTGTATATATATATATATATATATATATATATATATATATATATATATATATATAGAGAGAGAGAGAGAGAGAGTTATATGCAAAAAATAAAAAAATGATTTGGGAAAAGTATCATATACAGACTTACCTTATATTCTCGATGATAATTGTGACTGCTCAATGAATATCCCTGATGACCCTCGACCTGTGTTGCAATGGAAGCAAAGAAAACTAAAATGACAACATGCAAAAAACGAGACGTCCCTCACTCCTCGAAGACAGAAGACAGACTGATTAGCTGGAAGAATCAGCGGAAGCTGAAGACCAGAAACAGGAAACATCTGCAGACGATTCCTAGAAATCTCCGAGGATCTTGGGTACATCACTGTCTGCCACGGCCATATTTAATTAGATTAGACGCTTTTCAAAACAAACCATCCTTCACCACTGCACAATATTCTTATTACTATTTTATATCCGTGGACCATAACTAAGATCATTCGATTTTATTTATAAAACTCTGGTTAGATTAAAATTATTTATTTATGTATGACGATATAGAATTTCACAAATTGACAGTGTTAAAATAATTCTGGCATTAATGGAATACTCCTTCCCTCCTTCTCTCTCTCTCTCTCTCTCTCTCTCTCTCTCTCTCTCTCTCTCTCTCTCTCTCTCTCTCTCTCTCTTTCTCTCTCTCT